>JAOTQQ010000001.1:99456006-99475544 GCA_026546715.1 Gallinago undulata | reverse complement strand
GAGTTGGACTAGATGATCTCTATGGTCCCTTCCAACTCCAAAAATTCAGTGAAATTCAGTGAAATTCAGTGAAACATGTAGTTCTAATTTAAACCTAAATTGAAAATAAATGTTTTCAGCACTTTGGAACACAGAGTAAGACTCAATATTCAGTACTCTAAGCACCTAGTATAGACATATCCTGTAGAAAGTAACTATATAAAATCACCTTCAATAACTAGGGAGGCAGTTATACATATGCCGTACTGTGGAAAGATTTCCAGTGACAGTAGTGGGGTTTGTAACAGGGTTAAGTCATTAAAATGTACCAAAAAGTATACTTTTGTATGCTTTAGTTTATAGACAGATAATCAACAAAGACAGAGGCAAAACTCTCTCTAAGTTTAACCTTAATTTGCAAAGGTTCAAACAGTGACAAATATGCAGCTGAGCACCATATTTCCAAAGAATGGCCAGATTATATCAGGATTATGCCATGAATTTGAGAGCCTCAGGTTCTGGGTTATAGTACAACGCAGTCTCTGCTGGTTATCTATACTCTGCATAATTAGGACCAGTTGCAATTACAGGATTTGGGTGGGACTGTTTTCAGAAGAACTCAGTCTTTTTGTTTTCACTGGAGCTCAATATAGAGATCCTAAGAACTTCCACATGAAGGATGCAGGAAAGTTTTGATGTTCACCGACTGCAAAAACTGATAAGACACAAACCACCTATCTGGAGATCATCAATGCTGTATTGAACCATTAGCTTCAGATATCAGAAATGAATCCAAATATATACATAAATATATTGTTTGTATGTATAAATATATTGTACATACTATATATATTATATATATACAAACATATTGTGTGTATATTCAGAACAAATTCTGAATATCAAGTCAACACAAATCTATTACATCTAGATGAACAAGGAAATGCAACAGAGTGTGTGCTACAAGAAAAGCCTTAATGACTTTCAAACTTTTAAGAAAGCGTTTGACATCACAATTAGAAGGCTGCTAAGGCAGAGAAGTAATAAGAGAGTTCTTACAAGTGTGCAAGTGTAGCCAGGAAAACACAGGTTTGCACTTCAAGAACGGAAAATGTACTAGAAAAATATTTGGTAGACAGTCAGATTCAAGAGCAATGGAGTGCAGTTACAGAACTGGGAAGAAAATGTTCCTGGAGGTTTTCTGTTGCATTAGCACTGACACTGGAGAGGTAGGTCACCAACATGAAAGCTATGTAAGCATGGAAGAGCAAAACTAGCATTAACTATGAAGATGCCCTAGGACTCTATGTAGTCCAAGACTGGAAAGCTGATTTTAGTTTAGAAATTACCTTTAGGACACAAACAATAAGGCAGAAGCATTTTTAGAAAAAGAAAATGTCTTTGACCAGTTTAGACAGATCATCTGTCTATTTAATGCTTTTACTAAAAACTTTATCCTCTTCAAGTTCTTACTGCCAGTTAGTGTCAATTAACAAGAATTTAATCAGCCTTCTTCTGCTCTCAGTAGAATGCTGTAAAAGCAATGTAATTCTACTAATTTCAATGTGATTTATACCAGCATAAATGAGACAAGAATTAGTCTTAATAGGTGCACATTTAAGTGTATGTTCTTAAACCAGAGTTTATAACGGGCCTCAACACAGGTAGCAAAATTCCTGTGGGTCACACTTGTCATCATAAACTAGTCTTTTACTCTAAGTTAGTCCAAATGATTAGCTTTTCAGGGAGAACTTTGCAGGCAACGCTAAATAGGGGAATATTATACAGTAGCTTTAATCATGAGTAAACTAAATATAGAATTGCATTAGTAATTCTGAAAATAACTTCAGATAGTTAAACTATCCAATCATGTCTCATAAAATAAAGGACAAAGAAATCAGTAAGGACATTGTAATAGTGGTGGTAATATGGCAAGGGTCACCTGACTGCAAATTTGGAAGATGAGGTGCTTACAAAGTAGCTAACCTAGAAATCTAACATTTTTTTACTGGAGTGTTTAAATGAAAAAAATAAATAAATTAGAAAACCTTGGGAAACATCAATAAACTGTTTTCAATACAAATATATTTACTTCACAAATTTAAAAGGGCGTGTAAAGAGAAAGGGGTTTTGTTTTAAATGCCTATTACAGCAGATCTCAATTCAGTTAAATTTTTTCCTTGTTTTTTTCATGTAGTCCTCAGTATATTATGGTCTCTCTCTGAGAAAATCTCTGTGTTAAGTCCATATTTCCTGCTGAAATTACAATTTATTTGTAGCACAACAAAGAACTGTGAATATTGAGTAATTCTTGGATTAATCTCACGGTACAAAGAGAGACTAAATGAGTTTTAAAGCCACCAGCTTTATTTCTACCTGGGAAAGATAATTGGGAAATTAAGGAAAGTGAGACATTTTATAATAAATCCAAAGAACCTGGGCTCCTTCCATCAATATTCCTCAATAAAATACATAGTGAACTGAAGAAAATGTGTTGGAAAAATTCTGGAGAAACTTTTGTCTTGATGGCTCTCAAACAGGGTTTCACTGAAAATGTAGTTCAGGTACTTAACACTCCTATTCTTCTTCAGGGACCAGACTGTTCAAAAAGATTTATCTGTAACAGTTACAGTAGAAAAGTTTCAAATATAAGTGTTTCTTATCCACTGGCAGTACTATTAGTCCTAGCTACAATCACCAAAATTTACAGAGTGCTCAACTCCCATTTACAAGCCTAAACAAAATAGCCAGATGCCCAGATTTACCTAGCATTCAACTTTTTTTTTGTCTGCCATACTGCCATGGTGAGCATGTTGGGGTGATGAAATTCTATTCTTGGCTGTATAAATCTATGAAGAAAGTAAATTCATTTAAATTTACACAGCTGTAACAGAGTAAAGAGAAACAAGATTACAGCCTTTCAAAGAAAGAATGAAATTAAATACAGTCTGAGACAGGCATCTGAAGAGTGCATCAAAGGAAGGGGTTGTTTAGCAACACTAATGGGGAAAGTATTAGATGGTTAAAAAAAGACTAGACTGCCTAAAGAATTGGCTGTTACAAAAACACAGTAGACACTCTAACAAATGTTCAAGGTCCAGCTTCACATTGTTAGGTGTTGCTAAGCGATTTTCTTTTTGTTCCATTGTGAATTGAAAGGGACAAAATATTTAAAGACCTCATTGATTTACTGATAGTTTAGCATTAATCAAGCTGTCCCACATGCAATAAACTAAACATTCTCCCTCTGAGTCAGCAACAGAAATGAAAAAAAAAATAAATTAAAATAATGAAAATAAATTAATGAAAAATACAGAAAGACCATTCCAGTGGGGTTACAGAGAAAAGGAAGCATCAGAGTCACTGAGATCATCTCACTGTATAAAACCTACATGGTATTTGCTCTGTTCAGGAAGGGATGCAAGCTAAGGCTTTCAGGGATGTATTCTTGAAGATTTCTGAAAAACCTCTCCTCCCACTTGATTGTGAGAATAACCTATGTCAGCCCACTTATTTTTTAAAAACTACAGTATTCCTGCAGTCTCAAGTTGCAGTTGTCTATTCTTCTGTGTGCTGCTGTAATCTATCCTTTTTCCAGAGACACGTACTCTGAACTAATATTGGAGTTGTTTTTAAGGCTAATTAATTAAGAAGTTTGCTTTTCTAATGACTGCAATACCTTCAGAGATCATAAAAAATAACTAATTCAAGTCTTGATACTTTATTACTTTTTTGTTATTACTTTTTGCTTTACTAAACTCATTACTAAATGCAAACATTTACTAAGTTTGAAGATGCTTAAAATATAACGGTCCTTTCAAACTATTTTTGATCAATTCACTGATTTATTAAAATTGGTCACCTCAGTGTTTACTATGCAGTAGGATAAGTATTTAACCCTTTAACCTCCAATCTAAAATACATATATTAAAATGTTAAATATAAAATAATCAAGTATTAGGGGTTTTGGTTTTCTTTTCTTTTAAGTCTGGACATCAAGCATTTTTAGTAATTCATATAATTTACCACAAAAAGCCCAACTCATGCATCAAAAACAAATTCCTAGAATAGTGGGGAAGAATAAAAAACTTGCAGTCTTTGTTTTGAGTCTTGAATGGGCATGAGCTCAACAGTAACATTTCTGAGTTGAAACTCTTATTTATTGACTTCATTCTGTGAGGCCTTGACAGCTGTATAGTTTAGGAAGGTTTCATAAATCAGAGAAATCAGGATATTTTTTGGAACACAGTTAACATTATTAACAAGCTTGTTAGGCCTGGTTTTTGTACCCCCTGCCAAATTGATCTGTAGTGGAGTCATGACTGTAACCAATTTCTTACAGTTAACAACTAATCCTGAATGAATCAGAACAACACAGCCTATAAGATTCCTAATTATATATATGTACATATATTTAAATAGACCTAGATGTAGCCCATATTTTCACTGTATTAAGTGAAGGGAAGACACTGAGTGCAGAACGATGCTAAGACTGTACATGAGCCCTGCTCACAGGTTAGTATGGTTGGTTTAGAAAGTTCGAAGTGTTCTTCGTGTATGGCCTCTGATGCTCACATCCTTTTTTTATTAAAGATGCAGTTCTGTCAAGACTGTGACATGTAACTCAGGTGGACATATTATAAAAATCACAGGGTGAAATCAGGACTTCTTGGCTATCTGAATACAACAAATATGGGAACTGGCTATTCTACCTGCTGTACACATTGGTCTGCCTTACAGAACATTGTACTGGATAAACACCACCACTACATGCTAGGGAACATCACAGTTTACTACCAAAGCAGAAAGAAATTACATTTCGTATGAGACACTCTTATAAACATGTTTCTTAGATTGCAGCTATATTAAAATAAAAATAAAAATAATTCCAAGTTTACTCACTTCTCTGCACCCAGCTTATGAAAGTGCTTACTTTGCTTTTTCATATTTACATAGATCCTATTCTTCTTGTTTCTGTGATAAAACTTTTATAACCAATAAATTATAAATCACATTTATGTATAATTTATTATTTTAAATACATATTTTATCTTTTAGCTTTTTAAACAGGGAACTATTTTAGCTTTGTTCCTTTAAGGTCTCAGTAGTTTGAAAAATTCATAAATAAAGCATGTTTCAAGTTACATTTACATTTTTATAGTAACTGTATAGATTTTGCTTTCTACACATACACTTTTAGGTCAATGTGAGTGTCTTAAGAATAAACCTTACAGAAATCTCTGAGACTTCATAAACATACGTTTTCATTATTTTTCCAGTCCTTGGACACCTCCCTAACATGCTTGCCCTTCTTTGGTCAGAAAATGATGCTGCTTTCTAGATCTATGCCCGTACCTGTCAGATACCTCCTGTAACTGATTTCTACATTAGAACCAGGCAGGATTTAGCTATTTTGAAACACAGAATCACAAAATCACCTAAGTTGGAAGGGACTTTTTAAGATCATCTAGTCCAATCAATGGAAAAAAAAAAAAACAACAACAAAAAAAACCCAAAACCAACACCAATCCACTCTAATCTATATCCCCAAGCATTATGTCAACTCGTCTCTTGAATACCTCCAGGGATGGTGGCTCAACCACCTCCCTGGGCAGCCTGTTCCAATGCCTGACAACCCTCTCAGTAAAGAAATATTTCCTAATGTCTAACCTGAACCTCCCCTGGCGTAACTTGAAGCCATTGCCCCTTGTCCTATCGTCTGTGACCTGGGAGAAGAGACCAACCCCCGCCTCTCTACACCCTCCTTTCAGGTAGTTGTAGAGAGCGATAAGGTCTCCCCTCAGAAGTCTTAATTCTACTCCAGAATAATTCAGAATTGTTCTGGAGATGGATTAGTTTATCACATCATAGGTTTATTTCATTCCTACAGTTAAAAGGAATTATTATTTCAGTCATTACAAAATGAAAGGCATTTCTTTATTTCAGAATTATCTGGATTTACACAGATGCATTTCAGATTATAATTTGATTATATTATCTAGCATCTTCCAAACACCTCTCAGAGCAAAAAGCAGGTGGTCTATTGAAATTAATCAGCCCTGAGAAAAATGACACATAACCTTTTTCAATAAAAAACAAAGCCGTATAGGCACTGGTTTGATTCAAATTCTTTTCAAGTTTCCTAAAAGCACAGTGTTGTCCAGCTTACCCTGGAACTCTGCTATGGCTTTTTCTCAGGACTGAAGTTTTTCCTCCACAAATTTTAATCTTATAAACAATCTTTTTATTTTTTTTATCTTCTTTTTCCCCCCAAATTTGAAGGTATGCACAGAATAAAAATTGTTAAAATAATTGATAAAATTGTTAAAATAATATATGTTTTCTCTTATTTCTTAGCTGAAGCATCAAATGACTAATACAATCCGTTTTGATGAGTCACTCCCCAATGTGTGAGCTGGAAAATGTGAAAACATTCCCAGAATTAAAATTACAATTTGAGTTCTCAAGGGCAAGTGTTTTGCAGCTAATTAGTATTGTGGGTACTGGAAAAACCCCGCACCCAACTCCTTATAGCTCATGCAAACTCTATTCACATCTTTCAATTGCTTTCTAATCAGCCAAAAGCATTTGGCACACATTTTCAGCCTGTATGCAGAAGAAAGATTCAAAACAAGCTCTGACAGAAATCCCATGGCTAAGTAACCAAGTTTATTTGTTGCAAGCTCTCTTAAAAAGGGGCAGCGACTAAAAACAAAGTTGTGCTGATGTGTCACTTGAGCACTTCTAAGATTCATAACTGGGCAACAGAAATTTTAGTACTAGGTTCTATCTTCTCTCCCAGCTCTAGTTCAGGAATCAACCATTTCTTCACATTCTGGCACCTTTGGAATATACCGCAGGTTTCCTGGGTTGTTTTTTTTTTTTTTTTCATCCTTCCTTCCCTTTTATGGCAAGATTACTCTCTAGTGGGAACAAAGCTCTCAAGAAGATAATCTGTATCCTTCAACTCATTTTTCTTCACTGACTTTCCCTTGCAATCAGAAGCAAGGTTTGTACCTCCTATTTTCTCCCCAATTTTCTTTCCTTCTCACTTTCCTTCACAGCTAGTGAAAAGAAAGCAGGAAAGTTCAGTGAGGATGCTACTTTTGAAAAGGAAAGTAGGTTGGAGTAGGTATTTCCCATTATTAAATTATCCAGAGAATCCAAATATTCCTAAACACAAAAGGTCATCACAATCATAGTGGGAAAAAAATGCAGTTTGCACATCAAGCCATTAAAAGAACTGTTGAGACTTTTCAGTCTTGTCACCTGGAAGACAAAATTATTCCCTTTATTTTGCCAAACAGACAGGAGGCAAACAGCACATGCCATTGCTGACTGAACTGCAAAATCAAAATTGACAAATCCTGGAGGAGCAAGCTACTATTATAAAGCCAGGCACGACTGCTAATGCTACCTTGACTTCCTCAACTCATACCTGCTGCTGCTGCTCAACAGCCCCTGAGGCCCAAGTCACATTACTCTGGATTCTAAGACAAGTCAAGAAAGGCGATGATAATTTTGTCATAAAAAAACCCAAAACCAACCAAACAAAAAAACAACCCACAAAAACCAACACAAGAAATGCCAGAAAAAAGAGACTGACACAGAAGACTAGCCATCATTGTAGTTTTTGTGCTGTGATAAAGAAGCAGAGGAAGGGGACTGTTAAAAATCAGAACACTTCTGAAAATAGCAACAAAATTATTCATGACTGTTAAATGAAGAAAGAAAGATGTGACAGAAGGTTAAGTTCAGGGCTGAAAAAACAGAAGTTAAATATAACATTGGTCCCTGACATTTTCCCCTCTTCAATTTGTTATTAAAAAAGTAATAATTATTACTAAAGTTTTCTTATGCTGCACAGAAATAAAACCAAACCTGCAAACATAAATCCTTTTCCAGTTTCCATTAAAGCACTGCAACAATGCCACTAAAGAGCACTTTGTGCTATATATATTTAGGTACATATATGAATACATACACACCCATCCACGCATATAGGAGTGCACATACACATATAGCAAAAGAATCTATTAATTACAGCAATCCTCATTTCAGATTGGAAAGACTGTTTTGAGAAATTTTAAGGATAAAAGGAAGAAGCAGTATATCATAATTCATGCCTCTAATGCTTCTTCTCAGTTAGCAGCAACTGGTTTGATTTGGGGAAGAACAAACAGTTCTCCAAAGTCTAAGAGTATGTTTATATGAGTATCTGAAATTTCTTATGCACCGCCTCGGTTGGCTTCAGATTGAAAATCCAAGCTGGCCTTCTAACTGTAACTTGCTATATATCACTGTGAAAGAGAAGTATGAAAAGCACAGCCATGCAAGTTAAGATTGGCATGTTTAGACTTCCTCTTGCTCTCAAGGGTTCGAGGAACAGACGTGAGTCATTAATATTCTGTCTGTGTATGTGCAAGGCTCAGTTTTTGCTGAATTCACAAAATTAAGCCAGTGACTTACTTTAAAGTAGGGTCCAAAGCTAAAAATTTCCAAGTCCTTGTATCTCTGTCAGTTTGCACCAGCAGAATAGGTATTATTCAGTTCAGACAAGCTCAAACTGAAAATGGAATTTAAAGTTTTACAAAATGTAATACTCAAAGACTACATAAACAATGCTTGGAACAGAAATGTTAAAGATGTCATTGAATCAAACTATTAGAGCAAAACACATAATTAAGTGGAAATTATCTGCCATTCCAGAGTAGGAGTTGAGCCCAGATGCAAATTTGGCCTATTGCCTTCTCTAAGGGGTGTGTCTCATGCTTTGACATACGAGAAATATATTTCCTAACTCTGATGAGAGATATGTAACAGAGGGGACACCAAATGTCAAATAATACATTAACTGTAAAATGGAGAAGGGATCCATGGTACAGGCTGTAGCTGGTGAATGTATCTTTCATCAGGTTTCATCCAGCATAAAGCATAATCTCAAGGTATTTCCAGTGCTTTGGATTCATCCCTCACTTAAAACCTCACCAAGCAAAGTGCTGTAGATTTGCATTTCATCTTCTGAATTAAAGGGAACTAAGTTAGCACAGAGTAATTTTACTGTTTTTTTTTTTCTTTTCCAATTATTCCCATGATATTACATATAGGTAATAAACTGTTAAAGGAGTGGTTCACATGCCTGTATCTTTATGTATGATTTAACTGAGGTACATTTATGTATTCTTTTTCCCAGGCTTACTGTAATGAAATAAGAAAGCTATTTTATAACTAGAATGCTACTTTTAGATTGCTTCTGTCTTGAGATCTTTACTCAGTGAAATATTTTCCTGGGTAAAATTCTACATTATCTATTGTATATTTGGTTAAATTAAAAACAATGAACAACATCCCCAAAAAATCCCTCTGCCTTTAGAATAGTGCAAAAGCACTAAGACCTCATTTTTACCCAGATATTCCTGATTTTCAAAAACCGGAGGAAAGAAATGTGTCTGTGACATGAAAATTGGTTGCTTTAGGCAAACTGCAAGGATTTTAAATTCTTAGTTGTCTCCAATCTCTATAACCTTCTCAGAGAATGCATTTTTGGTCTTTTTGTTTGGTTTTCCCATTTAGAATGAAGCTGTATAGGTGGATGACTCTGGGTCTTTCTTGTCTGGCCTTTTTTCACTTGTACTTTGAAATGGGGTGCCAGAGGGTTTTTACACTTTCTTTCTGGATTTGGGTAGTTTTCAGAGGAAACTGGCTGCTTTCCACTGGCAGTCTGTCTCAGTATTGACAAACTATCAAACAAAAAATTGACAAGTTATAGAAATTAAAAGTATTAATAAGGAAACAGTTGGGGTTCTGGAAGGTTATACAAAAGTAGGCATGAAGAAGCAGAAGGTATATTGGAGTCTTTTCTGTCTTCATTCTTTTCCTTAACTGACAGTGAATTTTTGAACAGGAAAAAACAGACTGAAAGGTGAGACTGAAGAAATTATTATGGCAGGACAATAGGATGTTATGTTCAGTTTTTTATGCCGTTATTCTGTAATTAGCATAGGTGGAGTTGTAGCTGTTACTCCTATTATCAATTTATTTGCCTAGAAGTTAGGAGAGAAAATGATACTGCATATCTACTGTTTACCATAGTTTTCTGTTTATGACATTTAATGTAAATTACATAGTGCTTTTTTAATTGATATTCACTTTGGCTGTAGTAATGCCTTATTATATTAAAGAGTAAGTCAAGACTCAAAAAAGCAAATAAGAAGGCTCCTGATGATCTTAATTAAATAAGTTAATTTCTTCCTGAATTCAGACAGACTGGTTTTGAAATTCAGGAATACCCAACTGATATTTTCATTTACTATAAAAAAAGTCCAATATTTTCTATGAAGTAAAACTAGTCATTCCCACTACAAAAAATATTGCTTTACTATACTCAAAGGAAGTCATCTTTCTAAGAGCCAGCCCCAAAATCTACAAAAACATGTTAGCCCTCATAAAAAGTTGTTAACATTTATAGATAAACTCTAAAGAGAGAAACCAACATGCACATATAATAAAAGAAAAAGAATGAATTCTTGTGTCTCTACATAGAAATTCCTTTCGTGCCAATGGGAGTTTGCAGAAGAGAAGAATATTCAACAAATGACTGAAAGGGACCATGAAATGTTCAGAAAGGTACACAAGGTCATGGGGACCAAAAGACTACTTTTTTCCTTAAGCTATAACCAATTTTGAAAACCAGGAAGTATTATTTATTGCCAGCATTAAGACCCATATTCCTAAAGCTATATATGTACCAGTTCCCAAACCAATAAATATGTTTCTAAATCAAAGTCAAGCAGGTGCCTGGACAGGAACTAAACAACTAAAATACTCTTCAGGACCTGGCCTTAACATGCTTTCTGGGTGTTATTCATAGGTTTGGGTGGGGCCAGGCATGCTGCATCCTCCCAGTTGGCCCTGATCAGGGTTTGGCCTGGCCTCAGAGCAGCGCTCCATGAGCAGAGTGGGAAAAAACACATGGAGGAAGATTTTTATGGAAAGAGCTGTCAGAAGCCAGGACTTGTCCCCTTGGTCTAGGCACTGCCTTTTAGCCTTAGCCATTGTCCCCAGGCTGGCCCTGGGCCCTACTGAACTAGGAACCATGTCAGTCCAGTCCCATCCCAGTCCCAGGGGCTGCCTTCCTGGTTGGACTTGGGACCTTTGGTGGCACCTGGGGATTACTGGGATGCGACTCACACCAATCACTGTCCCCAACCCAGCATGATTCTCCTTGCTGGTAGTGGTGGGATGGGTGTGGTCAGGGAGGGAGGGCACTGCACTTACCGCATGGCCATCCAGATTTCACCAGGCCACCCCTAGCCAGGTTTCACTCTGGAAGTTGGGTCTGGAGAAGAGCTCTGTAGTCAGGCCCTTCTCACGTGGGTCCAGATCCAAACAAAAGCCAAGACTTAAATCATACCGAACAGGACTTGCTATTATCTGTGCTGACAGTCAGTCATGGTCAGGACCACAGTTCACAAAACAATATGGCTAACCACATTTCGATCTGGATGTAAGCCCAGCAGAGTGAAGACTGAGGTTATAGTGGTAAATAGCATTAAACACTATGGTTTAGACTAGTAGTGCATCAGAAGAAGTATGGGTGTCATTGGCTTTTTTGTCTAAGAACAGAATAAAGTAATTCAGCAAAGCAACAAGTTTTGCTTTAATATTGTGCTCCAGCCTGAGAGGGCCCTAGGATACCTGCAAATGATGGCTGGTCCTGGTAGCTGCCTCAATAGCTTCTAACCATAAAATACAGTAAGTAAACTAGGGCAGCAATGAGAAAAAAAACACACTGAGGCACTTGCCTTCCCAAGGAATGAATTGAGAATAAAGAAAGAAAAGAATTAGATTCCAGTTTATATTTTCAGTCAGATGTTTTCTTTGTTTACCTTGAATAAACCCTTTCTTGCCAGATTTGAGTGCTCAGGAAAGTGCAGTCAGACAATCCAGGAAACTGAAGTCTTTTATGTACACACCCTGGGATATAAAATTATTGCTGGGTGGGTGAACTGCTGCAGTACCGGGCCATTAAAGAGAAGATTAAGAATCTGAAATCCAAGAGCCTTTCATGGTTCTGTATGTGCCTTGTATTTTCCATAGCTGTTAGCACTTTAAAAAAATGAGAGCAAGTTTAATTTTTCCAGCATATGGCTACCAGCACAGCAGTTACTTTTAAATTTACCCTAATGTCTGTGCCAACTTTGTTTCCGTGCTGACATACTATGATACCTATGCTATATCATTATTGGGACTCTCTAGAGTAATGAGATTGTCTAATCTGGGCCCGGAGAGGGGCTGCACTATGGATAAACCTGCATTAGGGAATGGAGTCATGCCAACAAAATTCACTTTACCCATAATTTAAACCAGATTCAAAACCAGTTATGTATATAATCTTTAGAGATTTGGTTCCTTCCTGGTAACATTATGATGCTATATAACAAATTGTATTCATTTGTGCTTCAAGGCAGCTTGAAGCTCTATGTGTTAGTTTTTGAATATTTTTGAACTCTGATATGTGTGGGATTCAATTTATATTCTGTAGTAGAAATTAATTAAAAATAATTTAAATCAAAATATCTTGGAGGTTTTCTGAATACAGTAGTTAGTCCTTTTAGCACACAGGCTTGACAGACCAGCCATGTTTGAAATCTGTGGCTAATGTAAACCATCACCATTTAGAAATGACTAGTGATCTACTTATTTATAGAGAGCTAATCAGCAGTTTGAAAAATACAAATGCCCTTCTCAAGTTGTCTTTTTTTTTTTTTCTCCTTTTCTGCCTAGCATATCCATTTCTGCTACAGTAATTCATTTCTACTGTAAAGGACCAATAGTTACTGCTTTAGGTGAATAACTCAATTCACCTAGGCTCTGACTTAGAACAGGCCATCCATGACGACACTAATAAATTGTGCATGAAATTGATTTAATCTATATTTGAGACATAATTTGTCCTGCAGAATGTTGTGTGTGCAGTTCACTCATGTTTTTATTCCATTTCTTATTCTGTGGCCTGCTTTGCTGTATATTTAATACAGTAATTTCAGGTTTCTCATCAGAAACTCCCCCACGCAATTTCTTCTGAGATTCTTTTTCTGTTAACTTTTCTTTTTACTGAGGATGACACAAATATCTGAACTGAGATGTCCTTTGTGATCCTTTTCATCTCAAGTACTCTCAGCCCTGAAGTTCTCCACTTATAATTTTGCTTCATCCAATTCTTAAAACACTGACTCTAAGCCTTGTATAATGTGAATCTCAGTGCAACACAGCTGTTTCAATATGTTCATGGCAGATCCTTTTATAATGCCTCATAGTTACTCACAGCTCTTATTTGCAGGCAGTAGCTTCTGGAAAAGGCTTAACCATATATTAAGGAATATAGGAAACCTGGCACAACTACTAGCCTGCTTATTTTATAAATGAAGGCATATAGACCTATTTAAATTCAGTTGCATTCAATATACTTAAGATCAATTATGATGGAGCCACCAATAGATAAATAAATAAAGAATAACTGGATGCTTTTGCAATCACAAGTTTGGCTCAAATCTACTTTGAGATTTAGTCAAAGTAAATATATTAAAACAAAATATATATCTCAAAATGAAAACTTATGTTTGATTCCTGAATTAATTTTTTAAGAAAAATTTCTGTAAGTTTACTATTTTCTTGAGAATTATTTACTTAAAAAATTTGGACTAAAGTCTTGTAATATTTGCTCTTTCACATTGGATCTCTTTGGTGAAATGAAAAATTTGAGGCTTGAAAATACCTTTTTACATTGTAAATATAAATACATTTGTATTTACATTGCTGGGACTGGCAGATACTTTTTCCTAGTTGATAAAGCTCGGGTATGACATTTTTATAACATCCTCCAAATCTAATAGTTTCTTCCTTACTGAGATGTGGCTTCTCCACTGATAAATCAAGAATTGGACCAATGATTTTTGGGGATTTCCTTTATCTACACATCTTTCTCTTTTTACAGGCTTTAAGAAATCATTCACCGACCCTTCAATGTCAGATAGACTCGGTAGTATTTCTATAACACTGAGTGTTGTCCAAATCTGGTTAAATTAAATGTTACTTTAACTATGTCTTCTAACAGTTTTGGTTAATCCATAATAAGTAGGAATGGAACTTTATTTTTTTTAATAGTAATTTCTTTTTTTTTTCCTAATTTGAATGAAATTCACTCAAATATATAATGTGCCAAATCAGCTTTATTGCCAGTCCATATTCCCTATAAGCCATCCAGATTCCATTGCTTATACATGTCTGCTACTTCATCAGGCTTCCTGGCATTTCTTTTGACAGCTTTTAATTCTTCTTCCATTGGACAAAAAATATGATTTGGGGAAGGCATGACCTAGCAGTCCTCACTCAAGTCAATGATAATTTAATTGTCCTCTTTGTCAAGTACTCAAAGGTTGTTTTCTTCTAAAAATCTACCAATTCTGTTTCTTTCTCTTCTACTTTTTTAAATGTTGCTTTTCTTGTGCAAATATCTGCAGAAACTGTATGCTTTCTTTCAATGAGTTTTTATCTGAAGACATGGGCTTATAAGAAGAACAGTATCTTCTCTGCTTGTTAATCAAAGTAATTGAAACATTCTTTTTATTCATAGCATCTTCTGATTTCCTTTTATTTTTAATTTGTTTTTCCTCTACTTAATTTTTCTTATGATTCACTGTTTTCTCTTATTTTCTACATGAAGCCATAGAATACTTTCTTATATTTTCTTACAGTGGAACTTTATTGTGGCTGGTTTTTGGCTTTCACTTTTTGTTGTTTTTTTTTTTTTTTTTTAAATGTGTGTATAAATACATGCATACAGACACACATATATGAATACATATAAGTACTGAAAGTAAAAATGCTGAACCTTTGGTTTAACCAGTAAGCCTTGTTTTTCCCACTGGTTCATTTCTGGTTCAATAGGTAGTATACAAATATGGTTACTTTATTATTTGGTTCAAATAAAAATACCATTCGGACTCAGCAGTCCAGTTCCAATTTGGTTCCAGTTCAATTCTAGGTCCCCCCAAATTACAGTTCATTTTAAATGGGCTTTCCCCTCTGAAATATCTGGTTGAAGTCGTTGGGTTCAGTGCTTTCAATGCAAGGCAGAAATCTTCACTAACCTTTTATAAAGCTTCTAGGAGATCTGAGTTGGAAAATGCTGCTAGTTTACTTGGTTTTGGCACATGTCTGCAGTTGAAACTTGGAACACAATAAATTCCTGAAGCTTGCACTAGCAGCAAAAAAAAAAAACTGAGGAAGATGAAGTAGGGGAAAGTGAAGAGATAAAGTGACTGGTAGGGCAACAGAATGCATTAAATAGCTGATATATATTTGCAAATTATTTTCACGAGTTAATCCATGTAACAAATTCTGATATACTGCCTTTAGAGTTCCCCATGAATGTGTTTTTTAGTCTAAAATAAAATCTCACACCAAAAAAACCCCTGTTATTTTTAGAGTGTGAGAAAGTTTCTCTTTGTTGTAAAATAAAACTCTTAGCGTTTCTCTATTCTCTTAACCTCCTATCCTCAAGAAATATTAATTTCTAAAAGACAGTTCAGGAGCTGCTAGGAAGCATTCTGGCTATGTTTCAACAATGTGACAGTGTTCAGATGTTGTAAAGGTTCAAAATTGTATTTCAACAGCTGAATATGGTACTTACCATACATGAAAGGCAGAGTTGTTCAAGCTGTAATGTCATCATCTTCTTTTATTGGCATAACTTAATAAAGCTTAGAGTATATGTCAATTTTTCTGCCTTACCTCCAAACTATTTTTATTCCAAACACAATGAGGCAGACTTCAAGCAATGGAGGTGAGAGTGTTGGTTCAGGTCATGAGAGGCATATGCATCTTTCAGACCTACTGTTGTTAAACACATAGTCCTCTGGCTTCTTGTATTTGATGCTCTCTTTTTGGTGTTAAAATATCTACCTCCTCATAAGCTTACAATTCTGGAGTTTTTTTCCCTTTCACCTGAATTTTTCTTCTGTCTTGACATTTATTTTTCAGCCCTTTTATCCATCAGTATGTTGCTCCTTCTGTTTTCCTCAGTTTCCTTGTCTGTATACTTTGTGTACAGAACTTTTTATTCTTTCCCTTCTATTCTTTTTATTTTTGTATGAGTGCTTGTCACTTCCCACTCAATATCAATTTTTACTGATTTTGCTCTCCATTTGTCACCCACATTTTCATTACCCCATTTCACTGCCCCTTTTTTACCACTCAGCAACAAAGTAAGATCCACTTTTGGGTCAACTTTGGACCAACTTATTGAACACATCAAGTAATAGCAGTGAGAGAATTTATGTTACATTTCATTGCTTCCCTTGGAAATGGGAACTGACAAGCAAGGGTAAGGGAAATTCTGGACTGGTGAAAACATCCAGGATAACATAGCCTGGTTCTCAACAGCTTACATATCAGTAGCTACAGACAGACATAGTTTAAAACCTTTTCAAAGCCTTCTAAGTAATTGAGACTGAATTGCTCTACAAGCTGAGATAATTTCACTTCTGGGAGGGCTGAAACAACCAATATTTCTATCTTTGTCCATTATAAAACAATCTGTTACAGACATTCCTCAGTTCATCACCACCTTCCTGGGGCGGTATATCTAAAAAGAAATATTGGAAGTTTTTCCCTGAATTTTATGTTGATCATGTGGGCTGTAGGATGATTTTTGTTCTGTAGATATATTTTGGATTGTTTGTGAAAGCTGCTTGTTACTATGCCATCTGATGGACATTTTCTCAATGTGCCATCATGAGTAGAGCATCTGCTCTCACAACAATGTTTCTTCTAATGTGAATAGGCCTAAGAGAAATTCATCACTGCAATGTATTATTCATGCTGATAAAAAGCCTTGCAAAGTATCTGAAAAGGTGAAATGACAATATTGACTGCTCAACAACCCTTTTATATTTTTGTACCCATCTTTATCACTCTGTTTCCTGATGCATCCTTTTCCCTAAAGAAATTAACAAGAAAATAACCTGTGATCAGGTTATTTATGGACATTGACAAGATCCCCTTCATCATTCTCTTTTCCAGAGTTTCAGCTCTCTGCTCCTCTGCTCCTCTGCTTCTCCTTATATGAAAGATCCTCTACTCCCTTAATTATCTAGGTAGCCTCATGCTGGACTTGCTTCAGTAAATTCCACCTTTGATTTTCCATAGCTGTAGATCACACTGGTCTGCAGACAAACTGTTGCTCTTTCTAAAACCATTGCACCAGGAACTTGATAATGGTTCAAAATGTCTTTTTTTTTTTTTTTCTATCAAAAATTATGCCAATATAGATCAATGATTTTAAAGCATTCAAACCCAAATCTTATAACTATCTTTGTAAGCTTGTGTATGCACTCACCATTAATAACATTTCATTCAATAGTACTAGATAAATGGCAAAGTACTAAAAGAACTACAAATCACTGCACACTGAATGATTTTTGTAGTTCTTTTATTTGATATCCTTAATTTGGTAGTTCTTTTACATTTTGAATTAATTTTAGATCCTAAATTCTGCACTGGCCTCTTGTAAGCAACTTTATGTGCTTAGATAGAGCTTATACAGTCTTCTGAAGATGTTTTTAAAAGCAGACCCACTGTTCTTAGGAGACTGGCACATGTAAATGCAACCTCAGGCTCAACTGGAGAGCCCTTTACAAAGCACGTTGTGTCCTGTGCACCCTAACAGACCTTTGTGCCTCAAGGAAGCTTAATATACCATGAGGCACTCCCATACAAACCATATGCATGCTGCCTGAGGGCTGTCTACAGGCTATCAGCACAGAAAGCAGGTGGATGTTTCAGGCAGAATGCCATACTCGCATCTACTCTCTCAGAGTGAAACGACCAGTGGGATTCTACACAGGTACAAGGTTTGCCAGAATCACAACTTGTAGCATGTTCAGAATAAAAATAACTATATTAGACATGGTACATTAGGGATCTTTTCAGATTCCATATGAGGAAAAGACTGTTAATGCTCTCACATGTAAAGAAAAAAAACACAGTCTTGTCAGCTATCAAGATTTCATCATGATTCTCATGGTTTCTGTAGATTTTCTTAAAAGCTGAAGATCCCTGAGATAGGTCTTTTGCGAACAATTCTGCTCCCTTTTAATTTTTATTTTTTTATATATATTGTACTTCTAATCTCCATAGTTACATAAGCTTGGAAATACGTGACTCAAGATCAGTCTTAGAGCTTAAAAGCAGAGACAGAAAAAAAAATAGCGGTAGGCTGTTTGTTATTTTTAAATCTGTTCTTCTGGCACTTAGTCTGTGCCTTTTGAACATTCAGGTTTGACAACATTGAAACACTTCACCCTTTTTGTCACCACAGGACTCAGTATACTTTCTAATTTGAAAGCTGAAGTAGGAAAAATGTTAATTAACAGGAAGTATGTCTAACTTTATAATACAGGACAGTGGTCTCTAAAATGGGGTGTGCACACCCCAGGGAGTTCACAGTGATCTGTTGGGGTGTGGGAAGAAAATTTTAGACCTTTAATTTATATAGAGATTTATCTAAAAATAAAACAAAAATATTAAGCTTTGTTAATTTTTAATTTATGGCTTGACACTAGCACCCTGTCTTTGCCTGGATGGCAGAGTACCGTGTCACCAACATGGTCAACAAAGTGTCCTGGGGGAAGAGTTTGTGCTCCACAACATGGAGAAGGCAACAATGGTGCCCTCAATTGTTCACTCACTTTCAGCCTACTGTGATATATTGCAGTTTATGAGTCCTTTTTTAAGGACCTATAAGACCTTGTTAAGATTATATTACCTAGCTTCAACTAAACTAACCTTCACAAAATGGAAAAATTGCTTAAGTTGAAAATAATTCTAATAATGTGAGCACAAGCAAGCAAGAAGAAACAAGCAGAGGTGACATTTCGCCTACTTTTTGTGCAAGCTTTTTGTCAGTAATATTATAAGGTAAAACCAATGACAATCTAATCAGACGTAATCAGTGAAGTTTAAAATCACGTGATACTCAACCCAGTACTTCATTAAACTCAATGAGAAATGTTTAGAAGCCTGTCTTGAGCTTTCTTACTTAAGAGCAAAAGACAAAAATCTGCCATGGTAGAAATGGCTGAAATACACAGAAAACAATATGGCAACAAACTAAAATGTATTCCTTTGCCAGCAAATACTGTTGGAAGATGCATAGAAAACATTGCCAAAAATTTGAAGAAACACATATTAGAACAAATTATGCAGTGCAGAAAGTTTGCAACACAGTTGGCTGAAAATGCATGTGTTTCTAACATGTCGCACTTTAGGGTATTTGCTAGATTCTGTTTCAACAATGAAAGAATTAAGAACTAGTGTTTTGTGAGCCATGAAAGGAAAGATCTACTGGAGAAGATATATTCTCAATAGTAAATGAATTCTTTAATAAAAAGTAGTGTTTTATGAAAAAAAGTGCATAATTACAGTTTGAGGGGAGAATGGCTAGAGAGCAGCCCTGAGGAGAATGACTTGGGAGTGTTGGTGGCACTCACCATGAG
>JAOTQQ010000001.1:99413655-99427908 GCA_026546715.1 Gallinago undulata | reverse complement strand
TCGTCGGCCTTTGTAGCTACAGAGCCCTCACCCAGCGCAGTCTTACCTGCTCTGGAGCCGGTCTCTGCCGCAATGGATATTGTTGATCCATGGATATTGTTGATTTAGTCCTCCCCAATAGAAATGCTTAAACTCATTAATCATTTGAATCTAATTGTTTGAATATGACTAGATAAATATCACATAGCTTTTTCATTTTTAACTGAAAACGCCCATAAACCAGGCATGCATAAACCATGCAAAAGGGCCTTTTCCAAAGAATTGCAACTGAGGGAAAATAAACCAAAAAATGTTAATGAGAATGTCATAGAAGAAGAAAGAGAGTGAATTCCAGTTTTTCATTTCATGTTATCAACTATTCAAAGCAATAACAAAAAATAATGTCCTCCCTCCATTCCAATTTTCCACTATGAAGGAAAATGTCCGTAGGTTTTGTGTAACAGTTAAAGAAAATACATTGAAGCATACAAAAAGACTGCAAAAAATAAAACAAAGAAATGTTAAGTATCATGAAGTCATGAGACTTAATGTTCACTCTGAGTACTAACTGTAAGTGTATTGCAGTAAAAACATTACTAAACAGGAAAGGGAATAAAGATATCTATTTTAATCTTTTTAAACACAATTATAATCAAGACACTTTGCATGAGATGAACAACATCCTGTTAAGGATTTTTAAATCTAGAGTATTTTTAAGACCAGACACTGAGAATAGTAAACTGAAAATTTACATTCAGATGGAAATAACAGATTTCTAAAGATGTAGGTTACCTTTATACCTAATGCACTGCAGATACCTTAAGGAGATAATGTCCTGAAATCTGAAGCTCAACTGAGACTCAACATGAGACACAACAATTTATTTAAAATCCTCTAGAATTCTAGAATTTTATAATAAAGGTAAAATTTTGGACTGAGAATAAAGCAAAATTTTAATATCTGAGATATAGGTCCAGGTCAGCTTTCCAAAAGCCCAGCAGAAAGAGAAGAAAAACACATTAATTTTAATAGTAACAAATAACTTCAAACTAAATTCATGAAGACAAAGGGAACCCAAAGAATTTTTTTGTTACACTTTATAAAGTATGTATTGTGATTTGCTTTATAAATTTATAGAGATAAAATAAAAAATTTTTGAGCTAATTTTAAACATTAATTGCTTACATAACACCTATACTAAAAGAACTCACTGCTTTATTGGCTTTGTTTCCTTATTTTTATCACAGAACTCTAGATTTAAGAAAGTAGCAAAGCCAAAAGCATCCCATTATCACCTTCCAGCCTTAAAAACTGTTTATAATTTACAATCCTTCTAGCAGTGTGATTTCTGACAGAATTCTTGAACAAAATGGGCAAGTCCTTATACCTGTGCATGCCAGGCAATACATTTTCACCTTCATGGTCTTCCTTTATGGATCAACTCTGTTTCTCCTGCTTAGAAGAAGCCTATTTCTCTAACAGTTACCAGTAATGTAGGAGCATATTATGTCAGTCTAACAGATGCTGAGCATTTCCTGATATTTGAATCAATTTATCATCAGTTAGAAAAAGAGAAACCTGCACCAGAAATGATATGAAGTTAACACAGTCATAGCAAAAATTTTGAAGGAGAATTTGTATAAAAAAAGTGTGAATGAAAAGAAAGCCAGTTTGTTGATGTTTTCTTCTGGACTTAATTTATTAAGATTGGATTTATTTACTTTTTTGTTTTTTTTTTTTTAAACAATAAAAACTTTCAGCTTTCCTATACATGAAAAAGACCACAGAAGGCCCAAAACAAAGAGTAAAAAGTCCCCTTGATCACTGGTGACAGTTTCCTAAAAAGGCTATAACATTTCAACATACAAGTAGGATAAGCACAGTCTGCAAACAAATGTTTTGAGAGAGCTACCTCAGTAATGTTGGTTACAACACAGTTTTAGAAACCAAAGTGAAAGAGGCCAGAGACTGCAGAAGCAGAACTTGTGCTTGTTGAAAGCAGAGAGCCAAGCAAGTATCTGAACAATATACTGCCATGTTAGATGTGTATTTGAACACTCAAGAAGTGGAAATGTACAAAATTTTGTAAGGTCATAGCTACATGATTGTTGTAAACTACAAGAGGTTGAATACCACTGATGCAAGACAAAAAGGTTACAAACAGCTGGCCCAGGGCTAAAAAATGAAAAAGTAATAGCTCAAAGGCTAACCTGGTGCAGGACAGAAGGTTACTACTGTAAATGAAAAGCAGGTCTCTCTAGAAAGGGAAAGGGGAGTGCTAATGAAAGAAACATGAAGCCTGAACTAAGTATGAAATGCAGACTGATTCAGATTTTTATGGTAACCTGATTGACTGGTGAAATAACATATCATTTTGCTGTATGTAATTCTGTTTAAAACTGATGTAAACATTTCCAGAATCAAGCCCTAAGGACAAACAGATAACACACCTTGAAAGAGCTGGTGGGTTACAAAATATGCATGTCTTGTCTCAAAGGAGGCAAGGAAATATAAACATTTTTCCCTATAGGGGAGTTTCATATTTTTTCCAGTAACCTCAAATAGTGAAGTTGAACAGTACTAGAGAAATGTTGAAGTTATTAATTCTTTACAATGCATTAGCCTGATTAAAATGATGACTTAGGCATGAATTCTCCATCCTGTCAGGCTGCTTTTGAAGCAGAGGTCAAAGAGTTGGGCAAGAGATACATACTGGATGAGATTGTCTTAATTGGAAGCATCAGCAAGCTTTGTGACAGGGAAGGGGAGAAAAAAAAAAGAAAAAACCTATCAAGGCTGTTCTGATTCTAGCTCTGCTATTGTGGATTCATCAGTGTATGGCTACTGGAACTCACTGACTGCTTTATTAAAAAATTAATTCCTCTTGGCAAACATAATTTTAGATTTTGAAGAATTTAGGAAGAAAAGGGACCACAAGTCTAGATGTTTTAGGCCCTAAAATTACCCTAATTACTCCTATATAAAAAGCATAACAGTTCAGGCTATGCTAAAGAAACATTAATAGATGAAAAAGGGCAGTATAGTCTAAGCAATTCAGGTGTCTTGCTCTCCCTTGCTGACAAATATTCCTTGAGTTACAAGCTCTCTAACCAATGAGTTTAAAAAAATAAAAATTATATGTTGTGGTTACCTAAATTTTGAGAATAAATGTTCAAACAATTATGGTATATGACTCTCCTACTACATGTAGATAATTGTTTGTTACATATAAAAGAGTTAAAAAGAGATATTTTACATGTTTGCCCTGAGCAAAATTATAATCCTTTCTCCTCTTAGAGTCTGCAGTAAAATATATAGCAAAGATCCACTGATGAAAAGTCTACATGACTACATTTAATATTTTTATTCTTTTTTGTGCACTGAAATCAAGCTCTCTTACAAGTCATTGAGTGTGTTATATTCATAACAGCCTTAAATTGTTATGTAAGTGTGATTCTGAATGTATACAGGTGTTTAGGCACAGAGTACCTTTATCAGTAACTCTGGAATTTATTGTTTCTTGAAGCCTTTGATATATCTTATGACATGACAGATTGTCAAGGTTCCTTGCATCAGCTGAACTGTGGAAACTGCATATGATGTCTTAGACTGAGGCAAGCACAAGGTAATGTATCTTAGGTTAATCCTCTTTCATCAAAAGCTGTACCAAATCATGCAGAAATATCCATAAGATGAGAAACAGTTATTCATTAAATATTATAGGCTATTGCAGAAAAATATACAAAAGAACAGTTTGTGTCGACTGTATTAGGCTACAGCATACTGAAGATCTTTAAGTTGGCAAAACCAAAAACATAACATTGTTGTGATGTATGCTACATCAGACAGGCTGTAAAACCCAGAATAGTGATGCCATAACGTTATGCTTACCACAGGGCAATGCTACAGGTCTATAGTTGTTGATTGCTCCAGTCACCATATCTTGACCAGCTTTTTCAGTTCTCCCTCTTTTGGCTTCAGGGGGATAGACCAACCAACGTAACATCCTTCATAACATCAACTCCTTCCGTATCCTTGAAGACGTCAGTAAGTAACATCAGGGGCTGTGGTTATGAAGCCTTGGGCACCAGAACAGGTGGCAGTGGAGCTGGTGGGGCAGCATGGTGCCCTCACTCTCTGACCACACCCTATAATGCAATGCCCAGTGAAGCAAACCAGGCTGGACTAGGGTTGGTAACCAGGGCTGGTCACAACTCACCATTGCCACATGTTGCTACATCCCTTGCTTGTCCAGGAAGTCAAATTAACAAGGGAATACCAACATCAGGAAAATTCGATACAGGTATGACTGCAACATATTTCAGGCTCTTGACTGTGGTCTATAAATGTGATCCACAAGACAACATGTGGAGGCCCCAGACAAGACTTCTCACAACTCTCCCAATTTAGCTGCGTTTCACTAAAGTATGATCCAAGGTTACACAGCATCACAGGAAAGCTGACCTTAACACAGGCAGCCTAATCCATAGGAGTGGGAAGAATAAAATGGAGATCTAGGTATTGAACTCAAGACCTTCATACAAACTATCCGCACTAGACTGCCTGCAACTTCTTAGCTTGGCAGTTGGTATAGAGTGTTTCCTCACTGCTAGTACATGAGCACCACAGTTTAGAATGCTTTTCGCTTAAACACCTCTGATTCTTATGCAAATTTACATTGCTGTTGGTGAAATCCTCCAGGTCTACATAATCTCTAAATCAGTTGTTACTGTGGAAGGTTTGGAAAGGAATCCAAAATTAATTTCTGCCTGCTATGGAAAAATGAAGCCCCATCTGTCAACATTTCTTCTACCATTCATTATAGGTGGTTCATATGGACAACTGGCATTTCTTTCCTTTTCCTTTTCAATACATAACTGAATATTGGGATTGCAGAAAAATGGACTACACAAACAGACCAATTTTGGTCTTGAAACAGAATTTCCAGTACCAGGGACATGCATAGTATCATATAAGGACTACATAAATTGTTAAAAAAATTTTCACGTGTCAGCTTTGAGCTAGTATCTGACCTTGTAAATTCTGGGTCAATATTTTAAAACATATAAAGCAGATCTGAATAAGCCAGCACTGACAAAATATGAACAAAACTTCCCAGTTCCCAGAATACAATATTATTGTGTATATTCATGTTAGAACTTGACTGTTATCTGAACTACACTGTATTATTCATGTAAATTTCCCCAGGACACACACTTCTGCTATGTAGAAAGTTGTAAATATATTAGACGCTTAATACTATAAAGCTTCTTGTCTTTATTCTTCCACCTAACATCTGCATAATCATAGGCTCTCAGCTCAACAAAAGTATCCTAGCAGTTAGCAATTGGAAAGTACTGAAGCACGTTAGCTCGGCTAATAGTATTGTTGCACAACACAGGTTGTGGCGTCAAGTTGCAGAATGGTCCAGATTCACAAGCCCCCTCCAGTTGCTCTCCACTGCTTTAGTAATGAAAAGCAGCTGTAAACCCACTTTAGCTGAACATTTAAGCTGGGTCTATGGTTATTTTGCACTGTCTGAGAAGCACAAAGCAGCTGGAGCCTACTAACAAATCTGGCTTTCTATTTATGTATTCTAGTAGTGAGGGATTAATTTTAAGACCATATGCAATTGCTTACTGGTAAGAAAAGTTTTTGTACTTTCCACATAGATATTATACAATATAACATTTAAGAGGGTATATTCATACAAGCTGCGAGTGATTCAAATCAGACACATGCAGTGTTATAAAGTCAAATACGTTCCTTTTCTTATTTAAAATTGTTTTCTCATAGGATAAATAATATTTTACCCTTGAAGGGTTTTCTTTCTTTCATTTGTGGAAAGACCAGATGGGTCTCACAGGTCATTCACCATTATAAGAGAAACAACAACAACAAAAAATCCCTTTTCAGAGGTGAGATCTTGTATTCTTTACTGGAAAACAAATTATTTGCTTGGATGAAAATCTTTTGTATTCCAGTGTAATTGCTAATATCTGTGGGGTGTCCTGGAAAATGAGATGTTTTGTACCAAAGAGTTGTAACTTATCCCTGTGCATAAAGTCTAAATAAATAAATTGGAGCAGACCTTAAGGTATCATGCAGGGAGGAGATACAAGGAATACAGCTGTGAAATCAGTGGAAAACCTCAAGTTATAACAAGTGGACAAGATCAAATTATTTCACAGTGGGACTGGGGTGATCTGGCTATATGGCTTTTTGTTGTTGTTGTTGTTAAAAGAAAGATGGGGAGAGAGGTTTTCTCTGGACATCATATTTTATAAAGAGTCTTAAACTACTTCCTGCTGTTGCAGTAAAAATAGTTGTTATTGGAAGAGTCAATCAAGGATGGATTATTTTTCTCAGGCAATAACGATTAATTGTAAAAAACTAATAAAGAAAAACAAAAATTTGGTAAGTTGTTTTACATACACAGAAGAGCAAAAGAACTGCAGTATCATCAAGAACATCCTAAATGAAGCATTTGATGAAAGAGTGAATTCTTTTCCCCCCAAGTCTGAAAAAGCCATCTGTGGCCATGATGAAAACATGACAAAAAGAAGTGCATTGACAAATAGGACTGATGTACATATTCTTTCAGGAATATCAACAAAACTGAGCAAGATTTTTGTCTGTGAGAACTAAATAACTTGCACTTTCTTTCAGCGGAATATGTACAGCATGGGATCAATCAAGCTACCATAATTCATTAATATTAGAGAAAAATATATCCCATTTAATGGACCTCTGCTGGCACTGACTTCAGTGCTTTCACCCATGCAAAACTTACTTTCTTCAGAGAATGAAGGTGGCATTCCTGTTGGCGTAAGACATGGGAACATCTGTTGGTATTAAAAAACTGATTTCATCAGCCTTGGTAAGGGCAGATCTTCTGCAGATCAGAGAGCTCAGGGTAACAGAAACCTAACATTCAGGATCACACCACACAAGCTCTGCATCTACTTTAGAATTACATGAATGGTGCACTTAAATATCTACTTCAGCCTGTCTGTTATAAATGAAACCTAGCAGCTCAACGTAAGTATCTACATTCCAGATAAATGCATTGATCAGGTGAATCCCACACAGGGTGACATTCTCAGAGATGTGCATAGGAAAACATAAAAGAGAAGTCTAAGGTAGAAAACTACTTTCTCAAAAAATTATCAGTGAATATAAGGAGACATGATGAAAGATACAGGCTGAGCTTCAAGTTGAACACCTATAGCACAAATAGTGAAAAGTTAAATGTGACAGATAAGTAAGAAGGGAGTAATTATCTTTTGAAAGTACAAAAGAAAAATAAATCTCAAAAGAATTTTGACCCAACTTTTGACAAAGTTGAAAAGTCAGGAAAGGAGATGATTTAGCCTCAAGTATGTATATAGAACAATTCATATTATTCTTCAGGGATTCAATAGTTCATGGTGTTCTGCACAGATTTTGTCCTTTCTTTCTACTTCTTTTCACATACTTTCCAGTGATTAGTGCAAGTTAAGCTCAGGATAGTGATGCCAAGCATGAATTACTATCTTCTATCTTTCAGTAAACTTATTTAAATTCACTGGTGTTCTTACCAGAGCCACAAAACTTCCATTTTTGTCCTGGAAGAATAAACTTATATCTGGTAAAACTGTAGTTAGAAACTTCACATCCACTTACAAAGTGCTCTTCACATTCTATGTCATTGTGCACATTTAAAAATTGTCTGGATGGTCACATGACCGATACTTAATTTTTCTCTTTTTTTTTTTTTTTAAACCAAAGTGAAATTCATCCTTTCTAAAAGATTTGCATAAGTATCTTTTATTCTTGCAAGTCTATAAAATAAGTCCTAATTTGAATATAACAATTATGGTGACTTCAACTGGCACATTTCACCAGTTAAATATTCAAAACATTCAACATGACTAGGTAAGGCATCATGACATGATTAATCCAGTGAAGGTCTGGTAGGAAAGAGACAAGCATGTATTTGTTCCTTTACAGCATATTGAAGATATAACTTTTAACGTTTAGAAACACAAAATACCCTGCATGCTGAATTTTAGAGGTTACAGGATAGGGTAAAGATGACTTTATTCATTTTCTCCAATAAACATTTTTTCCCTTCAATTCTCTCATCTTCAAAATGCTACTGCTATAAATATCCTTTGGTTGCTGCAATAATACTTGTATAAAACTTTTCACTCACACTTCACTCAACATTTTCCAAAAGAAACTAGCTGTCTATGGATTAGTTCCAAAGCCCATTGATGTCAGAAAGTCTTCTGTGGGTTTTGCCTCAGGACTTAAGAGCATGGAAAAGCTCATGACAGTATCTGTCAAGAGTAATTTGGAAGAAAGATTAATATTTGTAGGCTAGAAGCAACAACTGAGAACCAGTATTTTGACCTCCTTCTATTGAATCTCAGTCAGACATGCCTGCATCAAACCTGTAACCTTGTGGTTAAAATTATAGCATCCCTTTTGGAAGCTATCCAACTGCCTTGTAAAGTTTGCACAATATGAAGAGTGCAAGACCTCACTTGATAAATTACTCCAATCATTAATTGCTCTTGCTGTTAACTGCTTAAAAAAAAAGTACACATTGTACCTTATTTTCCATTTCAATTTGTCTAGCTTCTGGAAATTAATTTAGCAGGAAGAAAGTGTTTAGTGAAGAGCCCTCTACTGTCAAAAACATTCTTCCTGTGTAGGTACTTGTAGAACAGAATCAAGTTACTTTTTGTCTTTCTCTACAATAAGCTAAATGGATTGCAGTCGAAATCTGTCCTTGGTACAGAAGGCAGAATGAAAGCATTTTGCACAAATAATTTGTAGCAGAACAGCTAGAAGGCTTATTAGCTTATCCTTACTTCACAAGACAGCACACAAGCTTCTCTGAACCAACCCAGGATCACGTGTGGTCACACAAAAGGGAATACTAACAGCAACTGTGGTAATTTTTTTTAAGTAAAGTGGCTATGTACTACAAGGACTAAAACCACAGAAACTAAAGGTATTGACGCCTTATGCTTTGACTACATTTGAGATGGAAAATATCAACAAAATATCCGTGTACACAAATATATGTGTATATGTATACATACAGACACACCGAGTTTTTATTAGAGCAGGTAGAAAAATCCTTTGTGTCAGCATTTCAGCACTAAAGTGATTTTTAAATATGAAGGAAAGCAAAAATCAGTTTCCATATAATGTCTTGTGTTACAAATATCTTCATTGATTCCAAAATAGTATTAATGCACATTGAAATAGCATTGCAATAAAATATGTCATAGTATTTACCATTTTATAGCCAAATTTTTATTTTCTTAAAGAAGTTTGACATTTTAAGAAACATAGCATCACTTAGGATATTTTTATCTCTTGACATTAAAACTATATTTAAAGTGATGTATATATTACATGACAAAGAACATAAATATTTTTTGACTAATAACATAATTATTGTTAGATTTGTTTCCTGAGAACAAAGGGATAAAGTGACGTTTTTTAGGAGACAAATATTAATTCTTATTTCACCAGTCCAACATTATTTCTGATGTTTATATCCAAGAATTAGAAGAATAGAATAATCTAGCTATAAGCATCATCTTTATTTTAGTGCTATTAAAAAAAGAAAAAAAAAGAAAAAAAAAGATGGTAACTGCTGTTTTAGCACCAATGGTAACAGCAGCTCTGGTTATAAAACTTTAGCACAAGTCTTGTTTTATTATTGTTGATATACTATAATAAACACTTAAAACCAAATATTTATCATCCAAGCCTCTTTGCACATGAAACATTCAATTCTATTAATATTATTAGCATTAAAATAAAATAAAATTAAAGCTGTATTTTGAAGAAAACCAATCATTTAATCATAAAACATCTAACAGGGTGCTACTAGAGTAATTTACCTAATTGATTTATAAACATATTGTAGAGTATTTATTATTTAGCTAAAGAATGTAAGAGAGACTAAAGTTAAATTTTAGGACATGAATGCTCTTTTCAATCTGTTTTATAGTAGTAGATGAGTAGTTAGATTTACCATTATAACATGCCTGTTTTGGGGTGTGTGCTTGTTTGGGAGAGGCTGAGTGTGGTTTGTATTCATTTTTATTTTGTGTCAAGTAAACATTAAGCAAAATTGAACACGCTAGCTAAAGTAATTCCTGATTAGGTATTTTCCTTTTTTATAAACAGAAAAAAATCCAGAAGGAAGTGTAAATCATTTATTTGAATGTGCACTGTAAACTAGGAATCCATCTCAATCAATTACCCATGATGCTTGAAAAATGGACTCTAACCGATGTGTAGGTTTGCTATACTAGCAAAGTAGGTACATGTTTCCTATGTAAAGCTTGTGGGGTTTTTCCTGATTAGTTGTATGGGACATTGTCTCCAATATACAGAAAAAAAGGATATCTGTGTATTGATTAGTGTTAGAAAAGACATTTGAAGCAAGAGGAATGTTTAACCAACCTCTAGCTCTTTATTTAATTCCTTGCACACAGATTTTTAACATCTTGGACAAACCATATATAAAAATGTATATCATACCCTCAATGTTATTTGACTATGAATTTAACAGCTAAAATTAATTGAAATGGCATTTCCATGTAAGCAATATATCAGACTTGCAATGGAAACATCAGCAGATTAACTATAAGTCAATTGTTTTAAATAAATATTTTTGAGATAGTTTAAAAATAATCTAATTGGGCTCTACCTTACTATTTTCACATTTCATAGACACAAAGTGACTGACCAACGTTGACTGTTACACTTTACTAGACTGTTCCAAGTCCTGAATACTTCACTTGTTTTAACACAAGTTATTGTAAATACAAATATTTCAACATGAGTATGTTGTGAAAGTGCTTTTAGACATACTAGCAGTATGGATTTGCAGTTCATTAGTCTACAAGCAAGGAAGATATTACAAATTTAAAGCTACTCTGAAATTTTTCTCTAAGCTGAATAGATGTGGTGTAGAGTTTTTTGGTTGGTTGGTTTTGAGGGCTTTTTTATTTTTCAGTTTTTATTTTTTTTTAATTAGACTTTGATTAGACTAGAAAAAGGACTTGTTTGAGAAAGGCAAAACCTTCCCCTAATATTCAGGATGTGGAGGGTTGTTTTTATTTCTTATGATCCCCCGAGCCATCTTTCTTACAAATGAGGGTTTGGGGCATCTCCATTGTAGAAACAGATAATTATCTAGGTTTTACAGTCTGAATGTAAACTGGTTTATAAGAAAGTCACTTAGCTCTGAGTTTGCTCAGGGTGAAATATAACTTTGTACAAAATTCCCCAAAGAAAGCAAAAGCATCAGTTAACTTCTATCTAAAACTACTAATGTGGACATAATTATGCATTTAAATAATATCTTTGTGCAGGTACAAAATAGAGAAGCACGCTTCATTTATAACTGTTCAAAAGATGTACAACTTAGTTATACTGCTATCATCATGTTTCTTGTAACATGGTTTGTTTTCAGTATCGCAAAGCATGGCTGAATGTAAAATGGGAAAAATTTCTTGTCTTCCTTTCTACTGATTCTATACATCTTTCAGGAGTAAATGCTACAAATTTGGCTAAATACCTGAATGAAAGGAATTCAGATTGTTAGAAGAACTGGCAGATTGGCTGTCAGCTGTTTTCAAAGGATGTTCTTTTCCTCCTGTTATTTGTGTTACCTAATATACCTTAGTCTAACAACTTCATCAACAATTCCCTTTATCTTTCTAGAGGTATGAACTTGGGATAAACAATGCCCCTGTAGTAAGTTACACTTGTGTATAAACTACTTTATTACAGCCCCAAATTCTCCTGCTTTTGGATATTAACTCTTAGACCATTTGTTGGTATAAGAACTGACAGATGGTCAACAAAACCTCTTTACTACACTAAGCTGAAAAGATTAGTTTCCATTTAGTTTGATACTAACAGACATGTGTCTATGACATGTCATTGACCAGAACTTCCACACACCACCAGAACACTGTAGTGCATTACAGGGGGACGTATTCTCTCCAAATAGAACACCCATAGGTTCAAAATAACTATTTAGAAAAAAATACGCATTGATTCTAATTGCATTTTAAGATGTGGTCTGTATCCCTGGCAAAGACATTTTGTCATCATGATGCTAGCATGCAGCATAAAAGAGTTATCAAAGAGGAAAGCATTAAAATCCTGAACGTTTTTCTAGAGCAGCATTTTGAACTCTCGACAGATGTCACTAATGTACCTGATTTACTGTAACATATAATTTTACATTCATATTGACTTTCCATTTGACACTCTCTAATGGATAATCAAGGTCAACGAAAGCATAATCAATTAGTCTGCATTAATTGATGGCCAGAACTACATTTTTCTTGTGATTTCCAACATATCCGTGTACTATACATCTTTCAGCTCTCCCTGGGGCCCCCCTCAAGCATGTTGCTTTCAGAGTTATTATAATGAGTTAGAATGTCTTTCTTCAATGATATTCAACAAAATTCTTCTCCAGGAGCACCAAACAAAAGGTAAATTTTGCCTTAAAATATTTCATGCTTCTATCAAAATCATCATTTGCTCTTTTAGTGGTATATTGACACTAATTCTATAAAAAATATCTTGACAATCAGAGTGGCAGGTAGAAAGACAGCCAGAAAATTCCTCATCTCAGAAAGTGCTTCTAAAGAGGGGAGAGGGAAAAAAAAAAGGAAATATTTCTGCTGTAGTCTCAGAGGTTGCCCCTTCACATAAACCCAGGGAGGATAGACTATCTCTCTAACTGAATCAGGACACAGATAACAAAAAAGTTGCTCCTTCCTGCCTTACAAATGTGCGCAGAAAGGAAAACCATTTGCATTTAAAAGATATAGGATGGTCTGGACTCTAATTAAACCTCTATTGGATAAGCCCGTTTACAATTCACATCCTTTGTTTTTCGATGTCATGCTTGCACTCTTCCCTTCCATAACTACCCTGATTAACTTACTACTACCTATCTTATCTCTAATATTCCTATTAATTTTTGAAACATTCTGAATTTCTCTTTGAGCCTTATGAAAATCAAAACTAAACTTTATTTGATCCTGAGAAAACAAATTCCTAATCTGAAGTCTTTACAGAGTCAAGAAAGCCTTCTAGTCCTTATTCTGAGTCATCTGAAAATACAAGGGAAAACCATCTACATGTCTAACTTTCTACTGCCTTATTTTTTTCTGGACAGACAGACTGAGATGCACTGTCCTGATGCCACGTTTTATGTATTCTGATTCTTCTCTTGTAACAACGATGGCTATAAACAGAAACTTGGTTCTATCATGAGGAAATAGCCTTGTCCTCCAGTATATTGAATGCTGCCCTCATTTTGGGGTTATACTCAGACTTGCTGACTAGGCATTTTCCAGATCATTAATGAAAATTAATGATAACAAAAGGTTATTCAGAAGAGACAGGAGAGGAAAGAGGGGTGGAGGTGTTGCCCTTTATGTCAAGGAATGGACAGAGAGTGAGGAGATGTCCCTAAAACCCTCCCTGGTCTCAGATGAGAGAGTTGAGATCCTGTTAGTTGAGGATTAAAGGGCAGGTCAATACGAGGGACACTATTGTAGGTGTTGGTTACAGACCACTTGATCAGGATAGAGAAGTGGATGAGGCCTTTTACAGCCAGCTCCAAGTAGCCTCACAATCACAGGCCTTGGTTCTTGTGGGGGACTTCAATCAGCCAGGTTTCTGCTGGAAAGGCAGTCTAAAAGGTTCCTCCAAAGTATTGATGATAACTTCTTAACCCAGATGGTAGAAGAGCAAACAAGGGGAGAGGCACTACTGGACCTAGTACTGACAAACAAAGAGGGCCTGGTGGAGGACATCAAGGTTGAGGGCAAACTTGGCTGCAGTGACCATAGAAAGATAAAGTGCAGGATTGTGGGTAACATACAAAATACAACAAGTAGGACTGAAACACTGGATTTCAAGAGGGCTAACATTGTCCTTTTCAGGAAAGTGCTAGGTGAAATCCCATGGTCTAGGGCCCTGGAAGACAAGGGGGCTCAAGAGAACTGGGCAATATTCAAACATTGCCTTCTCCAAGCTCAGGACCAGTGCATTCCCAACAGCAAGAAATCAAGCAAGGGAAGCAGGAGACCTGGGTGGTTGAACATGGATCTTCTGAAACAAACTAAAGTGGAAGAAGGAGGTTTACACGGAGTGGAAGAAGGGACTGACCACTTGGGAGGTTTACAGAGATGCTGTTAGATTATGTAGGGAAGAAACAAGGAAAGC
>JAOTQQ010000001.1:99397463-99413555 GCA_026546715.1 Gallinago undulata | reverse complement strand
GCAAGAGATGTCAAAGACAACAAGAAAGGGTTCTTCAATTATATTGGAGGCAAAAGGAAAACTAGAGAAAATGTGGGTCTGCTGTTGAATGAGTCAGGTGCCATGGTAATAGAGGATGCAAGGAAGGCTGAGTTGCTGAATGCCTTCTTTGCCCCAGTCTTTGCTGCTCGGGCCAACCCCCAAGAGCCATGGACTTTGGATGAATCAGAGATAGTCTGGACTAAGGAAAATCTTCCCTTGTTGGAGGAGGGCCAAGTTAGAGATCAGTTAAGAAGGCTGGACATCCACAAGTCTATGGGTCCAGGTGGGATACAGCCAAGAGTGCTGAGGGAGCTGGCAGAAGTCATTGTTGGCCAGTCTCCATCATCTTTGAGAGGTCCTGGAGAACAGACGAGGTGCCCAAGGACTGCAGAAAAGCCAATATCATCTCAGTCTTTAAAAAGGGCAAGAAGGAGGATCTGGGAAATTACAGACCAGTCAGCCTCACCTCCATCTCTGGAAAGGTGATGGGACACCTCATCCTGAGTGTTATCTCAGAGCATATGGAGGAAAAGAAAGCTATCAGAGGTAGTCAACATGAATTTACCGAGGGGAAGTCATGAAAGACTAACTTGATAGCTTTCTATGATGTCATGACTGGTTGGATAGATGACAAGAGGGCGGTGGATGTTGTCTACCTTGACTTCAGCAAGGCTTTTGACACAGTATCCCACAGTATCCTCATAGCTAAGCTTAGGAAGTGTGGGTTAGATGAATGGACAGTTAAGTGGATTGAAATCTGGCTAAAAGACAGAACCCAGAAGGTTGTGATTAGGGAAGCATGCAACTAATGGCCTCTGAAAGCTTGTCACTCAAAGATAGTCTAGGACTCTAGTTTAAGGGTTTCATACAAGTAGAAAAATTATTAGATTGCTGCTATGGAGACATATACTGCTGAGAGACTGATGGAAGATGTCATGAAGCTAATGAAAATTTTTCATTAAAAGGCATTTATTTATTCATTTTGGTGAGTTTGATGAAAGCATTTTAATTTTTGCCACCCAATGCAGCCATGTGAATTTTCATGGATATTCCCTCCACCTTCCAACTGTATACTCCAAATGGCTTCTGACACTGTGTTTGAGTAAGTTGAAGACCCCAATGCAGTGACATATGTCAGCAGTTATCTCTGCAAGTTAGTCCCTTTCCTTCTGCTTCCACCTACAATATATTCCATGCTTACGCTGTCTGTATTGAAACGTGTTTCAATACAAAAGCATCTAGCGCCAGCGTGTTTAAATATAGAACACAGTAGGAGCAAGGTAATAGAGAAGTAACTTTGTTGGAACTGTTGTATTTTGTTTCCTGCTTGCCAGGTGTACCATTGGCAATGCACTGCCAGGCCAGTAGTACTCTGGGAGAGCAGAGGGTGAAAAAGTCTTTGCAGATATTGCCCGCTCATTCTTTCTCATACTGAACAAATTCTTTTTAGCTATTTCAAAGCCATATCTTTCAGATGAAAGACTGAGGAAGTTAGCATTTCTTTAGCTGTCCCCTACACCAGACACATAAACAGCCTAAAATACTAGGCTTTACTGAATATACAGTCCCTTCCCTATTCTTTCTGAATATACAGTCCATCACCTTAACATCTCAAAATTAAGAACAGGTGTCCTATTCACAGAAAGAGTGTAAAATCAGGGGAAATCTCCAAGCCACACTAAGAACAAAAAAGGCTATGGGGTTGATCTTTCTAGATTGATGAAAAGAAGAATTTTAAGTATTTTGATTGATTTGGTCACCATAGCAACAATAACTGTTCAGCGTTTTCTGCTAATCTGAGTCTTTTATTCTGATATACAATACAGATGCACAATACCTGTGTCCACACCCTTTAGGCCAAATAAGAGCAGGCAGGCAACACATTGGTCAGGCTTTCTTTCCACATAATAGAAAAACCCACAAAGCAAAAGTCAACTGAAGGACAGAGACAAAGGCACCACCAAAAAGAGAGAAGAGATGCAGAAATACATCCTTCAGCTGATGAAAGACAGGCATCTCTGACAAAAAGTGTTATGTATTGTTTCTACACAACAGGAAAACTAGAATGACAACCCAGCCACACACATAAAGCAACTCCGCTAACAGTAGTTTTCATCTTGCATAAGACAAGCCTTTTATGGGCCCTTTATTTCCCATGTCACATTCTAGAAACAGGTACTTCTCAGTGGTGCCCATCTTCCTTCTCCACACAACCTGCTGCTCCACTGCAAAAAGCAAATGAAGGCTTCTTCCAATATTATTTTATACCAGAGGAAAATATTACTTCCTGAGCCTGCCAGCCAGTGCTGAGAAAGTTTTGTCATCACAGGGCAGGGAGAAAACAATGCTGACATATCTGGCCCCAGTCTGTAACTATGCAGTATCCTTCTGCTCTCTCTAATGCCTAGGAGAGAGTTTTAAACCTTTCACAGTCTAAATCACCATTATGTTCTTCCTCATAGTTAGGGTAGCTGTCTAGCTGCAATGTTTCTCCCTAGCAGTGGGGAGAAAGGGAAAGGGAGAAAGGGAAAGGGGGGTAGCTCACTCCCCTACCAAGCAGGGCTCAATATTCAAGTTCAGAGTCCCTTGAACAAAAAGGTGCCATATGAAGTTGGTCTACCAATAATTCCTCTTCAGACAATTTTGCAATTTTCTGTTCTGCAAAAATGCCAGCTTTACCAGTTCACAAGTAAGGCCTAAAAACATTTACATAGGTTTATGAGACATTCAATACCTGCCTATATAGTTAACCCTTTTAGGCCTGCTGTCTGCAATTTAATAGGTGTTAAAGTTTTACACTGTTCTGTTGTAGAATTTAGAGCTGAGAAGGCTTAGGCAAAGCTTTCTCCAGATCACTTCAACGGAAAAAGAGAAAGAGTAGAAAGAGTCCCCACCTGCCTTTGCAGCATTTATTAAAACCTTTGTTTCATAGGAGCTGTTACTCAAGTTAAGTATGGAATTTGCACTTAAAAGAACCAGGCAAAGAGGAAAAGAAAGAATTCCATAACTAATAGAATTATGTTTACTTAATATACCAAGAAGGTAAGAAAGTGTTCTGCCTGATTTGTACAAAAGTTACTGCTGTTATGAAGTACAAAAACATCAAATATTATTACATGATAAATCAAAATTCCTTCAATAAATTCACTGCTGATTACCTTAGGGACAAACTAGAATTGCTGCTTAATGGTTCATTTTTAAGAAATTGGTCAAGGAAATGAAGTTGCTGTGTGTGCTAGCTGTATTAAGATTCCTGAAAACATTAAAGGGAAGAAGCTGTATAGTGACGTGTTCAAGACCGTGTGCTGAAACTTTCAGGCCTCTTACCCCTGAGAAACAAAGCTATATTTAATAAAATCAGCTCATTTGTTGCATCATGTCACATTGTATAGAAGACCTGTGCAACCAAATTCAAAAGACTACGGGAAAATTTGCTGCATTTCCATAGTTCTGGATAAAAGTATGAATACCAGATCTGAACTCCTTATTTTAATGGACGATGACTGAGGAATACATAACTCCTAAGGAGCTACTTGCTATTTGCCCATATGTTGAATCAAACCAAGCATTTTGTATTCTATCTGCTAGATATTTGATTAAAGCAGCATAAAAACCTTTCTATGATGTACATTTTCTATTATAACAAACTAAAAGGAAAGCCACCAAAGAACAAAAATGTTGAGGTATACACATCTGCATTTTATAAATATAGAGATCTTTCTGCCATCTTCAAAATGAATTGGGTCATGAACAGTTTGTTGAAAGGCATGTAAATTTTCCAACTGAGAGTTGTGAAATTTTGTTTGAAGATATTAGACCAGAAAGTATTCGATTTCTGAGCAGAGCAGAAGTGCCAACCAAAAGGACTGCTAAAAAAATCAGGTTGATGAATTTATTCATTCAAAAGTGGAAGGCTCAAATCTACAAGCAAAACAGTACTAAGCTTGTAGTTGGCTTCATGTTATTTTACATTTTTAATTTTCCCAATGCTTGTACACTGGTGCAAGGAAGGTTAAGAGCGTGCAAGAAAAGGCAAAACTCATTCCATTAAACCTAAAAGGTTGGATTTGGATGTAGAATGATAAGGGTTTGTTTGTTTGCTTGGTTGGTTGGTTTCGGTTTGTTTGGTTTTTTTTAATCACTAAAGGTTAAAGAAGTCTGTAAACTTCCAACAGCCTTACACCATCAACAAAGCAACAGTCTACAATGCAACTATTACTTTTCAAAATAGTGTTCTTACACTATTTTTTCTATTTCCTGTCACAAGAACCAAATTCTATGGAAAGATTTTATTAGTGATGATTCCATGCTTAAACTCCACACATGGGGCTGGATAGCATACTTTAGAGAAGAGAGACTCAAGACAGAACTTTAAACATAGATTCCTAGATTAGAATCTATTTGAATTATCAGAGTGCCACTTTGAATTACAACATCCCTGCTTTGAGGCTTTTGGAGAGAATGCTGGAGAGGAGAGATTTCTCTAGAAAGCTGGTTTTGTGAAAAATGTATCAATTCTTCGAGGTGGAGTTGCTGTGTAATTTATTTTTTTGGGTCCTGCTTAAAATTACAGCCATCTTCATCAATGCAACTGAAGAATAAGTAGACATACTCATACACAGTAGCACTAATTACAGAGATTAAGATGTGACAAGACTGCTCAAGCTGTTACAAATAGGTGTCTGGAAAACTGCTAAGGCTATTTTCTACACTGGCTAGCTAGCAACAGCAAAGGTATGGCTTTTCATTCTGCAGTCATAATGTGGACATGTGTGGACAATGGATTTAACCTGAAGAATTTTGCAACCCCACTTCCCATAAAAAGGACAATCTCTTTGTTCTCAGAACTACTGAGAAAATATTGTTATGTCTTAGTGTCTGCAAACAAAACACTGACTTACCTTGAGATCAGTTAGAAAACAGAGGACAAAAGACGTAGCTTAGTATTTTCCAAATGGTGAAAGATAAAATGTTGATCTTGTTTTTTAAAACATACTGTGTTTGAACATAGGACAGAAAAAAGCTTTGAAAACTTTATCTCCCAAGAAAGCATGTTGCCTTGCTTCATTTCCAAAGGGATTACCTTCAAAATGTAAGACATCTTTGATAGATGTCTTGTTCTAATTTACTGAAAACAAATGAGAGAAAGCTAGGAGGGATAGGGACAGAGATGCCCTACATTACATACAACTGATATTCTTTGCTAGCACAAGTCTAACTGAGAAATACTTTGTTTTCATGTTTTCTTCCCCAAGAGAATGTTCCTGATATGGAAGAAGTAGCAACTGAAGATGTGTCAGTTACCAACCACCTGCAACTTGAAGTTCTTCAGAGAATACTGGCAATGAACAGATAATTACCGAGTACTCTGTGTGTGTGTGTCTGTACTTATCTCCTCCCAGCCCTAAAAAATACATCTACCTTTTTTGAAGTTATCAGATCTACCTAGAAAAACCTAAGCACTGGAAAACTTGCAGAAAAATATCAGTATGGCACTCCATAACAATTACCAAGCAAAATCCCATCTAGTCTGGTTTCCTAACTTCCTGATTCACACTTATAGCAGTAGATAAAAGCACAATAATTTACTATATAATACAGGATAACCTGCTGCACTGCAGCCTGCCTTCCCCTGCATTTCCTCTTCTGTAGACAAAGAGGTTGACCACAAGAAATGATGCATTCTGAAAGTGAAATACCAGTAAAATGTGAAAGCTTGCAGCAAAATTGGTAGAATATGAGAGAAAAAAAAAATAGCTGTTCTTATCCCTGATGGGATGCACTCACAAGTGCTGAGAGAACTGGCGGATGTTATCGCTGAGCCACTCTCCATCATTTATGAGAGGTCTTGGAGAACAGAAGTGCCTGAGGACTGAAGGAAGGCAAATATCACACCAGTCTACAAAAAGGGCAAGAAGGAGGACCCAGGGAACTACAGGCCAATTAATCCTGCCTCTGTCCCTGGGAAAGTAATGGAACAACTTGTTCTGGAGGTCATCTCCAAACACATTGAAGACAAAGAAGTTATTGCCAGTGGTCAACATGGATTTACCAAGGGTAAATCATGCTCAAACAATCTGATAGCCTTGTATGATGTTATAACTGGATGGCTGGATGAGGGGAGAGCAGCAGATGTCATCTACCTTGACTTCAGCAAGGTTTTTCACACTGTCTCCCACAACATCCTCATTAAAAAATTAAGGAAGTGTGGGCTATACGAGGGGGCAGTGAGGTGGATTGAGTCCTGGCTGTGTGACAGGACTCAGTGGGTTCTAATTAATGGAGCAGGGTCAAGTTGGAGGTCTGTAACCAGCAGTGTTGCCCAGGGGTCAATACTTGGCCCAGTCCTGTTCAACATATTCATCAATGATCTGGACGAGGGGACAGAGTGTATCCTCAGCAAGTTTGCTGATGATACCAAACTGGGAGGGCTGACCGACACTCCAGAGGGCTGTGCCACCATCCAGTGTGACAGGACAGCACTGGAGGGCTGGGCAGAGAAGAATCTAATGAGGTTCAACAAGGGCAAATGTAAGGTCCTGCACCTGGGGACGAAGAACCCCAGGCACCAATATAGGTTAGCGGTGAATCTTCTGGGAAGTACTTCTGAGGAGAAGGATCTGGGAGTCCTGGTGGATGGCGGGCTCTCCATGAGCCAGCAATGTGCCCTTGTTACCAAGACGGTCAATGGAATCCTGGGCTGCACAGGGAGAAGTGTGGCTAGGAGGTTGAGGGAGGTCATTCTCCCCCTCTGCTCTGCACTAGTGAGGCCACAACTGGAATACTGCGTCCAGTTCTGGGCTCCCCAGTTCAAGAGGGACAGGGAACTACTGGAGAGAGTCCAACGTAGGGCAACAAAGATGATTAAGGGATTAGAGCACCTCCCTTATGAGGAAAGGCTCAAAGAGCTGGGGCTCCTTAACCTTGAGAAGAGAAGACTGAGGGGAGACCTTATCTGTGTTTACAAGTTCCTAAAGGGTGGGTTGAAAGATGATGGAGCTGGACTCTTTTCAGTGGTTTCCAACAATAGGATGAGAGGCAACTGGCATAAGCCAGAAAATAGGAAGTTCCACTCAAATATGAGGAAAAACTTCTTTATGGTGAGGGTGACAGAGCCCCAGAACAGGCTGCCCAGGGAGGTTGTGGAGTCCCCTTCTCTGGAGATTTTCAAGACTTGCCTCGATGTAGTCCTGAGTAATGTGCTCTAGGCAATCTCACTTATCAGGGGAGTTGGACTAGATGATCTCTAGAGGTCTATTCCAACTCTGTCAAATCCATGAATCTGGGAATCCATGAATTTCAATACGCTTAAAACATTGCTGAAGAGCAGAACTGGAAGGCATTTGAGTCAGAAATCCATTGAGCCAACGTTTTAACAATGTCATTACAATCAAATCACTGCATAATCACAGAGGGAAGTGTTTCCAAGCAAGTTCCCCACATGTGATCCCAGAAGACCTATCACAAACATGCAGGAAAAAAAGCAAGATGCAGGAAGTGTTTTAATTAGGCAGCTACTCTATTAACCCATCTGGGAAATACTGGCAATAACGTATTCAGTGTAAATTATTATTCCTTAATTGTTTTACCTGGTAAATGGTTACCCTTGGCCCCCAGCCCTTCACAGCTGGTCTGCACCCAACCTGTCCTTCCTTTCAAGTAGGTTAAAGGGCTGCAGAAGACCTGTCATCTTCTCAAAGCTCCAACTTTGTTTCTCACTTCCTTAGAGCACTTATTCATATATTACAGATACGACCTAGCTTCCCACCATCACACTGAATCTCTGATTTTCCAGAGAGGAAAGGCAGGAACAGCTGGATTAAGGGCAGGAGAAGGAAGAAAAACATTTATCTGAGTTCACTGCAAAGGAAAGTGTTTTTCCAGGTGCTCTTTCACCAGAAAAGACATTGTCAGAATGAGCAGAAAGGACAAAAATAATCTGAATACAGCAATCCACTGTTATTACAAATAAATTAATTACTAATGTGTCATTCATCAGTTCCAGCAGATAGAAAACACTATCATTTGTTTATAGAAGAGCTTTGCTTCCCCTCCTTCTCAGTATTTACAGAGACAGGTTAATAGAAATGAAAGAAGAAAGAGAAAAACACCCATCAAGCTACAGGATATGTGTGTTTATACTTACTTATATATACTTACTATGGAGAGATTTAAAAAACAGATTGTAAACGTCTCACTACACAGGCAGGAGTCATCAGTATTCTTCCAACAGCAGCAACACACTGCAGACTAGGAGCTTGAATTCTCTCTAGCAGTTGACAGCACAGTAGTATGTATACAAAGTCTTAAGAACCATAAGCGTTGTTTTAAAGTTAAGAGCATACATTGCAGCTTAAGGAAATACACCAAGTTTAATGGAAAAATATCAATGTATTAATGTTAAAAATCTATACAGGTACCTGCTTGTCTCTAAGAGAGCTGAATAGCATTGAGTTAGCAAACTTCAGCAGATCTTTTCCAAATTCCATTATATGTGAAAATGCATCGATATTAAGTTAACTTTTAAATTAGTAAGTGCTGTTGTCTGATATGAAAAAAGTACAGCAAACATATCTGTTGTTTTGTAATCAACTACCTGTGATCTCTAAGATCTAAGGAGAACTGGAGTGGAAGAGTTAAAGGTTTAATCCAACTTTGAAGCATTGATCTGGTAAAAAGACATTTTGGAGATGAATCTGAAAAGGATCAGGGTTTCAATCTGCATTTCTTCATCCTTGTTCTCTTGCCTAAGAAAACCTGCACGTGCTAGCCTTGTGATGGATTTGACTGAAAAACTTTTATTTTAACAAACGTTTCTAACATATTATCTTGGGTGGAAACCTGTTATATAAAACATTATTATATAACAAACCCTGACATCTTCAGCAGTCTAAGATTTCTTTCTTGATATGATTGTATACTTGCAGAACAAGGAAGATGATAGATAAAAGAGGGAATTAGCAGTAATATTTTAGTTAATAATTAGGGTTTTTTCCCTTTGACAAAAAAAAAGTCCTGTGTGTTACAATCACTTTCAGCCTGCTGTTTTTTTTCTATTTTTTCCCCTAAAAATGAAGTTTCTATACAGAAACTGAGTGTGGACTCTCAAGTTATCTAACAATACCTAATATCCTTCTATTCAAGCTACACTTAAGCTATTATAAACCTCTTTGTACTCTTTTCTAAAAACCAAAACCACCACCACCACCACCCTCCCCCAACCAACAACACTCAACCAAAAAACAATGATTATCACATGCTGGTGATTCTGGAGAAGAAGTAGTAATTAGAAGGTTCTCTAGATTGCTAAAATTTTCTGACCCTTAAAATAGTAAGTCTCTGTTTAAATAGATGTAGAGAAATAGGAAGTGTCCTAGCTGCTACTCAAAGGCTCCAAATCACTGCCCACTGTCAACTTTAATTCCCTGAAAAATTGAGCCAGAAAGATTTCTTGACACTTAAAATGACTTCATAGCCTAGATGGCTTAGTGGTGAAGAGGTGTAAGGCTGATAGTTTTCCAAATAGCAAAAGAGAGGCTCAGAAGAGTTTTACTTCATGGAGGTAAATCTTGCTCTTGTGAGACCAAGGATTATGCAGGACAGTAGGCAACACAGAAGAAAAATAAGACAACTGCAGCTTCTGCAGATGGAGGAAGAGGTAAATTCTGAATCTCCAAGTTTCAAAACAAGTAGACCACAGATGGGAAAATGGATCAGAAAACAACAATAGATCAATGCAAGGACTGAATCCTGTTGAAGCCATTGAATGTGTAAGTTCTCCATCATATCCTTTAGAAACACACCTTTGATTTTGTACTGGTGTGACACCCTACAATGGAGAATAAATTAGTCTGAAGGCATATTCCAACAGAAAAATGCCTCCCACAACAGATATATCTAGCTCATACACTTTCTTTTCTTGGTGGACAATCTAATTATTTCAAACTTCCTCCGCTCCAATGTTGTCCCTGCCTCTTTTGCCTCCCAAACTGTAATTGACCCATGTCATTAGCTGCTTAGAAATATATCCCTCTGATTTTTCTGACATTCAATAGCTTTCTTCAAGCCTGTATTATTTAATCCCACTTTCGTCTCTCTCCTCCCCTGCCAAGTTCTCAGACTAAAACTATTCTTACAATTAAAGTGTCTGCCCAGACATTTAACTAAGGTAATAAAGAGTTAGGAAGGGGTCATCATTAGCTTTATATTTAAAGAGAAGCCAGAGAATGACCAGGGAAAATTTGAAGTGACAGAATGTTATTTCAATACACAAATAAGGACAATTAGAAGTTGCTCTTAATATAGTACAGAAACACATGGAAATCCTTCAGCAGACTTTTTGAGCTTCAAGGAATGGTACATATCAAAGAATGTAAAATGAGACAAGCCTACAGGATAAGCAAAAAAACAAGAATATGAATTATGAAAAAAACAGACTTAGAAATCTTGAGTCTATTATCATTCTTACTAGCTTTATTCTGTAACTGGCTTATATTTACCAGGGACAGCAGATAACTGCAGAAAGGAAAAGCATTGCAAACCCTCAAATTACCTCTCTGTGTTTCTGTTGCCATTCTAACCTCTATCCCTAATAATTAAATGTACATACATGAATAATTATCTCAGCATCCCAACTAGATTCATATATTGCAGCTTAAATTATTGGAAGGGTATAAAAATATTATTGCTTGGTTAAAACAAATCTCAGTGCCATCAAATGTAACTCTAAGGCTAGGGGCTTTGAGGGAAGATAATAAATGAGACAATGAAAGACAGAAAGAAACATCTGTTGATTGAAATTCCTCAGGAATGGCTCAGACCTTCCTACAGATAGTTGTTAGTGTAGGAAATTACTGTAGAAATCATTCAGCCTTGTACTTTGTGGGGATGCAGCACACCACAAGCTGTCATAGGGACAGCAGGGGGCAAGTTGTAATCACCTTCTTTTCCTGGAACCTCCGTTGGAAACTGCATGGAACTGGAGGGTTAAGCTACAAAGCTTTGATAATGCATTGCATGGGTAAAGCATTCTATCTTTTCACGCACAACTTTACTGATGGGAAGAAAGATACAGAGAAATTAAGTAACTCTGTTTTGGGGTGGTCCTCTGCTGGGGAACCTGAAATACTTTGGTGCTGAGACTTTAGAAGCTCATGGGTTTCATTACATCCTAGAACCCCATCAGCTCCAGTGTTGCCAAAAAGGAACGGCTAAGTACCAGCATCTGCAGGTTTTTTGGTTGGTTTTGTTTATTTGGGGTTTGGTGCTTTTCCTTTTTTTTGTGATTTCACATTGCTGTAACTGAATTTAAAAAAAAAAAAAAACTATTATAAGAAATGCAAGTACAACTTGGTAAGTCTGCAATGCACCTTAGGGTCTTCATTGTTTATATAGTAGCTCCATTGACAAAGTTAAATTTTCTATGGTTTTACTGTACAATGTGAACATATACATCATAATTTCAGCTGGAAAAGAAATTATAAGGAAATTTTGTGGAAAAATTAATCTTAAATATATGAATTAGCCAAAGTGTTATGGAGCCAAATAAAAAAGAAATCTGTGGAAAGAAAACTGTGTCAATCATTTGAGTAACTGTCTGAAACACTGGGGCTTGTCTATAAGAAACAATGAAGCAAATGAAACCCAATGACATCCAAAACCTTCCTGTATTCAATATTGTGTCATCTCACATAAACTACTCTAGAGGAAAATTATAGTTATGTATAAGGTTTAAAGAGCTCATATAATGCCACGTATACCATCCCATGATGCTACAGCACTACATTAAATGGAAATGCTTATCTTTTTAAAGATTAATAAAACCCAGGAGTTTCTGTTGTGAAACACTGTGCCTTAAAAACTTCGTAAAAAGTCTTATATCTATCTGAATATGTGGAGTTCAAGTATGACTTATTTTACTGCCTCTACAGCTTAGCCACAACAGAACTAGTTACAGTGGGCAACAAATATTTAACGTGTTGCTTTATCACAGGCTTGTAATGGGAAATAATGTAAGTAATTTATTTAATAAGATTGCCATGATAGCAAATAACATTTTAACAGGAAGGTTGCTCTTTGGACTAATTAAAACTAAAGCTTTTGAGACCTTTGTGATCTTCCCCCCCTCCTCTGACGAGCCTTCAAAGTATGAGAGATGAAGAGTCTTTCTGAGGTTGTTTACTAAAGGTAATTTGATAGAGTTTTGAGCTCTACTAATGAGCTCATGTGTCTTGCATGTTAAATAATATTACAGAATAACTCTGGGAATACAGAGTCATTGGTTGTTGGACCACATGAAAAACTGATCTTATAAAGGTCTCAACACTTCACCAATGCATTGTGACTTATTAAGTATATATTCCTACTATTTTTTTCTAACCACGTTTGACCACACTGGACATGGCAGCAAGTTTTATATTTAAATATGTAAGAGGTGGTCCCTTAAATGAATGTATTTGACTGTAGATATATTACAGAGCATTTGTCTGAAGACTTAAGTATGGACTTTATTTTGTTTCTACTTGTATTATGAGTGCTCTGTGCTACTTTTTTTTTAATTGAGGTTTCCTCAAAAAAACCCCAAAAGTGAAAGGGAGGAAATAGTATTTAATTCCTCAAAAAAATAAGCAAGTGCTTGAACTGAGAATTTAAGAACTGTAAAGATAAAAAAGCTGTTTTAAAAACATTTCTTTTTGAATAATTTGAAAATAGAAATTGTCAGGTAATATATATATAAAGTATCTAATATTCACTATTTTATTGAACATTAACTGTGTCATTGAAATCTTGCCGAACTCATTACTGTATCAATCTATTCAGAGCTGAACTCCAGCAGTAGAGGAGCTGTAATTATTTATAACAAAAATAGTTGTAACTCAGACTTTATTGTCTACTGAAAAGTCAACCAGATATAACTTATTTTTCCTGCTTTTTAAGTAAAATTAAATGAAAAAAATTAAAGAAAAAAAAAATATCTTGGCTCCAGTTTGCTCTTTCCCCCAAATATATCTTTTGAACAGAAAATTCCTCTTCAAACTGAAAAAGCATTTGCTTTCTTCTTAACATTTTAGGTACCTGAAGATTTTAAGAAATATTTTTCCTAGTCAAACATTATCATCAGGCTGACAGATTTTTCCAGAAATTCCCTGCCTCCAACTTTTCCCAGCCTTTTGCATTCACCTTCTGCATCCTTTTGCAAGCAGAAAAAGAAAACAGGGAAAGAAAAAGCTGTTGCTTGCAAAAAATTAGAAGGTCAAAAAAAGAGCAAGCTTCAGTAAGTTAATTTCTCATTTATGAGGTGAAAAAAAATTTGATGTGCTCTACAATTTCTATATGCTTTCTCGCCCAAAAAACCTAATTTCTTCTGTCAATACACAATATATTTATTTCAAAAAATTACCAAGTTACATATTACAGATCCATTTAAATATTTATTTTGGTTTGAAAATTTATTACACAGACCAGTTAACTGCCTCGTTTCTCCAAAATATGTTTCCATTTTACCTGATCCATTTCAAGTCACTGGCATTCGAAAAAAATCAAGTAAGGAATTCGTGAAAGCAACAGAAAAAAAAATTATCAATATTGTTCAGGATATTTTTGATGTCATAGAATCATAGAATTGTTTGAGTTGGAAGGGACCTTGAAGGGTTCCAACCCCTCTTCTATGGGCAGGGACACCTCTCCACTAGAGCAGGTCCCATGAACTCCCACCTATCCACTAGAGCATGTCCCACAAACTTTATTTCTAGACAGTCTACAAGATATCTTTATTGGTTTGCTGAAATGGTAATGCACTGGAAAACATCCAGCAACTAAAAGTCCTAGTTCTAAACAGGGCATGATTTTTAAGCAGTGCTAAAGTCAATATTGCTTCATTTCCTCTAGAACATGATGACTATATTCTGCTATCATAACACACTGGATATTGCATGTTTTCTGCCACAATACCTTGAGCTACCATTTCTTTAAAGTTCACCAGCTACGTAAGTCATACATAGTGCAACTATACAGATGGAACTGACATGTTCAATCCATTGCAATCACTCCATGGTAACAACAGTCATGATATCCTTTAGAGACTGACTGAAGCATGGTTAAATAAATGGTGGTGGATTAACCACTTTTTTTCAATTAATTTATCGCAAAGTGGGTGTTGTAGCTTATTTTTCGCCCATGTGTCAAAACTGTAATGTGCTTAAATAGAGGATTAGGGAAGAAGTATTTGCCTAGTCACTTAGAGAAAAATATTCTGTTATAAAAATTATATGAAGGAAGAAGACAGCATAACTGAGAAAAAAAAAAAAAAACCACAAAATAACCAAAACTTATACCAGGGAAAACTCATAAGTACTTATGCTGGATTCCTTAAAAGCACATTCAGTATATATTCTGCATTCATATTTTGAAACAAGGCAATGAAGGAAAAGCAACAACTTTACTAGAGGCTTAACTCTCCATATGTCAAAAGGTACACAGCAGGCAGTTCACTAATACACATTTTGGAATGAAAATATACTGCATGGAAATTTTCCAGAGGAAAAATATACCTTGTTGTGATTAGTTATGATTCTTAAAGTTCAGAAGTCATTAGTATGTCATCTAGGACATCAAATACCTCTGATATTACACACTTTGTAAGAACTACTCTGGGATAGCAAATCATAAAACAGACTGTTGCTTGTAAATAGTTACCAGAATTTCAGAAATTCACAACATTTAAACTGCCCCAAACCATCCTCCAACAAATGCTTAGTTGAAACAATTTAGCTGTGTCTATAACATCTGAGCAATAAAGAGAAAAACAAGAGTATTTCAAAAAAGAATATTAGAAAGCCTCTACGTTGTCCCTACCACAAATCCCACATTCCTCTTTAGACAGACAAATGTTCTTGATTTACCTACTTGCCAAGAACCATCTGTTCACCCCTCCTGCTCCCTCTCCTCCTCCTTTCTCCTGATGGCATTTTTTTTAAAAAACAAAAAACTTAATTTTCAACCAAATGTCTTTAAGGTTACCTCCATATAATTAGCACAAACTAAAAGTAGCAGAAAACATGCCATTTATTGCACAAAAGTGACAAAGCATGATCAATAGGGATTCATAAGTGATCAAACACAGTTCTTGGATAACATTCAATTGAGTCTATTACGGACACAATAAAAGTTCAGGATCTGGCACAAGCAGACACATGGTCCAGCTGTATGCGGCAGCAAGCTCTCATAATCCTTTTTCAGAAGTCTTTATTGCCTCGAGCATTAGTGTCTGTTGAGCCTCAACCAAAAAGTCTAGTTTCTACCATTTCTTTCTTTTGTAGTAGGAGTGAGCAATTCATGCTCATCCTTGAAAAACACTGAAGGTCATTCACCAAAAAGGGAAATAAATCAAGGAAACTTGACTCTTTCTAAAGTTTAAATTCCATCTTAATAAAGTCCTGCTTCTTTCTGCCACAATTCTAGAGTACAATCTAAAGCATCTGTGACTGTTCATAGTGTAAGAGGTGAAAAAATGAAGACTTATTTTCTCCATTCACAGGGAAAGCTAGTTTGTCCATTCCTATTGTATTGAGGGTGCATCATCTGTGCCATTTTAGTGGGCTGCAGTAGGAATGCCTTTGTGAAACTGGTAAATAGATAAAGTTATCCAAATAGTTGCAGCTGAATTTCTAAAATCTTCAGTATGTGTTATATAAAAATAAGGGATTTGGTGTAGCATTTATTAGTAATGATTCCTTCAAGTTACGTGGGGTATTAATTTGCTTGAATGCTTCAAGTTCAATCAGAAGAAAAAAGCCACAGGAAATGAAAAAAGCAAGAAGAATGTGATCTTGATAAATCAGGAATTATTACCTTTAAACTTTCACATTATTTTCTAACAGTTTTCTCTGTCATCTCTAACGCCACTCTAATGATGACAACAACGTTCATATATTAATATGTGTATATGTATATTCATTAATATTCTAGCAAATAAACTATAAAAATCACTGTCAGATCCCCCAGGGCTCAGTACTGGGGCCGGTTCTCTTCAACATCTTTATCAATGATCTGGACGAGGGGATCGAATGCACC
>JAOTQQ010000001.1:99364571-99397363 GCA_026546715.1 Gallinago undulata | reverse complement strand
TTTGTTTTTTTTTTGTGGTTGGACTTGATGATCTCTGAGGTCCCTTCCAACCACCGTGATTCTGTGATTCTGTAATATTCTATAAAACAAAGTTTTCCCTGAATATTGAGACTAGGGGAATTTACAAGGCATGCATTTCAAATGTCAAATTATGAGTGTACTCATGGGAGACCTGATTTTAGAAGATATAATGCAACAAGACAGTAGACAATTAGGTGCTGTATGCTTATTGATAGCACGTACAAAGCAAATTACAAGAATCACATCAAGAATCACTCACAGAAACTCAAAAGCTGAAGTATATTCACAAAAACATTTGTGAAATCACTCTGGGTAAATATGTTCATTAAAAAAAATTTCCAAAAGTATTCCAAAAGAAGGAGGGGTGTGCTTGTGTGGAAAAAAAAAAGCCATCCAAGAAATTATTTGTCACCTCTAGCTGGAAATTATATCTTTACTTTTAAGGTAATAAACTCAGTTCTAACTTGTGTACTTGGAAGACTATTTCTGTAGCACTAAAACAGCAAAGTAAGCAGATGCTGAATGAATACAGCAGACAAAGGAATGCTTTTGCAAAAGGGGAAAAACAGCTGAGCTTCCACCTCATAGATAAAATAAACATGAGACATTGGATCAGGTTTGTCCAACCAGTTTATAAATATTGTCATGCAGAAGTCTGCTAGAGAAAGAAAAGCAAAAAGTATCTCCAAAAGTCAAAACTACACTGCTTTTGCAGACTTCTGGGAAGGAAGATCCAAGGAATAAAAAAAAAAAACCCCACAAAACAACAAACCAAAAAAATCCCCCACAAAACCCACTACAAAATAATAGTAAGCATTTGTTTATTTCTTATAAGTTCTACAGACAGAGAGAAGAAAACAAAGAAATTCACATATGTCTTTCCACACCTAGAGCCCAAAGTGCCTCAGTCAACCAACACATCAGTAGGCCAGAATCTTTAGTTATCACCGTTGTGTTTTCACCTTGTCTACATGCAGCTGTTTGTAACTTCTTAGACAAATAAAATGTTCCAAATCAGTTTACCAGCAAAGCAGCTGTCTTTCTTCTAAGAAAGAATGTTTCACTTGAAGATCCTTCTGAGACATATTTGAATTAAAAAGGCAAAATTCCCTTTTGATTGCTGCATTAAGCTCAAAATTTAGAGTATGCACTGAATTTGTGCATCTCGCTGAAAGACATTGTTATTTTTATGCTTTATATCCAAACTTTATATTCAGTACTAAATTATGACCTGAGTTGTATTTAGAGAATTCAAATAATAATACTGATATTACCTTTCAAAACCTTATTCAAAATCTTCTATACAAGACTAAAGAAGTATTTTATAGGCATTGAATGAATTGGGGGGGGGGCAGGGGCTGCTTGTTTTTTTTGGGGGTGGTGGGGTTTTTTTAAGGTATAAAGACATGTACTAAAATGAGTAACATAGTGTATCAGCTCATGTCTTATTCTTGATAAGAAACTATCACTTTACTGGGGAGGGAAAGGCAAAAAAAAAGTAAAATAGTAACTCTACCCTAAGCAGTTCATGGGTTTATCTTGTATTTAATACTCAGTCCATATATTTGTATTGTTGATTTATTTCACTGTTAGAATTTGCTAGGGATGCTAGAGTGTCTAACTTTTACTGTGTACTTCAGGCTATGCTCATAAGCAACTCAATCCTGTGAAGCTGCCAAAAGAAGAAAAATCTTATAGACCTATTTTCTATTTAGTGAACCATAAGCAATACAGATATTAAACAGACTGTGCATCTTAAGTATATTGTGAAAAATAATCAAAATACTGAAAAGAAAGCCAGACAAAACAGTACAATAGCTTTGAATACAACACAAGAGCTTGTTTGTTTTCTCCAAACAAATTATTTTTATTAAATCAGACTAGGAAAAATATAAGACATGATGAAATTCATAAATAAGGAATAAAATTAAATCTCAGACACAGTCTAAGAGTTCTTTTATTTATATTATCATCCTACAATAAAAAAATACCTTATAAGTATTTATATAGGTCATCAGGTGAGCAGACGAATCATAAAACATTTGCAAATCACCAACAGTAGTAGAAAGAATGCTTTGCAATAAAATGCTAGACCCAATTAGAAAGCATATATTGTTCAGAGAAGAACTCAGAAGAGAAAAAAATACAGCTTTGAATAAAAATCCTTACAGTCATCTACATGGTATTAACTCCCAGAAATTACAAGTGGTGACATTTTCTGTGGAGATATGCTGTGGCATTTATTTATATGAAACTGAAGTTAAAAAAAAAATACTTTAAAAAGAGTCAAATTGAAATTCCAGATGCAGCAGGTCTCCAGTAGAGGCAGAGACTTTAATGTGTTATAAGTAACCATAGCTTTAAGCTCCTCTGACCCTTTGTGATTTGAAGTTTTTTTTACTACCAGCTATTATATCACCCAGGTTGGAAAATGTTCTTGTGTAGGCAGTGGGCAGAATGCTGATGATGTAATTCATGATTATGTAGAAGGAGGTTGTAATTGCTGACTTTTAAAAATAGCACCAGCTAATTCCCCCATGACCTCTTTGAGCCAGTGGAAGCTGCTGAAGGAGATATCTTCATACTTAGAGTAATTAGGAAGCTTGGGGATATGAATGTCTCTGGAGGGTTATCTTCATTTATATTGTGCTATTTATACTGCAAGTTTTAATGCAACTAATAATTCCTTTTTTTACGCATCATGATATATCAGCTATTAGATTGCTATGAAGAGAAAAAGAGGGGAAAGAACCCAAGGCAAGTGGACAGGAAAGCATGGACCTCCAGTACCTAGTGAGACTAAATCTTCCACTGCTTTGACCCAGGAAGAGAGTTTTAGTGAGTTACATCCACAACTCCCAGCCTGACACCAAACCAAGTCACTAAATAAACTAGTTAATAAAATACTGTATTTTTCAGTGTTCTCTATAAGCCACAAGGTAAGAGTACTCTGCAACGAGGAAAGGAAAGCAGTCACTGGTAAAAATTAGAAAGGAAACAGCTAAAATCCCCATCTTCAGGAATTAAAAAAACCAAAATACTATGGACCTTTCAAGAGGCTTTTTCTACTATGATCCCCCTTCTTCTGTAGCTAGAGTTCTTTCTTTTTGAAAAGAGGTGTATTCCTCTACATTTGACCATTTGCTTTGATATTTACACACTCTACCACATCTTGGTCATTTGCCTATCTAATCATCATTTTAATTCTTTGTGGCTAATATCTAAATAGACATAGCATTGCCAGCCTTGAACAGAAGATTTCTGTTTTCAAAAGCATTTCTAGTTTGCAGAAATGTAAGAAGGCTCAAGAGGATTCATGTTACTACAAATACTAAATTTCTGTGTTAATATGTCTTTGTAAAAATTAAGAACTTGGGAAATCTGCAAGCTGGAATCAGAGAGCTTCCCTGACACCAACAATAATAGAAAAGTGTCCTTGATCAGATTTGAAATTTTGAGAAGGTAACTATTTAAAATCTGTGTCACTGAATGTACGTATTCAAAAAAATTGTCATATTGGAGAATAAAAAAACAACCCAAACCCCAACAGCACACTCTTCCTTCATTCCTTGAGGTAAAATGGAGGTTTCACAGGAAGTTCTGAAACAACCTTCTTGAATAACAGCTCACAATAAAAGTGCAGAAGACTGGTATCATTGAGATCAGTTAGTATGAATAGTTTCTACTAGCAGCTTCCCCCTCCCCTTTTCTTGTATTGTGTCCAGGCTATTCCAATCAAGGAACTTGTATCCAGAAAGACACTTTTAAAGTCTAAGTCCTTTAAGTACAATGGTTAGCCGTTGCTACCTATAGAGGATTAACAAATTCCCATACAGCCACTGACTCACATAGGTAAGTAGAGACAACATCTTGATGAAGGATGTCAAGGAGTATGTAGAAAATTCATACAATAATCGTAATTTTCTTAAAACTACCCCAGCTTTTAAATGAGGAAATAGAGCTTTAATGAGTCAGCATGGGAGTCTCTGCCATTAACTATGGAAGCTGATGAAGAGCACAGTATCTCAGAACCTAATAGATATTAGAGACCAGGTAATTCAAATAATGTCAGCGACAAATTCCAGATCTTTCTTCCATCTCCATCAAATGGAGAAATACAATGCTGATGTAAATGATGTAAAATGCCAGCACAGGCATTTTATTCCTACAAAAGAGTGCTCAAAATTATTTTCTCAAGATACCATAGGATAAGGGATGAGAAAAGAGAAGTTTGTCTTTCTGTTGCATAGGTCTTAAGAAACAAACTATCTTTCTTTTCCTCCTTACCCTGTGTCTATTTTTTAAAAAAATCTATTTAGAAGTTAGATGTCTTGAAGTTAAAGGTAGAACTCTGAGGGAGAAGCAAGGAGTTCATAGGTCAAACACCAGACTTTTTGATGATTCATAACACAGACCCCTTAGAAGGTGTTGGGGGTTTTCCTTCCTTAGTTATTTCCTAAGGTAGATATCACAGTAATATTCAGAAGACAATGTCCCCAGAAGTTAAAAATTGCAAATAATCACTTGTACTTGAAATATGTAAGACAGAATAAACATGAACTATGTTAACAGAAAACTTGATGCTCCTGACTTTTCTTTTTTCTTCCTTTCCTTTCCCTGATCTGGACAGTAAATAATAAATCAGCAATTGGGGCCACACAGCCTTGTGAATTCCCACTTGCATGCACAGTCAAAAAGCACAGAGATGGAAGACATTCTGCTGGAAAATCAAACAAACAAAAACCAGTGGCATCACACAGGTAAACATGTCCTCACAGTAAAACAGCCACGTGAATAGGGAATAACTTGAAGTACAGGATCATGTAATAAAATCTTGTCATATAAAACCCATCACCTTAAGAATTATGTGGAGTTTCTTATTGTCATCTCTTTGCAAAATTTCTTTTTATCCTCATGGCACAAACAGGATTCCACAGATGTTTGTGAGTTAAATCTAAAGGGACCAAATACCTTTGACACCTCCAGTGTATTTATGCTAGTCTGAGAGTCAAGAGAAAACCTTTAGCTAGTGTAACACAGAGCTGCTCCACTGAAATTAACAGTTTGCCACATCCACTGAAGAGTTTCCTTCTCTATATAACAGCTTGAAATGGAAGTTGAGGTTGAGTTCCTAGAGCCCATATCAAACATGCACACATGACAAGAAATAGTACCAGGTTATGTCAGTAACATCTAAACAGCAGGCTATGGGCACTTATTACTGTTCATTGCTACGATAACGTTGACAGCCAAGATGCAAATGGAAGTACTTTTAATGCACTGGGTAACCCTATATATTACACTTATTTTTACATTTGATCTGATACATTAGAGAACATGAACAAATCAACATATTGACTCAAGAAGATAATCTGTACCCAGGACTACTGATTGATAGAAAATTTACATTGGAAAAAAAAATACTGCCATAGAGATGGCTGGGAATTCAGGATTTTCATAAAATATTTCAAAAAATAAAATACCTCAAAGGAACCAAACCCTAAAGCACACAGAAGGACAGTTTTGTGAAACTAGCCTGTTTCTTATTAGGACCCAAAAAAACCAAAGAAGTTAATATTGTTTATTTTTTCCAGAGATTCATGCTCACTTAAGCTTCAGAAGTGGGAAAACCAAAATGTTTTTAATTTACCATAATACAGCTGTCTAGAATTATGTCAGAAATTACAGTGCAGATAAGTCTGTCCATTGTATCATCTGTTGCATTGTTGTCCCTGCCAATACCTCAGGGTCTTTCTTCAGAGTGCAGTGAAAAATAAATAGCCAAAGATATTGCTAATAACTTCAGACATTTTTTTTAACAACAATCTTCCTTATACTCTCATACCATCAGCACAAAATTCCTTTTCTCTGACAAAAAAACAAAGGGTAACAGAATAAATCAGTCCACAAAAATTTTCTAGAACAGATTCCTTTTAAAAGTCAAGTTATACTCTTGCATATATCTTCCATCAGTCAACACTCAGGTTCCTCTACTGTAATCAGACTATATTATTTTTAATTGACAGAGATACCTACAAGAATTGAAAGTATCAATCATTTTTCATCTCTGTCTGCTTGTACATACTGTAGATCTTTCATCACAGAAAAGGTAAGCAGTAAAATGAATATTTAACAAGTTGAAGTCAAGGTAAACAGCACTCACTGCTCTCCCTCTGTCTACACAGCACATGATCTCATCACTTAAAGTAAATATATGGGACGGTCACAGTTTGCCCTGCGTAAATCAATACAATCTCACTGTACCTGAGTATGGCCAAGTTGGTAGCAGTGACAGGTTCTGTCAACAGACTTGGAAAAATCAAGGTAACAAGTCATGTCCAGGGACTGTCCAGGACACCAACTCAGGAACAACAGGAAATGAGGCCAGAGTGGAGACAAGCTACCTATACTATGTTCACAAGCCAGCCAAGAGATAGGACCAGGACCAGAATAAGTACTAGAAAAAAGACTACCTACAGTGTAGGTCTGGGGTCCATGCAATCAGGACAGCGAGGAACAGGACTGAAGACAGACACCAACTTATGGCATAGCTCACAGCAAGGTTGGACCTCTGGGCCTGTGAGCCAACAATGTGGGTGTCAGAACAATTAAGGCTTATTGGTGCACTCAGGGCCCTGAGAACTGATCAACTTCCTCATTGAGCTGAGCCTTTCTTAGCCTTCATTTTGCTGCCACTCTTGTTGCCCTTCTTGTTTGCTTCTTACAAAAGCACTCTTGTTGTCTTTCATATCCCTCTGTTTTAACACCATGTGAGCTCTGGTGTCCATGCATACTCAGACAATGTGCCTGTATTTCTCCTAGGTAGCTTGTCCCCTCTTGCACCTTCTATGTACTGCCTTTCTGTATAGCTCAGTCAGGAGTTGCCTGTTCATCCACGCAGGCATTCTGCTACACATGTACACTGGTCTCAACCATGCTTTTTGTGGAAGTTTTCCTAGAAGATTAGCCAGATCTCCTCTGCCCTGGCCCTCTAGAATCCTGCCAAACAGAGCCATCAAAAACCTGAATCTTGTTCCACTGAAGTCCAGAGCTGTGACTCTACACAGTTTCGCTAACTCTTCTCAGGAAGTTTCAGTCACTGCTATCAAGGCTGCCTTTAACCTTTGTATCTTGACCAGTTCTTCCTTATTTGTGATTAACATGTCCAGGAGAGTATCTCCCCTTCTTGACTTGTTGAGCACCCAAGTACAGAAATTGTCCTCAACACACTCTTGAAACTGGCTGGATTGCTGTCACTCACTTTTTCCTCTTCATACAGATCCTTTGTTTCAGACTCGGATAGCTCTGATGCCTACTGTGACTGTCCTAGTCCCTCCTTGCCTGTTCCCAGGGCAAGATTCCTGGGCAAATGCTTTTTCTGTAACTGCAGCTCTGCAGGTGGAGAAGGAGCCTCACACCTGCTGCCAGAAAACATACATTTTCAGCCTTTCTCATTATAGTAGTCAATCCACTCCTCCTCTGAGAACATTCACTAGCTGTCTTTCCTTCCATCCAGCATGAAGCTTGGGCTCTTGTTTCTGCAATGTTTCTCTTTTAGAGACAATAATGTCAATATCCCCTAAATCCAGGAGCTGACAACACAAGCTTACTGTTAGAGTTGATAGAAGCAGAAGCCTCCAGAAACCAACCTTCACCTGCATAAGCAAGCTGCAGAAGTTCCCTCAAGGAAGATGATCCCTGCAGAAGCAGCATATGGAAGAAATTCCCTGAAGAAGCAGCCTGGAAACTCCTGTGACAACTGTTATATCTCTGCTAGCTGATTTTCTTAGTTGCACTGAAGCATAGGCACAGTTAGAACTAGTCATTAACACATGGACGTTGTGAATGTATTAAAAGATGGGGAGCTGACAGTCAAGTCAGAAAGGGAAAGAAAGGGAAAGATTTTCTTAAGGACTCTGAAGGGACTTTGACAACCCAGGGAGCTGTTCATGGAAAGATGTCAACTAGAAGTGAAACTGGAGAAAGAGACTTCTCTAAGAAAAAGGTGCAGATAAAGCTATGGGAAGTCTCAGGGCTTGTCACAACCAGACCATTGAAGCCCTGAGAACTTCTTGCATCACTTAAAAGATGGCTCTTTATCGGTCCCACTACTTGAAAGTTCTGAAAGTCCTTGGGAAAAGTTATTGCAGTGTCCATACAGGCAGTCCTGCCAGACTTTCAATTACCTGTGGTAACTAGCTCTGCCAGCTAGTAAACATCCATGAAGTGAACATACACAGAAATAAACTGCCTGCTATCCTACATGTAGAAACAGCCACTGGCTATGCTTATATGAGAGAGCAGTGCTGCCCAAATGAAACAGATCTGAGGAGCAAAACAACTGTGCAGACAATGAGACATTGATATTGTTTGTGCTTCAGGAGATCTTATTTCAGCCCTATTCTGATTTTGTGAACTGCATGCCTATTAGCAGCTGAAACATACTAAGCACATTCCTGGAGTGCATCTGCTGCCATGACTCTATCTGGGATATGACCTTTTTGCAGCAGATAGATTAACTTCAAAAGATTCAAACTGAAATGCTCTTATAGATATGTCTACATTCTTAAGAAATGTAAAAGATTATCCTGCTCTCAACCCACATAACTCTATAACCTTTTTATTCTTTCAACTTCTTGTATGATAATATTGGCCTCTTACCAACAATATGTAGTTTCTATGTCCTACCCAGGCTGCCTTCAAACTTTTTGTCTAATACTGTTATGGTTTGTTAGCTCAACTCTGTCCATCAGCCAAAACAGACTGACTATCAGTGTGACCTTGGAGCAAAAAACCCAGACATCCATGTAGGATATTGCTGAATGTGGCATACATAATATGTTCTGCCTTACACTGAGCTTACCATCAATCATTCATTTTGAAATAGTCCCAAAAATTAATGATAGGCAACTTTTGCACCCTAAGCATGTCATCCCAATGACAAACAAGATCTCTCATGTTTCAATGCTTTCACAACTCTTACTTCAGATATGCACATGTGAAGTTTTGAAACTAAGATACATAGTTTGTAGCATAGCTCCTCATACATTTCCAGCCACTGAGGGTACCAATGAGCATATCAGAGAGATGGGGTTGGATGAAACCGGGGAGATCTGAAATCCAGGGAAGACAGGAGAAATGCAAGATATAATACTGCTCATTTTTAAGCCCTGATGAGCTTTCCACTCTGAAATTTAGACGTTCTGCTCAATCCTCTTAATAAAGGGCAGACATCTAACAACAATTGTATTCTACTACTAAGATGTCTCTCTGCCTGAGACTTCACAAGAAATTAACAAATTATGCATTGTTGATATACAACTCCAGATATCTCTTCAAACCAAGAAAATAAATAAAAAAATACATTGGTAGGGTTTGCAATATACTACACTTTCCTATATCTATAAACAACCTTTCAAATTTACTGCAGACTATGTTTTGTATATTTATTAATGGAAAGCATTTTTAAACCACAAAACATTTCCATTTTGAAATTCTGACTATTTTAACTCTTCAGGAGAATTGAACAAGTATGTTATACCAAGGTTCTATCACTACACAGGTTCCTCGTATCTGTCAAACTCATTTTAAGGATTCTGTTTATGATGCAAGGACTGTATTAATTCTGAGAACTTTTCTTTCATTTGTCATTTGGTTTTGTTGAGATGGTAAACTGGTACTCTGTGTTGTTAAAATGCTCCTGGTTTAGACATTTATTTTCAACCTTTGAACAGTACTTAGATACTACAATGACATATCCATTATAAATACTGCATACATGAGTGACAGATGACAAAACTTGATGTGTATCTTCTATGAAAGACATGTTATGGTGTTTTTTTTCCAGTTAAAATATCACTATAGCTAGCACGTCTTTGTCAAATCTGCTTTTTAAAAGCAATAACAAAAAGTTATTTGAGTTAATGGAATAATCTCTTTCAAACATGAATGAGCTCTCAGATCTTAGACTTTTTTCTCATCTGCCCCACTGAAAACTTCCTTCTTTAAATTCCCCATAAGTGACTAACTTCCCACCACCTGCTCAGCCACTGCAAATACCATCTAATACAACACCACTCATTTCAGAGAATCTTCTCAAGAAAATATTTTTCGATTCTTGTAAACTCTAACAGTATGTAGCTTAAATAGTATGATGGAGAGTGACAAATGCAGAGGCCAGATAATAAAAAAATCTGTTACTGTTACTTATGGGCACAAAATAGCAGAAGAGTCTAGAGAATAACTGAACACTCTTTTAAACAGTAACACCAACTATGGTGTTTCAAGTGTTTCCCAGCATTTTTTCACTTGTTTTTTTCTGCTGTTTAAAGTCTCATATTTTGTTTTTCTTTCCCTTGACTCCACACCATGATACTGTGTCTTTGAAAATTGCAGACAAAGTGAGACAGTTGCCTTGAATGTGTAAATATCAAGGGAATTTTTTATCAAGAAGCTATGGCCACGTGTAGCTCTCAGGATTTTCTCTCTCCTCTGTTATGGGAGATCTGTTAATAATTTGCATAACAAGTTGAGAAAAATCGGATACAAACTACTCCAGCTATCTGGAAATATCTGAGAAAAACAGTGGGAGATAAAGCCAAAACAGTACTAGGGAATCAGAAAGTCTGCTACTTACCATCAGGTAACAGAAAATTTTCCAGAGTGCAATGCTTCTGCACTGCCATATGATGAAAAAATAAGGTATTATAAATGGTAAAGAAGGATATCTGTTTCTGTATTAGTTTCCTTTATCAGATACTAAGCCCACCCCCCCTTTTTTTTTCCCTCCTTTCTTTTACATTTTATGGCAGAAGGTTGGTATTCCTTTCTTTCTTTTGACAGAAAATGCCAGAACTTATGAATAAAATATTTTTTTGTTAAATAGAACTTTTGTTTGCACCTTAATTACATTCAAAAAAGTTCTTCTCTGCTTTTTTTTTTTTGTATATAAGATAAGTTGGAGCATATTGCTTATACTGTAATCAAATGTAATAAAATATGTGGTTATTATCTGTAAGGTAATGAATGAGGAGGAATGTATTACTATGTTGTTAATCATTGTGGAGTCCAGATGATATCATTAACCAAATAAGCCTAGCTCGAGTGGTTCTATAATGACATCTGAACCTAGTACTTATTTGTAATGTGTAATCTACCACTATGCTCACTGTGATTCATACAGGTAAGAAGAAATTAATTTCTTTTAGAGTTTTTGAATTTCAAGAATATAAGTTTTAAAAACTTTTATTTCCTGAATCGTAAACCTAAAATAAGAGAGCAAGTATCTTTGTGCCAACATGCATGCATTGACTTTATCTCATTAAGATGGAGAATTGTTATTTCATACTATTGATTTTTAGGTTCTCTTTTATAATTTTTATTGACCTGATACTGTCTTATTCTCAATACTATTTAGTTTTCAAAAAAACCTATATTCTGGACTCTGGTACAAGACAACTTGCCCACTGATCATCAGTCATCTTGTACTATTGTTAGTGAGATGAAAAAAACCTGAATTTAAAAGAAGAAAGGTTGTATCTGACCCATACATGGAAGTAAGAAAAATTTTTATTTTGTTCCAGAGCTCAGATGATATCTTGGAAAAATTGTTTCCTGAACAACTAATTTTCTTACCATCCATCCCATATCATATCATTCCCTCCGATTTATGGTTGTAAAATATCCCTAAGGCAACTAACAAGGCTACTGTTAATATTAGCCATTATCATCGTCAACATTATCATCATCAAGTGCTCAAAAGATTTTAAGTTTCTTTTAATCTAAATGAAGAAAATGGGTAAGATATGGAATCATGGTGTCAGTCATTCAGCTGCAATATCTCCATCACTTAAATGATACCCGATTCTATTCAACGCAGGAGTCAAAACTGTGGTTAACATTATAAAACACAAAAAATCCTCCATAAAAGGTAGCTATTTAAATTTATCCTGGATGTCAAGATAGGATCCAGAAAATTGCGGGGAAGGAATATGAGGAGTCAAGATGTGGCCCATAAGAGTAAAACTTCTGCACCTCTTTAAAATATGACTGATTTATTATTGCTATGACAGTAGCCTGTTAAGAATTCTTGAATTAGCTAAGCATGAATCAATAGGACACAAGGAATAGAGCAATTTAGTATAGGTGACTCACATTGGGTATTCTGGTTGATACATTAATCTTCTAGGAAACAAAAAAATCTAAATGTGAAGTACACAAATCAGCAGGTGAGCAGTGGATGGTGAGACAGGCCTTTTGAGAGAAAACTGGGAACAAATAGAAGGGGATGGGGGAGAAGGCTGAGAAACAGGAAGGTAACGTTATAAGATACGATAGAATAAGTTATATAGAAGACAAAGGATTGAAACATGCTGATAAAGACTAATGAGAAGGTGGCAAGGCTCAATGAGACAATAAACTCTCAGCCTGAAAATATATAATTTGGTATTTGGAGTCAACCTCCAAAGCTTTTTGAATTCAGGTCCACTGATGCCATCTCGGAATTCTTCTAAGAAGAAGATTCTTCAATTCTTTACCTTCTTTGCTGAAAGATTGACAGGATGGAGAGAATCATGGAATTGTTTGGTTTGGAAGGGACCTTAAAGATCATTGAGTTCAAGCCCCCATGCCATGGGCAAGGACACCTGCCACTAGCCCAGGTTGCTCAAGGCCCATTCAACCCCAACCTGGCTTTGAATACTTCCAGGGAGCACCCACAACTTCTCTGGACAACCTGTTCAAGTGCCTCATGACCCTCACAGTAAAGAACTTCTTCCTAATATCTAGTCTAAATCTACCCTCTTGCAAAGGTATTGTTCATTATTCAATTATGCATTAATGCTATTGACTTAACATGTCTATTTTGAAGAGATATTTTGTTGCTCCTTTGTGTTGTTTCTGTAGGTTGTGTTGTGGGTTGTCGCTATAGCACACATTCATTCTGCACAGCACTCTGTCTCCCTCACACTACTGCTATCTGGCTGACAACTTTCTTGTAACACATCAACAGAAAAGATGTAGTTGCATATTTTTGGCTCTCCAAATAGGCTACATCATGTTAGGCTGCAAAATAATTACATGACATTCTTTGTTTTCCAAATTCAGGATTATCTGGCCTGTGCCTATGGCACTAACACTACATCTGCTGGTGATATGCATGACAGCAAGAACAGAGGCTGATTTGCAGTCTCAGAAGCTATCAAAACTAGCAGCACTGAAAAAACAATAATTATATTAATTGGGCAATGTCTCTACTGCATAATCTTAATTTTGCCTTAGCATTTAATAACTACCATTATACTGGCTATGTCAAACACAAAAAAAAGTCAGAAAGTACTCCTCAGGGAGCTGGCTTCACAGTAGATACATTCAGAGGCAATCTGAGCTGGTCAAAACATTTCCAGTGGAATACATTCTTGTCATATAAATAAAAATATTCCACAAGGACGTACATCAGTACATTCTGAAAAACCTAATTCATCAAAAGCAAAGTATGGGTTTGGTATCATTTATGGTATTTATGGTCTTTTGGTATCATTATAAAACATTAAGACTTTTATTTCAATATAATTTTAATTTGAGAACATCTCTCACAGAAAATATACATTAAAATAATTATTTAAAAATCAATTTTATTGAAATGGAATATTTGGATTGAATTAGCATTATCTTTTCCAAGAATCATAATGTAACAAGTTCAAAAATCACAATCACAAAAATCTATTCCATAGACTTTCAATTTCTGGCACATTCCTGCAAATATTAAGTAAAAAATTACCTCACGCCACTAATCAGAAACAGGTAAATAATTCTGTAAAGGATTTTCACAATGTTTTTCTCCAGAAAAGTGATGAAGATTATAAGTTAATGTTTCAACAAAACACATTCTAAAACTCAGAGCAGATCCTAAAGTGATATAAATCAGAAAATTCCACTGTGACTGCAGCATGCAGTGTTTAATGCAATTAATCATCATGAATGCTAGGCTTTTCAGTTGCACTCGATGATGGACACTTACAGTATGTTTTATAAAGTTAGGATTTAAAGAACTTACCATTGTTGTTCAGTTTGCTGTTCTGTTCTGTCGTGTGAATTTTTGGCAAGTCACTTAATCATCTTTTGCCTGGTCTGCTTCTGTAAAATTGAAACAATATTCTCCAACTTTCATTCAGTCTGGAACTAGACCTTATTCTTGTAATATACAGATGTTGGTAAACTGTGTAAATTAGAAACAGCAGCATGAACACACACTACATAGTTAAGGGGGATGTTAGTTTTTCAGAGTGGAAAATATCTTCCTATATGTTTTAATGGAGAACCTATTAGAAATTAAATTTTTTGTCAGTCCTACACAATATATCAGATTATAAATGAAAATAAATAACCTTCTGTTTTTAGTATTGGGCAACTCTACTATAGTTCTTGTATGCTGAGATTTCACGTCTCAAGTTGCTAATTAGTAGTCTCTTCATAATCCAGAATTTTCAACTAACTATATACTTTGTTATCTCCTCCATTATTTAAACTTTCAGGCAGTGGGAAAGCTCATATCTTCACACCTCTGCAGTAAGCTAGGTTTTTTTAACCTTTTTAAAGCAAATTAAAATAGTCAGTGGTGGTACAGACACGATATTACAAATCCAAGCCTCGTGCACACAGACTTCTTTTTTAAAATTGCTTTTCATGTACTCATGAGAGCTAGTACATGAACCCTTGAGATTGCAGAGCAAAAGCTATTGACATAGAGGAATGAATTAGATTTTGACAAAAATCAGTAAGGGAAAACACCTGTACAAACTCAATCGTTAACAAACTCCTCTATAAGAAGGATTTCTTTATACAGAGAAAGGTTGGTAAACTCTTCAATGGCACACTAGAGAAGTGTTAGAAAAAGACAGTTACTGATTTCTGATTACCCTGTAGACAAGGTGTCTGCACAATATTGATTATTTCTGTTATTTACTAATTATTGTTAGATTTATCATTATAAGACATTGTTAAAATTTCACCTAGTCTGCCCTTGTCAGAGGGGTAAAGGACACTTTATTCCAGGAATTATCAAATTACTATCCTTAGCTGATTAATTAAGTCAAACATATTATGGAATGTTACATAGACTAGAATTTGGTGCTCTCCCTGTTTGCTGTATATGTGATTAAATGCAGCGTGTGGTTCACACTTATGCAGGAATTAAAAAAAAAAAAAAGAAAAAGGTTTAGGTATAGGTCAGAATATAACACTGTTAGGTGACAAGGGAGACAAATGCATGCCAATTGTTGGAATTCTCTACGTGTGGTCTAAAATGCTCAGCAGCAGAGCATCTACAATTCTGACATTCATTAACACAAATTACCTTGTGGGATATCAGAAGAGCCTGTAGCAGCATGCCATATAATAATTGTCAAGGATATAGTGCTAGAAATTCTGCAGTGCCTCCCAAGAGTCTGCCAACTGCACAGCAGAAAGCCAACAGTTTGTGTGCAACAGCTACATGTGTGGCCTGTTAGTGAACAAGACTCCTTAAACAGTCAGGAGTAAAATGACAATCTCCATTAGAGCATTTCACAGACACTGGGTATCTTCCTTGCTCTCCAGAGTAATAGGAGTTTCTCAGCAACTCTGAAGTTACATGACCAAAGAGATATAATTGGCCCATGAAGACAAGCCTGGGACTCCAACAAGTTTCCTTTGTAACATTTCTTAAGGAAAAAAAAAAAAAGTTTTGTTGGTAGTAAATTTTAAAATTGTGGAAAGAAACTCAAAATAGGATTAACACATTCTTTGAAAAATTATTTTATCTACCTGTGCAATAGTCTTCAATACAAAATCCCACAGCCTGAAACTGTTTTCCCATTGGCATACCTATACAAATTGAATTCATGTTATCCTAAATTTTCTTAACAGCTGCATATACAATAACTCAGTAGGTTCTTCTTTACCCCTGATTTTGTAACTAGCTTTCCTTCTACACAAGCATGTTGAACTTGATAGAACCAGCTTCATGCTAGAGCATAATAATGTAACTTCATTGGTAAGTTAGAAGAAGAAGGGTCTTAATTATGCTCATCATTATATCATTCAACAGATTTATAACACAAACCCAAAATAAATGTATTTTTTTCCCATAGGTATATACATGTGTTGTCACATATATATACATATATATGAAAATTGTTGTCATGCTAAAATATCACATAGGACAGTATCAGTACCAGTTGTACATTTTTCACTGCACAATTTAACAATGAAAAAAACACCTGAGGGCTAATTTCAGTCTGGACATATGAGAAACATCAAGTTCAAGGATTTTTTTTTTCTGGAATCATAAAGACTGATCCATGTTACTCCAGTTCTTCACAGAATAAGCCCTGAGAGTTCAGTGGATTTCACTGAAGGCTAAGTTACCTTTCTAATTAGGCTACTCACTAAAGCTTTAGTGACTAGTTTTTGCCAAAGAATGAGAACTGTTTGTCTATGTAGGCTTAAATAGTAATGTTTTCAGTCAGTGCATTACTTCCCTTCCTTTGCTGTAATCCCACCTAAATTGTGCTTCAAAGTTTGAGAAGTATCTTTACCCCCTACAGTAAAAGGAAGCTATATCTGGAGTTCTATTTATTACTGCCTACCACAGATATCTCTACAGCTCGCAGTACATTGATGAAAAGGATATATTAAACTGGGTTAGCCATGTGTACTACAGATATATTCTGCTTCCTGTACCCACACATTCATTAAATGCCATTGCTGGCTGTGTCCCTTCATCCCTCAAAATGTAGCTCTGGTAAAATAAGTTCTTATTAAAACCTTTGAATAAATGAAGGGACTACACATACTTAAGTATTCTACTGATGAAGATTCACAGATTTTAGTTATGAGTACTGTTGGGTTTGGAGGCGGGTTTTTTTATTTGTTTTTATTTTGTTCATGTGGCAAGGCACTTACAAACAACAAATCACCTAGAATTCATATATTAAAACTTTTGTTTGGAAGCCAAAGGCACAGATGATATTGAAAAGACAAAGAAATATTATTTAACTTCCATTTGACCATGTTATTACATGTAAATAATAATTGGAACTTTTTTTTTTTTATTTGGTACAACATGTATTGAATATCGTATATAATGATGAACTATAACAATAACATACGAGTCAGGGAGGTATTGATACACCCAGAAACTTCTTTTAGCAAAAGGAAACACTCCTAGAGAAAAGTCAAGAATTTATTGCTAGTGTAATTAAAATCCTAACTTTCTAAAGAATTCAAATGTAATCATTATAGACAAAATAATAAAAAAAAGACTACTATTAGAGAAAAATATCTCAATAATAATAATACAGTTAAAACTGTATGCAGACAATTCCTAGTATCTAGCCATTCCCTACTGTTGCATCTTACCCTTCCACTATTCTTCCGGGTCCTAAGGTTATTGACAAAACTTCAGGGGCAGAAGGAGTCTGACAGCAAGTTGTCAGCATCCCAAGTCCTTCAGAGAGAAATATGTGATGTTGATGCTGGGTTTTTCTTTCTCCGTTTTGGTGGCAGGAGGATGATTTATATCTTATCACTGTTTACCACTTGCTTTTTTTTCTTCATTGTTCTGCAATTCCACTTTATGCCTAAACATATTATATACGAAGTGTCTTACATATAGGAGATACTTGCTTTTTTATACCCTAAAAGCTGTATTGTTCAGTTCCCGTGCCTGCTTTTCTTTAATTATCAGTAAATGACCACTGGTGAAATATGTTTATAGTCCTGGGGTCTCAGATGTCACCACATGCCACTTCTCTTAACATGTCATGCCCCACGTTACTCTGCACTACACTAGGTCCTCACTTTCAACCTCCTGTCATCATACCATGCCCATACTCCTCTGTACTACTTAATTATATGAAGATCATATTTTTTTTTTGTTTTATGCAGAAAAAATCCTCACTTATTACTACCATATACACAAAAATAAGAGAGTTTTAGATAGATCAAGGCAAGTCCACACAAAGCTTCACAAGATTAAGTCCAGAGTCTGAGTTAGTATCAAGGCTGTACCATCCATATTAGTACTGTAGGTTTTGGGCTACAGATACAGAAAGCACTAGTAAGCTATGCATTTAAAAAAAATGAATGGTGACAAGCTGGACAGCTGCTAAACCAGGCAACGACACCACTTAACTTAACCTGGTAATAACAGAAGCCTTAAAGGAGGTATTTGCTGCCCTTCCCCTCCAGGAGAGGATGCAACTACATACCAGAACACAGCTGACATGCCATGGAAACAATGTATTATTTGCTTTGGTTTCAACTAAGAAGTAAAACTGCAGACATTATTAAATAGTGGAATTGTCTATCTGGCATCAGATACATGTGGTCCAAATTAATATCTTCAGGAAATGGTTTGATACTTGTCTCACCAACATCAATGCGAAATGTAATTACCAAGAATGCAGTTACGCAGTGTAGTAATTTTGACATATTTTTCTAGAGCTCAGAGGAAAACCAATTTTGTAATGAAATATAGTGCTTGATAAAGGCTGGAGTTTTGTTTTGGGGAAGTTTTCATATATAAACATTCATAATACTTCACAGAATTGAGATGCTACTAGTGGAGAAAATGGAATAGTTCAAAGAAGCCCTACTTTTTGGTTTGGATTAAAATGCCAGTAACCTACGATGACTGTGAAGTATGACTCGTTTTAATACCGACACATAAAGATCACGCAAGCCAGAGAAACATTTGGACTGTTATTTTTAATGGCCTTTTAAAGACATTAATAAATGCAAATAATAAAACATCTTTATTACATTGCTGTATTTGGCAAAGAAATTAGGGCTGTTTTGCATGATGGCTGTACTGTGTCTGACTGGGATGGAGTTAACTTTCCTCACAGTAGCCCATATGGTGGCATGCATTACATTTCTGGCTAGAATGATGCTAATATGCCAGTGATTTTGCTATTGCTGAGCAGTGATCATACAGCATCAGGGCTTTCTCTCCAACCCACCATTTCCCTTCAGCCTCCACAAAGGCCAGTAGGCTGAGGGTGGGCAAGAGGTTGCAAGGGTACGCAGCCAGGACAGCTGACTTAACTGACCACAGGGATATTCCCTACCATACACCATACATACTGAGCATACATCATGCTCAGTAATAAAAGCTGGAGGAAAGGCAGGAGTGTGGAGAGACTTTGATTATTATAGCATATAATAGGTCTTCTAGAGCCACCACTACACGTACAGTGGCAGTACAAAATATATCTCCCTTTTCATTTTGCTTCCGCATGCAACGTTTGCTTTTTTTATTAAACTGTCTTCACCTCAACCCATGAGCTTGCCTATCATATTTTAATTCCCTGTCCTTTTGAGAAGGGGAGTGAGAGATCCACAGAGTGGGAAGCCTGGCAGCCAGTCAGGTAAGCCCAAACTCTTAGCTGGGTGAAATCCTGAAGTCAATTACAAAGCTTCTATTTATTTCTACAAGCCAAGAATCAGAAATCCAGGCAAGCAAAGTTTAGGAGAGAAAGTATCCAACTAATAGAAACTTTTAGAAACCACTAGGTTTGCGGTTGTCTCTCACCCTTAAATCAGCTGGCAACTGTTACGGATCATCCAAAGCCAGGAAAATATTATAAATTTTTAGTTTATGATTTCATTACAGTACACAGGAACACACCAATGCATTCAAAGATGTTGAATTAACTGTTAATTAATTAACTAACATTAATATAATTATTCAACATTATAATTCATAATAATCCACCATTAACATAATTAATGTTGAATGTCCAATGTTAATTACAAACAAGTACTAAATTATGAAGCTTAGAGAAAATTAAGTGTTTATTGTAAAATGATCTATGTGTTTTCTGAAAGCTCAGAATAACATTTTTCGCTTTTCTCATACATGTGACAAACTTGAAAGTTCTTGAGCATTTGATAAGATACTACAGTAAAAAACAGCAAGGTATAACAATTAATACATTATAGACTGTACTATTATCTAGTTCTTATTTCTTTCTTTTTATAAATAATTTTTCAACTGCTTTAACAATAACTTAGCACCCTTTCCATTTTACTGATGGGAAACTGGGTCAGAGGAAAAAGTCATTCAGTCAAATTTACTAAACTAAGAGAATATGTTTTCCAGGAATGGAAAACACGAAAGGTACCCTTATATCAAACACAGTTTTGCATTTACATTCCCATAGCATGTGGGTATGCACATGTGCTACATAGATCTAACTGCTGGTCTTTTTTTTCTGTTTTAAGTAAATATCTCTTTTTCTACATTTTGGGGATTTTGTTTTTGAAAGTTTAGGTGGTTTTTCATGTCCTTTTCAGTTCCCTAGTCTTGTTTTATGAATTAAAGCATAAGTACTCAGATATATTTTCAAAATGCAGGGGTGTGTATATATACATACACAAGTATGCAAAAAGAAAAGCAAACAGACAAAAATCCCAATAATTTTCCACACATACCACTGAAGGCTGTATCCCACTTACTATTTCTGGTATCTTCTTCAGTGTAAATAAATAAAATTTACTGATCATACTCAGTGTATTTTGTGTTGACACTAGCTAGGTTTTTACTTCTGTGTTGCAAGGAATATTCTTAAATTAGGCAAAATTCTCAAGTCACAGAATCTTTCTGGAAGACTGTCACTGCTGTGACTTCAATATAGTAAGGCCTTCTTGATTTGAAATTGACAGAGGTTAGAGTTCAGAAGTCACAATTACTAAAGATACAGAGAAAAAAACATAGAGTAACTGCACCACTCACTAGAAAACAATTCTGCAACTAAAGCATAGAAATGGCGCTGCTTCAAGAACATGAAAAAAAAAAAAAAGCAAGCTTTTAATGTGCTTGACAGATATCCACTTATAAGATCATTCTGGTGACTTAATCGTACAGAATTGCCCCTTATAAAAATTCCTGATCAACCCTAGAGGCATGTAGGAAGAATTAGATCAAAAAAAAAATATATCTCCTGGGTCTAATTTTCCATATCCTTATATTGTAATAGTAATTTATGCCTCTGCATAATAAGGTGCAAAATATTTGTAAACATAATTCTCCATTCAGCTGCAAATCTAGTAGTAGTGAAGCAGTGACTTTTTTTTTTTTTAACATAGTTTGCAGTACCATACATGGACACATAAGGCATATTTTTTTACTAACAAATACAGAATCGAGTTAAACTTTTGGGTATTGTTTCATGAGATGTTCCAAAATGTTGTAGTTTTACATATACTCCTCCCTCTGGTATCCAGTTAAAAATGGTCTGAAATTTCTGATTCCCTTTTCATATGGCATTGTTGAACGCAAATATGATTTGGTTTAAGCAAAACAAAAGGGAAAATTTCATACGCATAGATTGAAAAGAGACTAAAGGGTGGGTCAGAAGTATTGCAGTACAAAGGATGTCTTGTAAGAATTGCCTTCCCGGTTGTCTTTTTTTTTTTTCTTCCAACTTATAATAAATGTTTTTTTTTAAAAAAAGGACTGAAAGAAACATCCTTTCCCCTACAACTATTTTTGACATTAATCTTTGACATCTTTCAGGGAAAAAAGATCTATATAGAGTCGCTTCTAGTGTAGGAGTACTGATCAGCTGATTGAGAGCAGGACAATAACATTTTCTCTCAAGATTAAAAAAATTTTAAAAGTAAAAATAAATGCAGAGTTAGTAGAAGCATAATAAAAGAACCAGTCAAGTAGAACAGGTGATGGTATAGAACAGTGAGATAGCCATAATCATAACAAAGAAAGTTGAAAAATAGAAAAGAAATAAGAAAAGGAATTTTCTTCTTTTTTAAAAAACATGATACATTGCAACTGCTTGTGAAGGAGATGTTCTTTAAAAGCAACCTAGGATTCTAGATAAACTTTTTAACTCAACTTCTTAAATTATCACATTGTTTCCAACTTACAAACTTAACCATTTTTAGGGTTCTATTAGGCAAGAGTAATGAATTCTCGCAGAGACTAGCCCATACCCAAATAAGAACTAGATTGAGACCATCAAATTCACTTCTGTGATGAGCCACAGGAATTTTGAAAAGTCATGCTTGTTAGCATGACATCTAATATTGAACAGAACTGGTAAGGGTACATGTTTCCTATTTGAATGACTATGGAAATTTTATAATCCAGCATGGTAAAAAAAATAAATAAAATAATTTAAGTTAATATTTTCCAGGTCCTGATATGTACATGAGCAAAAAGCCACTTACCTAATCTGATGAAGTGCCCTATCAAATACTGAAGATCAGGTTCCTACACATTTACTTAAGAGGCAGTGAATGAACAAGACATGAGCTGCATTTAACCTTGGAATCACTGCAGCAGTGAGGGAGCCCCTAGTAAGGAGGCAACCAGCTTTTCTTCCGTGTTCCTCAGCGAAGGGTGCATAGCCACAGACTTTCTGCACCAGAGGTTTTTTTTTGAGTTTACGGAAAATAATACAGGACTCTGTTTTTTTTTGCTTTTGCTGAATGTAGCACAGAGTTTCAACTTTTTTGTATCTCTATTGTGTTATGAACATCATAGACAACTTCTGTTTCCCTGACAGTATCTAGGATAAGGTACTGCTTGAAGTATTTCACTGGGGCACTAAGCCATCAACAACATTCTTGTTTCTCAGAGCTCCTGGAGGTGGATTAGCTTTCATAACAATATAAAAATAGCTTAATTATGCTAATAAATAGGGATCACTTAAGCACATACTTCAATGTGTTGCTTAATTAAGAAACAGATCAAGTACTAAGATCATATTTCTGTGAATAAAATAACTAGGATTTGTCCAGAGATGTTTGTTGTTCTATGAATGAATATTTCCAAAGAGACTTTACAGTGTTTTGGGTAAACTAAATCTTATTTTGTTAATTTAGTTTAAAAAAAGGATTCTGTCACTACTGTGATAATTATTCACATTATCACTGGATCCCTAAATAAGCACAAACACTGGCACAAGCACTCTCCTGTGCTAGGTACATAGAGAACTTAAAATCCTTAAGTATTTCTTGTGAAGATGAATCAAACGTAGCTTTTTATGGTCAGCAATGTCAACCTGACTCAAGATCCTTCTCATCTAACAGCTTTCCATCAGCAAATTTTTGTACAAGGATCTTCTTTAAAAAAAAAATATTAATTTGATCTTGTATATATTGTTACCACATACATATATATATATATATATATATATATATATATCAGTATCACCAGAGGAAAGAAAAACCAAAACCAAATCCCAAACAACTTCCTATTTCAAGTATGAAACATGTTAAAAAGGCTCTGCAACCCTGCCTTTTTTTTTTTTATTTCATAGCATACTCATTATAACCATTAGAGTCTGTTATATCTTTGGCACACTGGCAAAAGGTAATTTTTAGATACCGTTACATCATTTTTCTACAGCATTATCATCATTTCTAGCTTTCATAGAGTTCTGCTAATCTTACCCAAGCTGCTGCTTCTGACAGATCTAATGAATAGCATATTCTATAGCATGTTGACTGGTAAAATATTTAAAAAATAAAGACAAGATCGACTGAGGTCAGTACAAATAAATAGCTTATCTCTGTACTACATCTTTTTACCTCATATTTTTTCGTTGTCAAAGACAACAGTAATACTTCATTTTCAGAGTCACTATTTAGAATTGCTAAGGATTTAAATGCCATCCTTCATTATTGTTTGATGTGATAAAAGTTTCATACCACAGACCACCTCAGTAAGGATAACTGTTTATCCAATTATTTTAGGAAAAGTATTATTTTGTTTCTTAAACCATTTCTTGATCAGAAGGTCTTTTGTTATTGGTTACATATGCTATTAAATAGATCTTACTAGACTTAAAGTTCATCTAGAAAAGTATTTTATGTGTTTTCTGAAATGTCTTTTACGTGTTTCACATTTAAATTCTGCCAGGTAAGGGCTTGATAGCTTTTCCCAATAGGAATGATGGAGGTTAGGTGACACAGTGAATTAACTTTAAGACGTTCAGAAACATATGGTCCTACAGTCTGCATGCCTAAAGGAGTAGTAAATCATTGCACTGCCAACCCTCCCCACCCTGTAAAGAAAAAAAAGCAGCTGCTGAATCTTCCTCCAAATTCAATGTATGAGCTAAATAGACCTTACTCAGCATCCTGACAGACCAGGCAAAAAGAAATATTAAAGATGGCCAAACTAATCAGTGATTGTGTACAAGACCACAAGCTCCTTAAACTAGTGTGACTTTCTTGGGATCAGACCTCTTTCCCTGCTGGCCTCTGCTTAGTCACCCCAACATCCCAGCCCATTCCTGGGCTGTGCCTATGGGACCAGGGCTTACTGATCTTCCAACCTGAGCCTCAGCAGCCTTGTAGCCTGAGGGGCCCAGTACAGAAAAACCTCAACAAAGATACAGTTAAAACTGTTAAAGGGAAAAAAACAAAACAAAACAAAACAAAACAAGCCACTGTTTTGAAATTAAAAGGTCCTTCCACACTAGCACCCCTTTTCTCCCTTGTCACATTTGCCCTTCCTATCTGCCTCCACTCCCCTCAGCCTCCCTGAGGAAGAGGGGGCCATGAGGGGCTGCCCACGGTGGGGCCTCACCCATCAGCTGCTTCCACCCTTGTGACCCTGGTGTGCCAGGGGGTCCTCTTGGCTTTCTCACCCCAGATTGCTCCCTCCCTGCTTCTCCCAGCTGCCTGCCGGCCACTGGCAACACATCTCCAGCATGGCCCCAGAGCTGCTGGCCCCACCAACACAGTAAGTGTGCCCAGCTCAAACCAAACATAGCTGGGGGGAAGCATCGTCGCTCTTTCCTGACTTACATTTCCACAAATCCATTGGAGTTAATTTGCTCACAAGGTGACCAACCTGAATTTATGTAGCCAGCAAGAGTTACGTGGTTTTAAGCTCTGCACACAGCCAGTGGAGACACCCCAATATCTAAGTGGGACTTGTGGAGGGCATCGCTCCCCTTTGATTAGGGAGGGGCTAAGTGCCACATTTAAGTACTGATAATTGAGGCTTAGTCCTGGCAACGTGTTTCTTCCATAGTCCCATCCTTGAAACCAACAAAAGCTGAGTTTTACAGAGATAAAATGCACGTGCCAGGATTTCTCGTTGTTCATAAAGTAAGGAATGAGGCCTGGAGAAAAGCTATATTACCTGCACAAAGGGATGACTGCCAAGGCACATGCCTCTTGAATAGAGGTGTATATATATATTTTGCTAGCTTTTGTTATACTAAAAATGGAAACATTATACCAAGACCAGGATTTCACCCTGTTCTCAGCTGTTTGCTGTCCAAAACCACACTTTGTAGCCTTAACAAGGGTGAGCTCGACAGTCTCTTGTGTAAACTTACCTTCCACAGAAAAAATAAACAAGCCAAAAGCCAGACATGTGTCTTTCCCCAAATAACATTCAAAGACTGCCTCTGTCCCAGACAGCCAGCAAGACAGTCCATTGTTCACCACCTTCCCTCCTGTACCAGTAACCCAACACCCTCACTGGTCCTCAGTACAGCTCCTCCACGGGCATCCCCTTCAATACCACCCTTCCTCCACCATGCTCTCCTCACTTAGTCCCTCATAGCTTAATTCATTTTATATCCACTACTCAGTATTCAAAGTACTGTCCATCTTTTTCAATATTCCTAGACTCTGAGATATGTATTACTGCTCAGGATCCCTCAGTTTCAACCCCAGGACCTTTTGGATTATACAGACAGGTTAAAACAGAAATCTTTCTGAATTCCTAAGATTATGATTACAGCTGAGGCAGGATCATACGCTAGGTAGTATGGAAATATTGTAATTTGCTACTTCTTTGTTCCTTGCAAATATGAATACTTCATATACAAACACTTATAAATGTCTACAATTAAAGAAAAACATATTGTGTTTGATTCCATTATAGGTAAAAATATTTACCTCTTACTAAAATTTTGCTTGCAAAATTGTGGTTTGTTTGTGTTTTTTTTTTTTAAATTTTTCTTACTATTTTCTTTCTTTTTCCTGAAGATTAGAGAAGGATTCCATCAGGCATCCTCCCAAGCTCTCAGACTTGTTTATGGTATTTTATAAGCAGCATTATTAGCATTAGGAAGCTTTCCTTTCTGTACTTCTGTGAAATTTTCATAATTAGGTATGTATAATTAAGATTTCCATTAATGTGTTGGTTTTTTTTTTTTTTTAATTCCCCTTGTCACAGTAAAAATGACAGATAAATGCCTTGAGACTTTGTGATGCCTTAATTGTTCCCCAAGCGTTAGATTAGGGAGTTAGGACCCAATTCATGCACATTTTATGCACCATTTCCTTGACTTTTTTTTTTTATTTAACATTTTGTTCAGAAACTTAATATTGCTGAGAAAAGTGCCAATACTTCTTATTTACATAAATCCCTTGAGAATAGTTGTGATGCCTTCCCTCTGCACCTCATTATGTACTACATGCACTCCAAAGAAGAGAAAGAATCAGCTAATAACAAGGCATGCAATAGTCCAACTAACCAAACATATACAACTTTTTGTTGTTATTTCAACCTTTCAGATAAATCATGCCATGGGTTTCAGCAGTATGTACCTGATGCACCTCAGAAAAGTCACTCTGAATTCACATCAGTGTAAATAAAACCAGATTTTGAATACTAGGAGACAGCCATCAAAACAATGATGAAGAAAATGTGGGCGCACATAGCAGTCTGTTTTTCAGACTTTATACATATTTCATCATAAAACCTAGTTACTATTATGCAGGGGTGATCTGCTAAATGAATAATAAAATAATTGACTTAAGAGGCAGCCATAGGGTTAGTACAAGAGGTATTGCTCCTCTTCTCCATGGAAATGGGAACTTCTTGTCAGCAGTGAGAGGAAGAGTTTCCCTCACAGCAAGCAGTGGTAGTGCAGTTCCCAGCAGAAAGGATGGAGCTGGAAAGGAGCAATTTGCAACCGTTAGCTCTAACTGGAATGAATCGCTTCCATTCCAGCCCTGCTACTGTATATGACAGTATTAAATTAACTATAATGCAACACAGTTAAAAAAAACCCAGTCATAACATTCTTATTGTAAAGCAGTTTTTCATTCAGCATAAAACAGGCAAATTTACTTCCTCCACCTTTTCTGATAATTTACCTACCACCTCAGTGTCCAAAAATCCTTTAGTTTGTTAGCCTAAAGGGCACTGAGCATGGCAGGAAACAGAATTGTTAGCTGTACTCATGTGCCTTGGAGACCCATTCTCGTTAGACAAAGTCTCCTTTCCTGCTCTGACTAGCTGAATTCTTGTCAAAAAAGAAAATCGTTCTACAAAATTCCTTTTAGTTGCCCTCCAAAACCCTTAATATTTTCTTCTGTGTCAAAAGTATCAGGCAGAAATGTTGGTGACTCTTCTGCTACTCCCGAGACTGCACTTCTTAAAGGATTCTATGTCCTCAGAACAAATTCTCAGTGAAATCAGTTCATTATATATGGCTTTTGGAATACAGTTAGGTCACCCAAACTTTTTTTTTTTAAACAAATACTAGTTTCTTGCAATACAAAATAACAGTGAGGTAGAATTTAATGAGTTTTTTCTGGGTGAACTATGTGTTAAAAGACATCCAATAGACAAAAAGAAAATAAAATAATCTTTCAGCTGCCCAATATGAGGGACCAACATGGTCAAAATGGGCGAAATGTATACTGAAAACATAACCTTTTTTTATATATTAGAAAAGGAAAAAAATTATTGGTTCTTCTTTATGTCAATGTTTTTCAAATTCCTGTCCTTTTATCTCCCTTAACACAAAGTAAGGACAGCTCTAAAGAGATTGTATCCTGAAATGTTTGGGATACAGAAAAAAGCCAGTAAATCATTATGAGATTTTTCAAATATTCAGGGAAATATTTACATGCAATTAAAAACACACCACACAAAATCCCCAAGGACACCGGGTGTCTTTCCATGCCTGTCATTCTCCACAAAGAAAAGGTCACTTTTTTTCCCCTGTCTTCTTGTAGAAAGTTAGGAAAAAAACCCTTCTGGCTCAATAAAGCTCATGTGTGATGTATAACACTACATCTCTGTTACATATATATAGACTTTTTGTAGGGTGTTGCTGCTTCAGTATTTCTCCACAGTTCTTCCAGATGCTTTAAAGAGATTGAATCCTTACGATTCACCCATCTAAGAACATCCAGAAACTTTCAGCTGAACTCTCACTGAACTAAAGCTGCAAAGAAAGAGCAAGTAGTGTTTTTTTAGACAACCTGAAAAATACTCTTTACCAGACCTTTTAGATAAAATCCATAGGATTTTGTTTTGTTGAGCAACAGCTGGCAAATGCACATTCAAAATTACATGCTTGGGTATGTATGTTCGTACATGAGCATACATATTGGATGCTTAATGTTACAAAGCGCTCATCGTCTACCACCATTGCTCTTGAAGCTTCCCATTCTTGAGCAAAAAGGGTAAAATATTATTTCCTGAGGACTGATACAACTGATTGTAACTATGACTATAGCAGTTACTAAGAAATTTGTAATAATTAACCTATGTCTTTAAAAGTAATTATTTTCCTTTCCCCACCCGCCACCCCCAATCCATACACAGTTCTTGCTGGGTTGAAGCTACTAGCATCAAAACAGTAACTCGCAGAAGTCACCAACATCACTTATATAGAGAAACACCTTGTAAAAAATGTGACAGATTTCCTCTGTTCCTTCATAAAAAAACCACTGAACATGCTTCAAAAGGAAAGCATTGGGAGCTTGCCCTCAATTCTAGCAGGCACACGGGTTGAAGGATTACCAAATCTTATAAGATGTTCTCACTGTAGTACTGTTCTGTATGGAAAGACTTCTGAACTACATAGCTTTACAGAGTATGCTAAGATACTGAAGATACCTTCAAGAACAGATATATTTGTTTCAATAATATACATTTATTCCTATGGCTGCCCAAGAACTGCTGTACTGTGGTGGACCAGGAAGACACCAAGATATTTGCTTAAGGCATTGTGATTCTCCTAAAGTACTTATATAGTCAAGTTCTTTGTCTTTTTTCTACTCTATTTATTTCCACTTTCACCTTTGACTCTCTAGTACAATGGTTTCTCAAAGAGAAAAAATAAAAATGAAGAAAATAATAAAAATCAAAACTGCTGGAAGGATACAGTGAAGGGCCACAAAGATGGTTAGGGGACTAGAACATCTCTCTTATGAGAAAAGGCTGAGGGACTCGGGTCTTCTAGTCTTGGGGAAGGAAAGACTGAGTGGGGCCTGGAGGAGAGGATCTTATCAATGCTTATAAATACTTAAAGGGTGGATGTCAGGAGGATGGGACAAGTTTTTTTTCAGTGGTGCCCAGTGACAGGACAGGAGGTAGTGGACACAAACTTGAACATAGGAAGTTCCATCTAAACATGAGGAGGAACTTCTTTACTTTGAGGGTGGTGGAGCACCGGAACAGGGTGCCCAGAGAGGTAGTAGAGTTTCTTTCTCTGGAGACATTCAAAACCTGCCTGGACATGTTCCTGTGCAATCTGCTCTAGGTGGACCTGCTCTGGCTAGATGATCTCGAGAGGTCCGTTCCAACCCCATATCATTCTATGATCTCATTTAGCTAATGAAGTTTGGTAGATATTCCATTACTTTTGCTTTATTTTTAATACCATATAATTTTTAATGACTACAAAAATTTCTCTCTTTTCAAATGGCTGACCATAGATTAGGAGGTCCACAAGACATGTACAACATACCTATAAATCTTGATTGATAAAATGTGATAATACCCATTCCACTTGTCTCCATCAACATCAGTCAATCACAAAAGCAGGACAAGTAACTTCAGGCTTTGGCCAAAAGTTCACTACCTATGTTTCACTTTAGCCAAGCTTGGTATAATAGTGATGGAGTTTGTAGAAGATCCTAGAAACGGGATTTTTCTTAAATGCCTAAGTCATCAGTTTGCATCTGAGAAAACTAGTACAGTCCATGCACCTTGATTTGAGATTCACATTCTCTTGATAAGGAAAAAAAAAATGTTTTGATTTGATAAGAAAACGGTTTTGTTCAATAAACTTGTGTTAAGAAGAAAAAAAAGTCACCCTAACAAGTCTCACAATTCACAACCATTTACAAGAAGTTTTGTAAATGCCAAGCTTATTCTACGTAAGTTTTATTTTTCTTTGTGTAAGACTTTAACTACTCCATAGCTTAAATGAAATATATCTGCTCTAATTATCTCAAGTGATTTATTTAGGAAGAACTGAAGTATTTTGCTTTACAAATATTTACTAATATTTGATTGAAATAAAAATGTTTAAGTTAAATTTCCACAGAAATTGTTAAAAACAATTTCCATTGGTTCATATTTCATTGTCCTCTTTACAATAGAGCACTATAATGCAGTTCCCATCATACCACTCATTGAGACCACACTTCACTTACTACAGGAAGTGGCTGACTGATTATCTCATGTTAACATTACATCGCACTCACTGTTCTTAAACCGATACTGGCGATTCACTTTCACTTAGGAACCAAGGGAGACCTAAATTGTCCGATATGTGTTCATACACATAGAAATTATATCTGTCCTCAGTCTGAGTGTCTCAGTAAACTCTGGAGCCCGCTCAGTTTAAATGAGAAAACTGCTAAATTATTCTTAAGAGTGATGTGCAGCTGCTCAGTTTGGAAATCAGCTCCTTTCCCTCTAGGGCCTGCAAAACCCAGCTGTGTTAGCCTAGGCACAGCTAACTACGGCTCTGCTCTCATAAGGGAAAAACAGTGTTCATCAGGGAAGGCAGAGAAGGGGGAAGTGCTAATTATAAAAGCATCTCCTGGTTATCATCCCTATACATTATATCTTCATTTAAAGTGGGATAAATCATCCAGTGTGGCATTGTTGGAGAGATCACAAGCACAGCAGAAACATGAAATGGATATTTTTTGTACGATCTTTGGAAGAAAAAAAAAACAAAAAACAACAAAACTGTAACACACACCATGGCTTGAATATCCTCTGCTAAATTTCCAGTACATTTTTCTCTGTGATAAAGAATGACACCAACTTATGGCTCCAAACTTGCTGTGGGTAATATTCAGATTGGATTTTTTTCACTTAACAACAATACTAGACTTCAGTTGGTCAGTCATTTCTGGATGGTAATTCAATATTCAATGTATTTCTAAAGAATCTTTCAATATCTCTTTCTGTAGATCATTTTTCTACTGATTCTGGAAGCCTCTTGTTAACTATCTGCATTTTACATTAAATATTTATTTCACATCCTTTTCTGACAAATTGTATCTTTTCTCTATACTGTTCTATACTGTTTATAATCCTGTTTATAATCCTGTTTATAAATTGATACCATTTATAATCCTGTCCAGCTAGCTTCATCCAGGAAATTTAGTGAAATATTAACTCAATGCTAAGTTGTACACACATAACCATTTAGTTAGAAGACATACTTAATTAAATTTCCATTTTTATTTCAGTCCAAAAAGAATAAAGCATTCACATACAACATCATTAAATACAATAAAAAAATACATTGAGCAACCTCTGTTGCAACCACTCAAACTAAACGAAAAAAATTGTTCTTTCCTTTTTGTTCTGAACTTTTGCTCACACGAATTTACTATGTCCTAGAAGTAAAGGGAGTAGAGATAAAAGTGTAGCTTATTGTCAATGCTTGCAATCAAAGGGAAGTGGGCAGAAGCAAGGAAACAGAAAATCTGGACAAGGTGAGACTAGAGTTTTGAAGGCCAGGAATTCTTTTTGCCTGTGGAACTATGCAAAACAAAGTGACTGTTTGTTTCTTTTCTGGTGGATATCAGCGAAAGCACAGAAAGAGCAAGTACCGATATACAGCAACATGGCATTTTCTCTGAGTACACAAATTACTAAGATGCTATCATACATAGGTGATGCTCAAGTACATCTATTTAGCCAATATTAATTGAGAATAATTTGGTCAGCTTTTCCTATTTTCCATTGCTGTTCTTTCAAATTCATAATCTATTCTCCATCAGTATGTTTTTATTTATTCTTTTTCTAACTTAAAATAATCTGTTTACATCTAACGAATGTTTCTGGAATCTTATGTTTGTTGGGCTACAGCATATGGGTTTTTACATCATGGAAATCAGGAAAACTGAGGTATAATTCCTTGAGGTATAACTCATATAGATATATAATTTTCCCTCTGTAGCTATCTAAGATTTTATCTTGTGTCCAAAGTAAACAATCTCTGTGCTAGATACTGGTATGAATACCAGTAGGAAAAAAACCATTGTTATTCACTGGCTGTTGCTATCATGTCTATGACCCTCCCTCAGTATATTGATGAGTATTGTCTCTATCACATACCAAAAGGTTCCCATTATATTTTAACTCCCTTCTCGTATTTGACAAATCACATATTTTCTCCTTTAGATCCAAGTTTCCAGATTATAAATATTCAAAACATCAGCAGCATTCAACAGAATTTTACATGCCTGTGTGGGTTAATTCTGCATCAACTCTGAACTACCAGATAATGAATCAGCAGGTACATCACAAGCATTTCTGCAGGCAAGTTACTGGCCCAGGTTCCCTAAAAATTATAATAAGCAGATATATTTCATTTTGATATCTTAATGAATGCATCATTCTTACTTGTAAACATTTGAGAGTTACTAGTAATAAGTAGTTGTACTGAAAATTTCTGCCCCTCTACTCTGCACTGGTGAGGCCACAACTGGAATACTGCGTCCAGTTCTGGGCTCCCCAGTTCAAGAGG
>JAOTQQ010000001.1:99347391-99364471 GCA_026546715.1 Gallinago undulata | reverse complement strand
GGAGTTGGACTAGATGATCTCTATGGTCCCTTCCAACTCCAAAAATTCAGTGAAATTCAGTGAAATTCAGTGAAAAGTTATTTTCTCTATGTGCCAATGAATCATTAGTCTTAACAAATAGAGATGTTTATACATTTTGTTTATGCTTCTTTTGGCAAATTTAGATTTGAACTGCCTCTGAACATACCAGGTGCCGTAGACATCTGTATGTAAAAGCAGCATGAAATAACTGAACCCTAAAACTGGGGCTGAACTATTTCCACTTTTTATGTGGGATACATCTTTTAACATCATTCTCCGACAACACAAAAACATGGTAACTATTACTGGAAGTTATGCTATCTGCACAACTGTTTTAACTGCTAAAAAACGTAGCAGATGTAGTCGTAAAAGCAATGGATCTAGATGCTAGAGAAAAACACTATAAAAAAAACCCAACAACAAAACAACAACCTTTCCATGATGCTAGGGGTATATGCAGTTTAAGAGTGTTACACATACATCAATGTTAGATCCTCATTATTCATCCAGTCGGGATGAAGAATCATTGCTGAAAACATCAGTAGATGCTAGAAACTAAGACAAAGGTAACTGGGGATAGAAAGAGTCATGCAAAGTGAGATGGATCAATTTGAGAACTAAGCCATGCAAAAAAAAAAGATCAGGAGTCTAGAAATAAGGTTTTGAGATGAGGAGACAGTTCCTAACAATGAGTAATATTAGAAACTGAGCTTCTTTTCAACTTCAAAAGAAAGATAGGTGACTAATGCACTGCATGCAATTATACTTAGAAGACAGTACAGAAAGCAAGTGCAGTGAGGAGAAGTATAGCAAGAATAAGTACTTGAAAACAAACAATTCAACTTAGAAACTGAAATATTGGACTTTTTTTTTTTAAAAAAAAAAAACCAACCCAAAACCACACAAGAACAAACTAGGTCTGCAATAAATATGTTATCAGAATAAGCTGCTCAAGAAAACAAAGGATTCTCATAATCCCAGAGGTCTTCAGTTCACAACTGCAAATTATATTGGAGCATAAGCTTTACCTACAAAAGTTGCTTTTACCAATGGAAGTGTTCTCTTCATTGTTATAAGTGATATATGGAGATCATACTACATGATGTAGCTGCTTCTTCTAGCCTGAAGATCTGTCACTATCCATTCTGAGAGTTTGGGGAGAGGGCAGGAGTTAGTTGGTTTGGGAGTTTTAAAATTTATTTATTTGCTTTTAAAAACATTTTTGTTCATGGCCCTGGCACATACATCTAGGATTCAATGATCAAAGTAGCCTTCATCCCAGGATTCCCCTGCAACAAATATAGCCTACTTGATTGCAGGATTATTAACAAATTACATACTGTGATATGTCTTATAAACATGGAGATGTTTTCTTACAGTAGCTGTCAGAACCTTCAACAACAAATACGTAACATTTTTTTTTTTACTTTTACAATTTAATTCTTATGAACTAATACTATGAAGGTCCATTTCTGACTCAAAATTCCAGATTAACAGAATTACCTAATTCAAGTAAGAAACAAGTGTTTTGTCTTTTCACTCAGGAGAAACTGTTCAGCTATGACTGAATCTATGTTTATATTGGAAACTTTTTACAGTTCAAATGATGGCTTCTTACTACACCAGCAACGTGTTCCTAGTATATGTCTCATGTACTGTCATCACTGCAAGTCTGTAAGCAAAATCATCTTCTCTCTTGCACAGGAAGTTATACAAATACTAGCATATTTTTGCTCATGGCAAAGGTGGGGCGACATGCGTTGTAATCTTGCCAACAACTGTTTCCATACACCCTCTGCAAGACAACTGCATCATCAGCCTGACCTGAAACTCTTTCATGTTACAGAAGTTAAGGCTCATCCTTTCATCTAAAAAGGTGTCAAGTAATTTGCTCAATCAAAATCAAGTATATCAGACTTGACCAGACTGCGGTACAACATCCAAATCATACCCAAAATACTGGTTGTAGATCTTTGGATGTAATAGAGCACAGAAACAGCTCAGTTCAAATGCAAGGAGGACAAGTTTCTAGCTAACTTTTTAGGGTAATGCTTTATCAGCAGGCAACATGGCTTTAGAGATTTCCTAGGAGATGCAAGGCTTCTTAGGCAGAAGATGGCCTTCAGGAAGACTCTGGAAACACCCACAGGAGTTGTCTTTCAGAGAAACAGAACAAGAGGACAAAGCCTTTTCTTGGACAAGCATCTCCTGTATGAGAGCACAATGTGTGTCTATAGTAAATAGGGGACAGCTTGGAAGAAGTTACTCTCCTTCTAATACATCTATAGAGATGTTCCTTCATGAAATTCTCTTCTTTTCCATCTTAAAAAACTTAGATATCTATATAGAGAAACTATAGATAAAATATCTATGGTAGATCACAAAGCTTGAATGTTATATATACACAGATTTCTGCACTGGATGCTTGTGAAACAATTTTTGTGTTGTTGAAAAAAAAAATAAATAAAAGAAACATTTCCCTTAGCTCTAGGAATTTTTTACAGTGTCGGTATCAGAATATTTTTTCTAGTTATGATGTGGGCCGCTTTCTCATTTAGTAATATATCTAGGTTGTTGAATATATTATTATATATTATTAATAAAAACAACATCCAGAAAATTTTTGTCATTTTTATCTTGCAATTCACCATAGGAATTGCCATGCTTTACCAGAAATTGTAATGTTTCACTGCAAATTTTTTTTCTAAATGTCTATTGCGTTTAAAAAAATACCTTGGGAATAGAAGTGTTTACAGAAGTCGAGTATCCCTGGTGGGAGCAAAAAAAATTATTCAATTTTAGCAATATAGAGTATTCTAAATTCTTTATAGTTGCTTATGCTAAGAATAATTATATAAAGGATACTTTCTGACAAATTAGAATTATCTCTTTTTCATAAGGGGAAGCAATTAAAGAAATAAAGACTCCAAATTCCATCTCCGATATTGTTGTTCTTCTAGGACTGTAATTCCTGGATAAGTGCCACATCTGCCTTGTGTGGTTTAATTTACTGATGATTTTACCTTTTTCTCAGGAAAACATAGTATTTATTCATATAATATGACATGTCACAATATTACAATGATTATCCAGTTGCTTTATGTATGGTCATAATACCATCTGGTACACAGCTAACCTTCTTTTTGCATGTGTACCATCTGGAACATCTATCTATATTCTAATTATTATACAGATGAGATTTTTGTTTTTACAGAAACACCATATTGGATGTATCTTTCATAGATTGCTTAATTTAATAAAATACAATGTAAAATAATGTAAAACAGAAACAAAAAACTTGGCATTTTAAATTAGTTTTAGCTGTCACGTTTTCCTGTTTATTTCTTCTAAGGAATTAAACAAAAAAGAAATTCTAAATGTATTTACAAACACTTTGCTATTCATTTTAGTAGAAACAAGATCTGCCTTTTTAGGTGAGATGAGATAACACTTTTAGTTTAAAGTAGCTTGGACGCTATATATATACACCATAGTTTTGCACAATTAACTGAATTCTGTTCTTGAATTCCATCCAAGTTAGAGTATATCTAAATCCTTCTTTCAAAATGGCATTGTATGACCACAAAATACTGTGATTTATTCATATGTCACTGGGAAATGTGCATACCTATTTGTGTAGCAGATGATGTTCAGTGCCTAAGAAAAAGCTGCTAAGTATCATTACAGTCTCAGTCCTTCAAATGTATGCTTAGGGCAAATGCAAAAAGTATGAATGCCTTTAGCATTAGTGTTATTTTTAGAAGCCTAAATTAGCAGCCTCTCAGAAATATCCTTGAAAGGATGACCTGTGTCTGGCAGGTAAGTTCAGTTGTAACAGTTCAGTTCTAAGAACAGGAAGTCAAGCCTGCATTTGGCCACGTGAAACATATTTTCAACGTATATGTAAATACTTGATAAAGGTGATATCATTACTATTGCCTATACAGTGTACTACTACTCTATGTCTCCTATTACACAGCTGTAGTGGAGGCTTCTCTTCTGCTAGCATGTAGTAATTAACAAGTAAAAGGAGAAGAAAGAGACACTTCTCAAAGAAAAGAATAATGCAATCTACATATACAATATCTTTCATTTAATCAACATTTTTATCTAAAAGGTAACTTGCAGTTTGAGATAATCTGTGATCTTTAAGAATATCGCCATGAGTACATGTTCAAAAAATATATCAGATTGAGGAAGATCCCTAATTTATTTATCCTGGTTTTTACCTTTGTACAAGGTTTTCTTTTGTGTTTGCAACCTATGTTTACTTCCTTTTACTTTAAAATTTCAATAGCAGCTGGACTTTAGATATAACCACAAGAATATAATGCATTAGGTAAAATCATGTAAAACTCTCAAACTCAAATGCTGAAATACACTACCAAATATGCTAGGGGCTATTGCTTCCCCTAGTGTAATCTTGCTTGCTTTTAACTTGTTCTCTTCTGGCAAGAAATCAATAAAATACAGAATTCCTTTAATTAGTTGGAATTTCAAACTAAGTGTCTCATCCTTTCAGATTTAAAATCATTATGTATGTAGGAAAAAGCCTACAGAAATTAATTCAGTAAAGAAATTATATAAAATTGCAAGATGTTATTTAATTCTCAGTTAATTAGGTACAATATTCTCTAAATGTTTTCCTAGACCATATTCTAAATGTATTCTAAAGTAATTCTAAAAATCCACAGCCTGTATACTTGAGTAAGAGTCCAGCTCCTGATTCTATACAGACAGAGGCAAGCTAAGCAGACAAAACTAAATCTATCACTGGACTTAAAATATTTATAAAATAACTGAAGGATCAATGTTCATTTTTTAAAGAAGGCTGAGATTGATTGCCCTAATTATTTTATTTATTTTTTTAAGTAAGGAAAATTTATTGCACTTTAGCATATAACTTATGTAATTTAGGTTTAATTTATGTACTAACTCCTTAAATTCTAAATTATTTCCTCCCTACACCTTTTTAATACTCGATATCTGCTTCCTCTATAATGTATCCCTGACATTCATAGTACTTAAAATAAAATTTAAATGTTTATTGCCAGCATTCACCTATTTATGGAGAGATTAAGCAATATTTGAATAAGATGGAAGTATCTAAGGAACCAGGGCTTCCTCAAGAATTTGAAGTAGTAGTTAATCTCCAACTCATTGGTGATTGTTTCTCATGACTTTGAGTGTAGATGATGTATTACAAGCCAGTAGAAGACAAAACCTAGTCTTTAACTTTTAAAGGAGAAAAAAGAGCATGAGAAAATTATAGACCTGTCAGGCTCATTTCAGTATCCAGAAAGATACTGGAACAAATTAAACAATCCATTTACAAGCGCTTGAAAGAATAACAGTGACAAGAAACAAACAGCATTAAGCCAATTGGATTTCCCTCTTTGACAGGCTAAATGGAAAAGGGGGAAGAAGTCATAAACTGTTCTACATGACATTCTCAAAGAAATTAGGAAAACAAGATGAAGATGAAATTTTGTGTTGTGTGCACAGCTGAAAAAAAAAAAAAAAGGCCCCAAAAGGTAATTAAAATGTCAAACAGCCTTCCCAGTTTGTCATCAAACATGGTTCTGCAGAGATCTACTCTGGGTTCAGTCCTTGTCAATAGTTTATAATAAGACTTAGCTCCAAGTACAGAAGAAATGCTCAGTTTATGCCATCCGTGTGGCATGAGATTTTGAAAATGAGTAAATCTCATTCTGTAGCCTATTAAGTTTTACCTTATTTAAGAGGCTCAAAATTCCTATTTACTCTCCTTATTCCCCATGACACTTCAAGTTGCCTATCTTTTGGACATCATACTTCAAACATGTAGACAACTGGGAGGAAACATAGAGAAAGGCAAAAGTAAAAGACCATACATTAGAAAAACTTCAAAAATATATGCTTTTATTCTTGAATACCATACTATTTGGTCTTGAGGACTGCAGGGACAGGCAGGGGCAGGTAGAGGTGATTAATGATAGCACTGTTCTATGACTAAAATGTATTTATAGATAGCGTGAATAGGTTTCCCTCCAGATTCAGAGAGATTTGATCAAGGAGTAACAAGCTTTGCTTCCAAGAGAATATAGATCCCTGTAAAAACAGTCTTTCACACATATGAGGATAATAAGTAGTTAACTTGAATGGTTGAGGAATCCCTGCCAATAAACAACTCTTCAAAGTAGTTGGACTTACATTTGAGGCTATGACAAAATCCAGGAGAGATAAACACCAAATAAGTGACATTTTTAAAAGAACCAATGTTTTTCTTTTTTTTTTTTTTTCCCCCTCTTGCCCCCTCTTATGAAAATGAAATTGAAGTGGAAAGGCATATTTGAAGATGATTTTACTGCTGGAAAGAAATAAACAGAAACATTTTCACTTGAGTCTCATCAGGACTGCATACTAAGAAAAGAAACATAGTAAGGGACATAGTAAGCATTCAATCCCAACAGTGACTAATCTCAAAGCAAAAGTTTCTGGAAACACATCACAGCTAGCAGTCAAATCAACTGTTTCCACACCAGCATCTAGCTAGTTGAGATACCATCAGTATTCCATCTTGCCTCCAGCTGCTGCTATGAAAAAGTATCGACAATCTGTAGGTCTGATGCCATATCTGAGATGACTGCAATGGTCAAGTGACAACTAGGACATCTCTTTCAGGGAGCAGGAAGAGCAGGGCTGCTCCACACAACAAGAACAAGATAGTAGACTAGGGTTACCCCAGCCCAACAAGGCACAGTACCTGAGCAAAGCAGGCAGACCCACGCGCTGACAGTAATAGGTCCCACTAACAGCCATCACCAGTCAAAAACAAAAGTCAGAAGGAAATATGGACAAGAGTAGCACAGGCAGAGAAAGACCAGGGTCCTGGCTTGAACCGGAATGGGCCCATGGGTAGGGGTATGGGTGGTTACAAGCCAGGTTTGGCTTGTCATGGACATTAAAACCCATTAGGGCACTCAGGGCACAGACAATCTCAAATGGCATTAAATGTCTTTGCCTGGGTGAACTTGACCCCTAATGTTTTGTGATCAGTTGGATAATTTGGTCATATTAACAATAAAATAATAGGTAAATAATATTTTTTCTTTATTAGCTATAATAGAAAGTATTAATATTTTTATTCTCACAGATAGCATTTTATCTCACTTACCACCCCTTTCCTTGCAACTCTAAATGTACTGTTTGTTATTTTTACTCTCTCAGACTTTCCCACTTCCACAGATATAATTGCCTTATTTCTCATTTGCTAGTCCCTCCCGTGTCTAAAATAATTATTTCACGTCTCCCTTTAAAACTGGCTTGTCAGACTGACCTTTAATCCATTTCATTTTTACATTTTTCTTTCCTTTTTAATTTAAGAAACTGTTTATAAACTCACAGTTACATGACTATAACTGAAAATGTTTATTCTGTATTTTAACAAAGGGTTACACACAACAGTTGGCAAGCATTGTGTTTTGTGCATGCTACAATTCTCAGTTAGGATGATAGTTATTCACCACCAGCTGTTTATAGTGCAATGATGATTGTGGACCAATTGACCAGGGATTTTTACTTCCTCCCTGCTTAAGGTGAAGTGTTTACATATTCCATGAATATTGCTGATTAGTAGTCCTATGGGAAAAGTCTGGAACTATGCTGTAATCAGATTGTTTCTGAAGTTTTTTTTCCAATATTTGTGATTTTTGTTTTTAATTCTGATGTACATATTGTACTACTCTAAATCAATGAAAAATGGGCATCACGTTATATTGATTATATATTTAAAAGAGAAGAAACTAAAAAAAAAAAAAAGCGCAAATCAATATATATCTGTCAAAAAAGTCCAAAGGAAATAGTCATCAAATTAAAATCAGTCTGAATAGTCTCCCTCTTGTAAAAGATGTTGGAGTATATCTTCTTGCAATAAAAGAATATTGTTTTATTAGTTGTGGTGTGGCATGGGGACCTTTCCATGTAATGGAAGTGGCATTACCTTTCCATGTAATAACCCACTAACCTCAAAGTAATTATTTGTAATTTACATTGTAGCCATTGAGAGAATTTATCCATCTATCTATAGAAAATCAAGAAAAACAATCCTGCCCCAAACCAACTCAAAAAACGCTGGAAAACAATTTATTAATCAGGATATTTCCAACCATTAGTAATAAAAAGGCACTGGAAAAATAATCAAACTTGATCACAAGCAAACTAAATACAAAATGTCTTATTATTAGAATATAATAAACATACAATCAGGTCAGTAAAAGCTGAAAATTGATTCTGTCTCTAGTGAAAATACCCAATATACTTCATGTGATGCATTGTATACAGAACTAACTTATTAGAAAATACATTTAAAGGAGTAACAGAATCAATAAGATGGTTGGAGTATACCAAAATCCATTGCCACTAGGAAGAGATATTTTGTAATGCCATTCTGATAAATAAATCTGCAACTTAACAATGCATTTTTAAAGAAAAAAAAAATCCATGCAGAATGCAAATAGTATGTAAAGTATAGTACTCTAAAAAAGCAACTAATTTAACAAGCATATCTAACTGATCTGGTATCAGCTTTCCTAAAATAACAACAACAACAACAACAACAACAACAACAACAACAAAGATAATTATAGCTTTCTAAAAAGCCTGAGTATAAATATACACATAAAATTTACTTATAATGAAATTCTCCATGTACGCCTCCCTTATTCCTGCTGAGAAACACCTTATAATGGTTGAAGCTGTGCAGGGAAAGAAGAGCTTTAAAAACTTTTATGTTATCTGTAGCTCTAAAAAGAATCCAGGAGGCAGAGACAATAAATGAGTTTGGAACCAATACTGAGTAAAATTCTGTATGGATCAGCAAAAGAGCTTTATGGGTTTATACATCAGTGGATGTGACCCTCATACTTCATATAAACTTTCATCTGTAACTTGCAGAAATATTTACTCCAATTCTTGTCTTGTTTTTCTTTTTATTTCACCCCCCTTCCCTTCTCCTCCCCCCAAGGAATGTAATACACTGTTTACAATACAATGGACAAAGCATGACATGGAGACCCTGAACAAGCTCATGTTCAGGTTTCTTGCAAACCAGACTAATGGTTCTGGCTCAGTGTTCCTGAAATGCAGAAGACAAAGGAAGAGGAAACAGAAATGTCAGAATTACTCCAGGTTCACACAGCTTGTTCCTGCTGGGTTTATTTATTTGGTTTTACGTGGGAGACAAATCCACAACGGAAAAATGAAAGGCAAGCAGGAGAAATCTCAATGAAAAGGGAAAAGGAAGTAGCAGGAAAAGAGGAGGATGAGAAGATCTATCTAAAGAGGACCCAAAAAGTACATTCCGACCTGCCTCAAAAAGACCACATCACTTGCACACCCCCTCTCCAAAATATTAAATTTTATCATGCTGTGGATTAACTGCCCTGGAACTAGAAGATTTCCCTTCAGTGGCCAAATCTTCCATCTTTTGAGAGAAGCAGTTGCAGAAAATCATTTGGTATCACCATGAAACCAATACACATTAACTGGTTATGGCTGGATGTGTGACTTTCATCACTATTTGTGTTGTTTGGCTGTAGAAGTAATACCGTTCTATTTGTTAACAAAGTGTTTGTCTGTGGCACAATTTTATATCCGTTTCAACATTACTTTTGTCAGAAAGTCAGCTTCAGAAGTGAACCTTTTTTATTATTATTATTTTGTTTTTAATTGAGGGCTTTTCGATGACAATTTTACTGAGGAAAAAAACCTAAAACTGGGAAACTCCATTCTCAGATACTGAGAATAAAACCCTCCAGAACAGACACTATTACGGAAGCCATTGGAGGTGTTCAGAGAGTGAGCTACTACTCAGTTAAGTAGAAGCATGTTGTGAGGGATAATCAATATGCAGTAAGTAAGCTAATGCTGTTTTACAAGTACCAGATTGAAGAACTATTCAGAACCACTGCCACAACAAACAGCTAATATTAATAATTTCCAAGCAAGTCTTCAGCGGTCTTTCACTAGTTACATTTGCATTCCCTCTTATGCTTGGGGGAAGTCCTTCAAATATATGGCTCCAAAGCTTCCCCATTATTTTCCATGAAATCCTTCCTTGTTCTGTGAAGATTTTAAAGGGGTTGGCTGTAGTATGTTGCATTCATTGTCAGTTGTGCTGACTATACTGTTTCACCATTTCCAGGTCTCATCTTGTATAGTTACTGGAGTTTAGCACTGTCTACCACTCCACGCTTGTACATCCTTATGTGACCATGAATGCTTACAGGATAAGTGTACACAGAAATGATCCATGTGGCACAATCAACAACCACATCACCAGGAAAAAAAATGATTCATTAACAAGGGTCAAAAACTGCTTAGGAATCCTTAAGGTTACCTAAAACACAGGTTATTAAGCTACTGCAAAGTAGTAAATTTCAGCATGATCTCTCTCAAACAGCTGTCCATGAGCCATTCATTTATTATAGAGCCCTGAGGTTATGTGGTCTATAAGTCTTCTGTTCTTACAGCTAACAAGATGAACTCAAATTCTAACCCTGTTTTTTAATGAAATAATTGGTTGCAGTCCCAGGGAAGTTATGAGATTATTATTAAAAAATGTGTTCCAAGCTAGGCAAAAGACTGAGAATATTTTTCCTTTTCAATAAGGGGCTGAAATACACAAGTGGGTTATATCTAAAACTCCAAAGGAAATTTTGCCTTCCCTGAAGCTAACGGAATTTTGTTGTTTTATAGAATGACATTTATAATAAAATATCATTGTCATTTTAACAGTATTTCCCAACACTGAATGTATTGAGAATGTAATTTCACCTTCCTAAACATCCTATTCTTGAACTATAAAATAAGGATAATAATTAATTACTTGTGAGTTATAATAACAATTTTTAAAATTATGATAAAAATCACCATAAGACTGCATTCTCAGGAATACAGATTTTTAGTTCTACATGTCAAATATATAGCACCCAATTATCAACACGTTCTTCTTCAATAGAAGATTGGTTTTATGTTAACGGTAAATTAAGAAATAAATTATATGACTATATTGAAGTTTTACAGTTCTGCATTCATTCGCAGTAGTTAATGCTCAGCCATTTATCCTGTTGGTGAAACAGATATTTAAAAGTTCTATTAAGATGAGAACAGAATCTGGCTAACACAAATGACTGATCTTAAAGTTACATCAATTTCTATGAAGAAGTGATATTTTTATGGTTCATTCTTCCATTGACATTTTGGCAGGTGTCAGAATGATAGCACTGAGCATCAAGGAATTCCCATAGACTAGATTCTTAGCAGATGTAAATCAGCAGAGCTAAAATGCATTAGAGCCGCAAGAAATTATACCACCTAAAAATCTGCTATCAGGTATCTGTTACCCCTACTGAAATACCTTTCAAGTCAGCAGTGTGCACTGTTATTGCTTTAGTATCACGCTGTATTGAGTCCTAAAAGTCAGAGGCCAAGCCTGTGAATCAATGTAAAAACCAGCAGAATAGAATTGATGAAATTATTTTGATGGGTCTATAAACTGTCTATAATATTTTGTGTCCAAATCATTTTGTATTCATCAATACCACTGTGGAATGAAATGAAATAATTACTGTTTTTCTTTTCTAGTTCATATAGTTTTACATGTTATTTCCAGATGGGAAATAACATCAATCCAGTAAAAGCAACATGTCACATGTTATTTTTGTTTTAAATAGTAGAAAATATTGAGAAACTAAAAGAAAAAGATAGATGGATGTCTTGGTTTGAAGATGGAGGGGGAAACTTGACAGAGAGCAATAATGTGCACTCCATACTACATTTTACAGAAAGCCAGAAATTACCTGTTTAGTCTGAATGTGAAGCAGCCACTTTCTAAGTGTTTTGGTATTTCCTCACAGAAACATTGACAAAGCAACCTACGAAGAAATTCCTTGAGAAGTGTTATGATGTTCCTGTACTCAAATACAGTGGAAAGATTTTATCTTCACAGCATTTGTTGAAGATCTTCTGTATTCTATCAAGTGAAAACTGCATGTTCAATATATAATATATAGTGATATATAATCGATATAAAAAATAGAGAAAAAGGCAAAAAATGCATTCCTCTGGTGTGGAACTTCAAGACTCGGTGTGCAAACTACTCTCAAGGCATTAGAAACTTCTATTACTGTGGGTGTCACTTCTATATCTGTAAAGGCTAATGGGGGTAATGAATGAACAGACTTTTTAGTATTCAAGAAATTGTATCAAATTCTGAAGAAAAAATACCATTTTCTAGTATATATTCGGGACAGCAGACACAACCTAGAGATATTTAGATGCTTCAGGAAATGAATTGCAGGGAAAAAAATCACTTCTGAAGACAAAGAGACAAAGTTTCTTCTTTATAACTGCCTGTTTATGCTTCATGAGCCATCTGTGTCTGTGTATATAGCCCAAGTACCTGTGAGCCTAAATGTTAATTCAGTGAGATACAAAAAGGAAAAAATAATTTGCATAGAGCTACTTCAAGAAAGATATTGTTGTGCATAGAAACTGCAAACAGTGAATCAAAGGGATGAGTCTCTCACCTTGCTTCCCTCATCAGCTTCCCTGTAGATGCTCCAACGGGAAACTTCACAGAATCACAGACTGATTGAGATTGAAAGTGACCTCTGGAGGTCAACTCATCCAACCCCCCTGCTCACATAGGGCTGTCTAAAGCTTGTTGCCCAGGACCATATCCAGATGGCTTTTGTATACCTCCAAGGATGGAAAGTCCACAACCTCTCTGTGCAGCCCGTGCCAGTGCTCAGTCACCTTCACAGAAAAGGTATTTTCTAATGTTCAGACAGAACACCTTGTGTTTCACTTGTTGTCCCTTGACTCCTGTCACTTAGCAGCACCAAAAGAGCTTGACTCCATCTTCTTTAGAACATCCCTTCAGGTCCTTTTCTTGCTCTTGTTAGCACACAGCATATAATGATGCTTGGTGTTCTCCTTCTCCAGTTGTAGGACTTTTCATTTCCTCTTGTTGAAATTCATGAGGTTCCCATCATCCCATTTCTTCACCCTGTGGAGTTCCCTCTGGATGGCAGCACACCCGTCTGGCATATCAGCTACTCCTCCCAGATTTGCATTATCAGCACTTTCTGAGGGTACACTCTGCCGTATCATCCAGATCATCAATGAAGATGTGAAACAGAACTGGACCCAATACCGACTCCTGGGGTAAATGCCAGTTACTGGCCTTCAGCTGGACTTCGTGCCACTGATCACCACCATCTTGAAAACTGTTCAGTTTTCACTCCACCTAACAGTCTGATCAGTCAGCCCACAATTCATCAGTTTCTATATTAAAATCTTATGGGAGACAGTGTTGAAAGTCTTATTGAAGTCTAAGTAGACAATATCCAATGCTCTCCTCTTGTTTACCAAGGCAGTCATTTCATCATGTAAGTTGAAGTTTGCCAAGTATGACTTCCTGCTGGTGAACCTATGCTGATTACACCTGATGATTTTGTTGTTGTTCATGTGTCTGAAAACAGTTTTCAGGATTAGTTGCTCCATCACCTTCCCAGGAATTGAGGTGAGGTGAACTGGCCTATAGTTCCCTGGATGCTCCTTCTTGAAGAAAGAAGTGGCATTTTCTTTCCTCCCAATGGCCATGATCAATTGAAAATGATTGACAATGGCCTTGCAATGACTCAGCTAGCTCGCTCAACACTTCTGAAGACATCCCAAAGCTTTTGGCATGTACAGTGTGCTTATGTATTCCTGGACCTGAACTTTTCCCACCAAGGGTATGACTTCCTTGCTCTAAATTTTACTGATTGTTCTATGAAGCTTGGGATTGCTGAAGGCCAGTCTTGCTAGTAAAGACTAAGACAAGGAAGACTTTCAGTACCCCAGCCTTTTCTACGTCCTGTGTCACCAGGTCCTGTGCCTCATTCACCAGTAGGACCACATTCTCCCTAATGTTCCTTTTGTTACCTATGAACTTATAGAAGCATCCAGCTCTGGGGCCCCCAACATAAGAAGGACATGGACCTGTTGGATTGGGTCCAGTGGAGGACCATGAAGATGATCAGAGAGCTGGAGCACCTTTCCTATGGAGACAGGCTGAGAGAGTTGGGGTTGTTCAGCCTGGAGAAGTCTCAAGGGATACCTTATAGCAGCTTTTCATTACCTGAAGGGGCCCTACAAAAAAAGTAGAGAGAGACTTACAAGGGCATGTAGTGATAGGATGAGGGGTAATGGCTTCAAACTGGAAAAGGACAGATTTAGATTAGGTATCAGCAAGAAATTTTTCATTGTGAGGGTGGTGAGGCACTGGAACAGATTGCCAGAGAAGTTGTGGATTTCCCATCCCTGGAAGTGTTCAAGGCCAGGCTGGACACTCAAGGGGCTTTGAGTGGGAAGTGTCCTTGGCCATGTCAGGGAGGTCAGAACTAAATGATCTCTAAGGTCCCCTCCAACCTGAACCATTTTATAATTCTATGAAATACAGAGAAGTCTCTGTGCCAGCACAAGGCCCATCCATCTGCTGCAGCATGGGGTTCTCCATGGACTGCAGTGTGGATATCTAGTCTTCCCAGGGACTGCAAGCAGACAACCTACTCAACCTCTCCCAGGACCTGACACAGGAGCTGGATACCCATGCCTAAGTGCAGTATGAGTACAAGGAACTGTGAGATTGGCCCATAAGACTGCTGATCTCCAAATATTGAAAGAGGTCATCACACACAGAGCTGTGTTTGTGGGACTCACAGCTGACAGCAGATGGTGACCTCATAATCCAGGGGAAAAACAAAAGGGACAAGGGCAACAAGTGTGGAATGGGGCCATGGCTGCTCGGGCATGAGTCAGTGCAGAGCAGTGGCTCCAAGAGCAGGAGGTGCATCCCATCAGAGATGGGAAATTTTCATGAGCAATTGGTAGTAGCCAGCACACTGAATAACTCTTCCCTGCTAGATTTATTTAATTTAATGCCCTAGTATTTCCCTCCCTTATCTTTGCTTTTGTGTAATTTAACTTTTGTGTCCTATAGAGAGACACTACAGCTATAAAAATCATAATTAAAAATGTCACCAAATTGTAGATTTTTAGCTACATCCATGCAATCTTAGTGAACCCCTTTGCTTTAGCAGTATGTAACAGATTTTAGATGGAGAATGCCACAGAAGGTTAGAGAATAGAAAACTGCTTTGGTGTGGTAGATATAGCTGCAAAACAAAGCCCACCATTGCACAAAACACCAGCTAAATGCTATAAACCATGCATTACAGCTCTTCTGTTGATATTCTGAAAATAATTATGATTGTGAGCTGTCAGAAAGATTCACTGCACCAATTATGCTCATCGCCAACTGACAACCTACCTAGGCAAACCCTTTTAAAATCTGAGCCTCCTACAACACTAATGAGCATTAGAGACCAAAATATATAGCTCCCATGAGTTGGAGGCACAGCATCATAGCTTAACACTGCTATAAACAGTAAATCTTTACACATGCCTATTGGCAATGATGTTGCACAAATGTCAGCATAGACTCTTGTTGTCCAACTTCATCAGTAGTGCTCCTCTTCGTTACATTTCTGCTGTGAAACCTAAAATCAACTGTACCAACATAAGCAAGTATGTTTTATGCAGAGAATGAGATTTCTTCTTGGGGTGGGAAGAAATACGGTGGAGCCCCTCCAAAGATTTCTAGGTCTCTCTCTCAAGACTATGCTACTGTTTGCTTCCAGTGAAAGGTTTTTTCATTTGTTTGGGTTTTTTTGTTTGCTTTTTTTTAAAGCAGTGCTGACCATGGAACAACGCCACAGTCTCTGTCATATTCTATGCTGCAATGTAGCCATTTGTCACAATGTCATATGCGCTACAGGATCTCATTGAGGTGTCATGCCCTCAAAACCCATTCCTGCTTCCAAGAATGAGACACAATAAAACATGAGTATGTGCTACTAAAGGAAGAAATTGTTTTGTTTGTCAGGAGTGTTGAGAGCTGTAACTTCACTCAGAGGAGCACTCTCAGATTATTTTAGCACAGTTGTCACATGCACAGATAAACCCAGTGAAATATTGTTTTCAGGATCATTATTTGTACAGCATTTCAAAACAATTTGTCTTGACCTAATGCTGTCAAAATACATGATACTTGGAACTCCTAGGTGCATCTATAGGCCAGTTCAAAACTGAAGCCTGGATACACACAATCAACTGTGTAGTATCATATGTGGAATATCATTTCATTGAAATAAGACAAAACAACAAACAGCACATCACCAAGTAGAGATTTCTAATAACATACCAGGGAAAGAATGGGAAAAATGTTTAAAGGTGAGAAACATTTCAGACTCCTCCACTAAAAAGCTGAATTCCAGTATATGGATCCAAAAAAACCTGGTAAAACACATATATGCTGTGTATTCAGAAGTGTATTTTATTGCAGTGTCCCTGCCAGTGCTCTTCAGAACACTTTCATGGGAGTCTGCAGTGTCCAAAGGGAGATACAGCTGGAAAAACTTTAAGTGCAACCTTAAAGTGGAAAACCTTGAAGCAGTAAGAAAACTTTCAAGCATGTAACAGAACATACTCATATGCACCTTGGACCACCCTATATATTTATACCTATCTCCTATCTGTGGGCAAGGTCCATCCCATATACAGTGTCTTACCCTCATATCAAATTCCTGTGCCCTTGATTAACTGCACATAGCACTGAAGTAGGAGTCATAGAATCATAGAATCATAGGGGGTTGAAAGGGACCTATGCAGATCATCTAGTCCAACCCCCCTGCCGGAGCAGGTCTAACTAGAGCAGGTTGCACAGGAACTTGTTCAGGCGTGTTTTGAATGTTTACAGAGAAGAAGACTTCACCACCTCTCTGGGCAGCCTGTCCCACCAGAGTTCCACCACTCTCATAGTAAAGAAGTTCCTCCTCATGTTTAGGTGGAAGTTCTTATACTCAAGTTTGTGCCCATTTCCTCTTGTACTGTCACTGGGCACCACTGAAAAAAGACTGGCCCCATCCTCCTGACACCCTCCCTTTAAGTATTTGTATGCATTGATCAGATC
>JAOTQQ010000001.1:99322214-99347291 GCA_026546715.1 Gallinago undulata | reverse complement strand
ATTGCTGGCTCATGGTCATCCTGTTGTCCACAAGAACTCCCAGGTCTTTTTCCTCAGAGCTGCTCTCCAGCAGGTCATCCTCCAACCTCTACTGGTGCTTGGGGTTATTTCTTCCCAGGTGCAGCACCCTACACTTGCCCTTGTTCAATTTCATTAAGTTTCTCTCGGCCCAACTCTCCAGCTTGTCCACGTCTCTCTGGATGGTGGCACAGCCTTCTGGGGTGTCAGACACACCTCCTAGTTTTGTGTCATCATCAAACTCTCTGAGGGTACATTCCATCCCTTCATCCAGGAATGTCAAATGATAAATGTAACTAATGAGTAAGAAATATACCAGAGAAGTGCTCCTGCCTCTGGAATTGGACATTTGGAGAAGTTCTTGGCAGGACCTTCCTTCCCAAATCACACTTTTCATCATTGGCTAAAGCAGAGAAGTAAGAGAAAATAAAATCAGTAGCTACCAAAAAGTATAAGATGAGAATTTGGACCCTTACTTCAAGAGTTCCATAAGGAGAAAAATGCAATGAAACATCTAGCATGTCCACACAGCTGCAGGTTTCCTATCTCCATGACCATATCATCTGCACAAAATGGTGTCAAACAGATAAGACTACAGGACTAGTCTTGTCAGCAGTGAAGTAATGACCTTCAGGACACAACAAGGGCTGTTTGGCTGACAACCCCTGGTAACTGAGAGGTGAAGCCTATTTGTCCTTCTAATAGCCCATCTGGCAGCCAGGATTACCCTGCCTGGCAATAAATCACAACTAACAATAGGGACTCTGCTAATCTTGCTCTTCTTCTGGTTGGAAGGGAGGATGCACATTATGACTTGCAATTGAAAGGAACAGAGCAGATTAGACTTCCACAATAAGGGCTGGAATGGTCTTGCCAATGCCCAATTTCTGTCATACAGATCTGTAGAAATTTGGTGAGTTTGGCAAGGTAGTCTTCCAGTGAGGAGTTTGCAAGCACTTAAGCAGTTAATGCAGTAAGCAGTTACCACAAAACAGATGACAAATAAGTCTAATATGTCTGTTGGTTAGTTTGGTATGGTAGATGGTAGCTTGGTCATATACTTATATCTGAAATGCATTCAAAAAGCAATGAAAACAACATGGAGCCCTGAAAAACTATTTCCTTTCACAGGTTTAACACTTTTTGAGCTTGAATTTAATTAAATGTCTTCCTGCATTTCCCATGTTAAAAAAGCTGCTCTTGACTCCATTCATTCAAGTGGATCAGAAGAAAAGAAAGTCCAAATTCTGCTTCCAGGCAAGTTGAAGTCCAGTGCAGCTCTGTATTCACTTTATTTTAAAAATAATACATTTCATATATCTCTACCCTATAAATACTAGATAACATTTTTTAATAATTTTTAGACCGTTGTAATTTTACAATCCATCTCCCGCATAACCTACCTTTACACAGATATACTACTAAAGTGATTCTTGTAATAAGTTTTAGTTACTATTTGCCCTGCTGAAATCTGTTAATTAAGACTTTCAGACACACGCAATAATCCTACCTCTTCTGTTCCTGAAGGACTATGCATATACACGAGTGATCTCTGAAGCTGGAATGTTAACACTCCTGAGGATAATTATCTATATATGGAACAGTAGCCACATGGCCACACATCACACTCTGCCCCCTTTACATAAATATAATCCAAATCTTCATTCTAGAGTATGCAGTGTTTCAGAAAAGATAGCTTGGGAAAGGAAGGTTCAGTAGGCAACAAGTTTTCTTTAAGTCTAGATGAACAAAAAGGGGAGAAATAATACTTCTGATGCTGTCCAAAAATAAAACACAGCTATTAGCAATGCCCAGCTATTTGACATCTCCTTTTCTCTGCAGTAATAAACACATCTAAGGAGGTTTCTATTTTGATAGTCTCCTCTGAAAAACCCTCCACTCTCTTCAATACAAGATTTTTAAGTACCTTTTAAGATTATTGCAGTCATTCAATCTTCCTTACTGCGTAACACACAAAAATGTATTTTCTGGCTGAGAAACAGCAGACCTTTCAGAAAGCTATTGAAGCATTGTAATATTATAGGATATAGGCTTCTTATGCAATCTGTCAGGAAAAACAGACACCTCAGAAAGGGAGATATGAAGCACCTACACTTATGCCGACAGGGAACAAAGTTTGTCTTGGCATCTTATCTAGTAAAGTGTTCATGGAACAAGTTGAAGGTCATAGCATGATGCCCTGATTGCTGTAGGGATACTGACCCCTGTCACTCACGTCCCGGCAACAGCCTCTAAGCAACTGGCTATTCCAAGGCACCACACACTCCCAGTCTGCTCTGGGTTTGCTTCCACATGAACAAGATAAGTGTTCAGTCAGAAAGAGAAAAATCCCAAAGTGATTATTACTGTCCTTCCATTTCCTCTCTGATAACTAAAGACTGGGACCCAGTTCTCCTCCTTTCCAACACAACTCTTTGTGGTGCTCCTGAATTGCTAAACTGGAGTTTAATTCTCATTCTTCATTTCTATGAGAGAGATGCTGCCCGCAATATTTTAATAACATTGTAGAATTCAAATAGTGCTCTCTAACAGGGAAGACTCTCAGGCTCAAAGAAGCTTAAGAAGTTCCTCCGTGCTTAAAGAACTCCTCCATGCTTAAAGAAGTCCTTCATGCTTAAAGGAGTCCTCAATGCTTAAAAAGCCCTATTTGGTAAATAGGATATTTACTGCAATTCTTGTACACAGAAACATAAGTAATGTTGTAAGCTGTAATAAAATAAGCTGTAGTAAATTGTGAATGTAAATATTATCTTCCATTTTCTATTTTTAATGAATTGAAAACTTCCATTCCCGGTAGACTTGGTTGGCCTAAGTAGATGCAGTCTAGTTCTTGCTGTTTGCAACACTAACAAAGTCTCAATTTCTCAAATCACAGTATCTGGAATTCACAGGATCTGCTCAGCACACTAGCCCAGCTAGACCTGTGTCCTTACTCTCACCAACAGACAGTAACTGATATTTCTCAGGCAGGGAGGATATTTTTTCTTAATAGTTGAAGTTCAGTAAATAATTTGTGTCATAAGAAATGATGGAGACAAAGCAACCATCTCACAGCTGTCCTGGGTCTTTATGGCAGCTAACCAAATGAAAGTATTTTCATGTAAAAGCAAAATATTCAGGTTTATATTTGATTAAAAAATAATAACAAAAAAATCAAAACTATCCACAGAGAGTTAATAGTAGAAAAACAAAACAAAAATCAAAAACTCCCAGACTTTGAAAATACTTGTTTTTCTGCTACACATTTGGACAGAATATTTTCAACCAGCTGTAATAACCTTTCAGTAAATTATGCAATTAATCCGCAGTTGCTGGTAAGATAAAGGTAATATTTATTTTTCTTTACTACACAGAAGCAATAAAAATATTCATGTTAACCTTCATCTCAATTAGGTCGTGATAAGTAAAAACCGTATTTGCCCAGCCACAAATTATCCAAGAGTCAAAGTAAACAAAGAGGTTAAATTCTGTCTTCTTGTCACTAGAGATTCTGCAATATTGTTCCTTAAAAGAAATAGGGGAAAAAAAAACAACAAAAAAGAGTTGAATTTCTAAACTTAAAAATCCCTCAGCTGTGACGTAAAAATAATTAATAGTAATAAAAATGAACAATACGTCGCTTAGCTGTACCCAAGAAACTTGAATTGATTCTCATAGGTATTGCATAGGTATAGCAGAAAGCAAATTGAACCTGAAACACAAAATAAGAACTTTTGTTTTACTGTATTTTCTGTCTTCATTGTATTTCTCATACATGTAGACATGCAAAAAACAGTTCAGGAACCCAATAAATGTATTTAAATGGAAGATGAAAAATTTTTCACTGTGAAATATAAATAAACCCAATATGCTAAGAGTTTTTATACTGAGGTATATAATATTAAACCCAGTTTAAAGTCTGAAACCCTTCTTCTCTGGCAGCTATTGACAAGATTTTCTTGTTAGAAAATGCCACTTGTGAAAACATAATAGTTCCCATCCTCAAGTGCTTTTAAAAGGTTGCTTAATTACTTAAACTATTTTTATTTCTAATTGGTACTTTCATGGCATGGTTATAGTACCTAATTGATTGAACATTAGTTCCATTTTCATTATGTCTGATGAGTTATTGATTGCCCTTTGCTTTCAGGACACTTAGGACTTTTCTAGTCAAGCACATAAAAGAATAAATATCCGAACTCTGCTGCATCAGTAACTTGTCCTAGCAGGGCTGTTTCAGGTTCCCATATAAGAGTTTCCTACCATTGCAGTCCGTTCATCTAACAGTATGTGGTGTATTTCAATGTTGTAAACAGCTCCTGTGTTTTGTTTGGTTTGTTTCCTCTCCCTAGAAACTTGCTAACATTTTAGCTATGGTTACTGATCTCAGGGAAGTAGAAAAATCAAACCTATGTTTTTTCAAGAGCATAATATATGGATATCTGTTGGAAGGACAACACATCAGGGCACAAGAAATCCAGAAAGTTCTTGGAATGTGTTGATGATAATTTTCTTCTTCAAATGATCGAGGAGCCAACGAGGAAAGGAGCTCTGCTGGACCTTGTCCTTGCTAACAAGGAGGGGATGGTGGGCAATGTCAAGTTCAAGGGTAGCCTTGGCTGCAGTGATCATGACAAGGTGGAGTTCAAGATTCATAGGGCAGCGAGGAGGGTGTGCAGCAAGCTTGCTACCCTGGGCTTCAGAAGAGCAGACTTTGGTCTCTTGAGAGATCTGATTGGGAGGATAGCATGGAAAAAAGAACTGGAAGGGAGAGGGGCCCAAGAGGGCTGGTTAGTACTCAGGGATCACCTCCTCCAAGCTCAGGAGAGTTGCATGCCAAAAAAGAAGAAGTCAGGCAAAATAGCCAGCAGGCCTGTGCGGATGAGTAAGGAACTGCTGGATGAACTCAGGACCAAAAAGGAGGCCTAGAGAGGGTGGAAGCAGGGATGCGTAGAATGGGCAGTATATAAAGAAACTGTCCGAGTGGCCAGGAACGAGATCAGGCAAGCAAAAACCCAGGCAGAACAAAATCTAGCCAAGTACATCAAAGACAATAAGAAACATTTCTGAAGATATGTCAGGGATAAAGGCAAGACTAGGGAAGTTGTGGGCTCTCTCCGGAAGAAAAAGGGAGACCTGGCCACCCAGGATATGGATAAGGCTGAGCTACTGAACAGCTTCTTTTTATCTCAGTCTTCACCAGAAAGACTGGTGAAGCCACACTACCGAAGTCACGGAAGGCAAAACCAGGGGCTCTGTGAATGAAGAACTGTGCACAGTACTAGAAGATCAGGTTTGAGACCTCTTAAGGAACCTGAAGATGCATAAGTTCATGGGACCTGATGAAATCCATCCACAGGTCCTGAAGGAGCTGGCGGATGAAGTTGCTAAGCTGCTTTCTATCATATTTGAGATATCGTGGCTATCTGACGAAGTTCCCACAGACTGGAAAAAGGGGAACATAACCCTGATATTCAAAAGAGGAAAAAAAGAAGACCCAGGGAACTAAGGACAAGTCAGTCTCACCTCTGTGCCTGGAAAGATTATGGAGCAGATCCTCCTGAAATCTCTGCTAAAGCACATGGAAAATAAGGAGGTGATTGGAGACAGCCAACATGGCTTCACCAAGGGCAAATGGTGCCTGGCAGATTTGGTGGCCTTTTATGATACTTTTATGATACTGTCACAAAGGACTGGACAAGGGCAAAGCAACAGATGTCGTCTATCTGGACTTATGCAAAGCGTTTGACACTGTCCCACACAACACTCTGGTCTCAAAATTGTTAAGTCATGGATTCAATGGATGGACAGCTTAGTGGATAAGGAGCTGGATGAACGGCCTCAATAAAAGGGTTGCACTCAACGACTCAATATCCAGTTGGCAGCCAGTGACATGTGGTGTTCCTCAGGGGTCCATACTAGTTCCAGTGCTGTTTTCAACATCTTTGTTGGAGACATGGACAGTGGGATAGACTGCACCCTCAGCAAGCTTGCCAATGACACCAAACTTGGTGGTGAGGTGGACACACTGGAGGGAAGGGATGGCATCCAGAGGGACATGGACAGGCTTGAGAGGTGAGCTTGTGCAAATTGCATGAGGTTTAACCAAGCCAATTGCGGGGTCCTGCACCTGGGACATGGCACAAATACAGGTGGGGTCGAGAATGGCTGGAAAGCAGCCCTGAGGAGAAGGACTTGGGGGTGTTGGTGGAGGAGAAGATTAACATGAGCCGGCAATGTGCACTGGCAGGCCAGAGAGCCAACCATGTTCTAGGCTGCATCAAGAGAAGTGTGGCCAGCAGGTCACGGGAGGTGATTCTGCCCCACTACTCTGCACTCCTGAGACCCCACCTGGAGTACTGTGTCCAACTTTGGAGTCCTCAACACAGGACGGACATGGATCTGTTGGAATGGGTCCAGAGGAGGGCCATGAAGATGATCAGAGGGATGGAGCACCTCCCCTGTGAGGACAGGCTGAGAGAGCTGGGGTTGTTCAGCCTGGAGAAGAGAAGCCTCCGGAGAGACCTTATAACAGCCTTTCAATAGCTGAAGGGAACCTACAGGAGAGCTGGAGAGGGACTCTTTGTCAGGAAGTGCAGTGAAAGGACAAGGGACAACAGTTTTAAATTGGAAGAGGGGAGATTTAGATGAGACACCAGAAAGAAATTTTTTCCTGTGAGGGTGGTGAGGCACTGGAACAGGTTGCCCAGGGAAGTCGTGGATGCCCCATCCCTGGAGGTGTTGAAGGCCAGGCTGGATAGGGCTTTGAGCAACCTGCTCTAGCGGGATGTGTCGCTGCCCATGGCAGAGTGGTTGGAACTAGATGATCTTTAAGGTCCCTTCCAATCCAAACCATTCTATGATTCTATGATAAGAATTTTCCATAGGATTACATGGTAGCCTCTAAATCCTATCAAGCTATTGTGCTTCAGCTCAGTGGACAGTTTAAAGGATTTACAAACCACCTTTTCATTTCAGTAATTTATTTTGCTTGCCATCTTTTTAGTTTGGTCAAATGAAGGTCAGCATACATTGCAGGGACCTCTAAGAAAAATAAAATTAAGATGTTTGTATTGGTTAAAAAAGTGAAAGAAGATTCTCTGAAATGGTTCTATTCTGAGGGTACTTAATCAAGCAGAACAGATGTTTATTATATAATTAGGGAATGCTTTGCCATCAGTATGAACAAATCATGAAATCAAATTGCTCCATAACACTTTCCATTATTTCACAGCCACTTACTGTGAAGAATTGAGTGTAAGAAAAAAGCCAGACACTGTGTTATTCTCCAGCTCTAGGCTATTTGATTACTCGGCAGGGGAAATGATGGTGCCTGTTAGCATAAAGCCAGAAGAGCTAGAGCCTGCCTCATCTGTCAGGCTAGTATAGAGAACTGGCAGAGGAGGGTGGAGTGTGTGGCACAAATCCACTATATTGTCCTCATCCTTCACTAATTTAAGGTAGGAAGGTAAGAGACCATAAGCAGTAGAGAGCTCAGACATAGAACTGATCTAGAAGCTGCTCAGGGGACAGGAAACATAGTAGCCAAAGCGGTGGGTGGCTAGGGCCTGCAGCAAAGAATTACTCACTGGAAATCAGCTCCAGGCCAGTTATCTACCAACCTTCCAGCACTATTATCTGGAACAAACTACCTAAGAATAAGCCAACCTACAAAGAAGGAAGATATATCTGTGGCTGGAACCACTGAGTGAGGTTACTCAACCTGAACTCTTGTTACCAAGACCAGGGTTCAGAGACTTTCTCGACAAGATGCTGCCTTGATGGAGGGTGTCCCTTGCCTAGTGAGTAGTGGGCATCCGGCACTCATTGCTGACAGATGGATACCCCGGCTCACTACCCAGACAGTGTTCCCTATAGTTTGTATCTGTGCCCATGCAAGCCAATTAAAATTCCAGACGTTCACTGACATTACCAAATTAGTTCTGATAACAGTTGTTACAGAAGTGCTCCAGATCTATACAGATAGAGTTATCTGATAGATAATATGGCAATAGACGGTGCTTATGAGCATGTACGTTTACTCCTGAGCTTGATGTTGTGTTAAAAAGGTGGATCCAACTTAAAGCTTTATATTATTTTTATTTCAGATGCAGAAATCTCTTCAACAACGCTGCCAGAAAAATATTTTTACAAAATAATGATTTGCCACATGTAGATATGATGATGTTTTTCAGGTCTAGACTCAAGTTCCAATTTCTACAGTTGCTGAGTACCACCAATTCCTATGAAATCTGCCATTGTTATTGTTTTTTTTTTATCTGTTCACCCATCTCTAGTTGCAGCCTACAAAAAAGAACACAGTAATTCCCATCATCCTTTTCAGACAGCAGTCATTGACGCTGTTGCTGGAGCCTTTGAACTTTGCTGAAATACAGGTATATCTTAGTTTTCATATACATACTTCTGCTTCCCAAATTCTAAAATACTTATTCCAGCCCCCAAAACTTTGAATGAGCAACAGAGGTTGTAATATGAAAAATTTCAGGCAGAGAGAAGACAGCTGATCTCTAGTTTATCTCTAGCTTGTAGCTACCAATGGTTATTTGAAGCTGGAATAGCTTTGTAAAAAATAAAGGTCCATGCTATATTCTTGCTGAATCTCATAGATATGACATGTTAATGTGACTGATCTGTTCCTCTTTTTCCTTATTTTTGTACTCACAAGAGTTCACTAACACATGATGACAGTCACAATCAAAACACTGCAGTAGAGGAGTGAGAAACACAACTAAAAATCTATGCAAAGTGTTCTTTTTGTAAATAGGCCTATTCTAGCAACAAACCTCTTAGTGTTATTTAGCAATTACAATATGTAATATTCAACTAAGAGTCCTCAGCTTGTCATCTTCTGCCAAAACCTCCTAATATCAGGCCAAATCATATGATGACTATAAACTGTCACAATCAATGACTGATCGATGTACGGCTACAATGAATATAACATTAATTTTCAATTCATTTTATGTTTACTTTTTTCCTGCAACAAGATGTTGTTTTCATTCAATGTGAATCACAGTCCAATGGCTATACCATCACAAAACAACCCTGATCTGGAGAAGGAAAAAACAATAAAGGATAAATAACCTAATATAACTCTAGCTTTGGTGTAATCAGACTTCTAGTGTTTGAAAATATTTATTCTTCTACTTGGTACTTGAATTAATTTCTCTGATATCCTTTTGCATTCCAATGAAATTAAACTTTTTTCTCCTCAAACCTTATCCTACAATAGCACATGCACCATTCGGATGTTATTTCTTTCTTTTACTTTATCTTTTGTTTATATTCAGTCTGGTCCAGTTTATTTCTCTGGGATCTAAATGGAGAGATACCCCTCGGTACCATGGTATGGTCTATCCATAAAGAAAGGAAAGGAAAAAAATTATTTTACTGCAAGTGGCAGAACAAGTCTCAGTTAAGGCTGAGAAGGGAATGATCAGACCTGTTAATTTTTAAGGGAATCCGAGGAGCGTATATGCTGCTTTAAAGAACACTGGCCCCACAGAAAAGGAACTGATACTGATAGTGATTCTATGAAGGGAATTTGGAGAACTGCACTGCAGCTCTCCTCACAGCTGTGCTTTCTGAGACAGATTAAGCAGAAATACTAATAAACAGAGAGTTCCCTCACTTGCAAGTTTTGGGGTCTGCAACAAAACTTCCTGTGGACTTTTAGATGTGACATTTCTTGCTCAACTTTTTTGGGTGAACTCTGAGGAGAAAAGTGGTAGAAATAACAAACAAAACCCTTTGTGGCCATAACCATAAACAATTTTCTACTTACTTTGCCTTCCATTCAGCAAGCCTCTCAACAAGGAAAGTCTCCCCTGGTTCTGTGTTCAACCATTATACTACAGATTTTCCCCATCGTTTAGTCATCTCACTATATAAAATTCCTTTGAACACAGTTCAGACTTGACTACATCTAGTGTATTCAGTTAAATACAAGGTGGTGAGGCAGGGTATCTGGCCTTATAAATAAATAATTTCCATTGGATCTCTGAGATTATGGTTAGATTCCCTTTTTGCAATTTCTGCATTTTGAAACTGGGATGGAAAATGGAAGTTAATAAGGTCACATTCATCACATATTAAGTACAAAACTATTTTACCATATAAAGTTAGATATCTTCCAACAGCTACTTAGACCAGACAAATATTCTCAAACAAAAAATGTTTTGAAACTTTTTTACCCTGTCCCCAATCCTATTATCATCATTAAAAGCATCTATTTAAAATAGTTCATGACAAATGTAAATCAACAAAACAATTTAAGAAAAGACAGTAGCAGATTTTTCATTAATATCATCAGGCCCTAAGTCGATAAAATTACTCTAGATACTTTAACTGGTACTGAAGATAACTTGGCATGGCTCAAGGAAGGAAAGGATTACTTTAAGAAAATATTGCTCAACAATCACCATTTCTACTTCATTAGTTTCTACACAATGAACTGTTGAATGAAACAGTTTCCTCCCCAGAAAAGAGGAGAGACAGATTTTAATGCGTACCACTAAAATGCTCAGCTAACTGTATCACTCCTTCCCAAATATTTATTATGAAATTTGATACAGTTGCAAGTTTTAGATGATTCTTGTGTAATCCAGTTATGTTAATATTCAGCATTTGCAATGGTTGAGACTGGCTAGTACGCTAATTTTTTGCTAACATCATCTTTATTCATGGTGTCTTTTTCATCAAGGATCTTCATCTTAGATGCTCATGAAACAAAAGTTGGGACGCGCCAGCTTCTGCAGCCATAGGCACACAATAAGGAGTAATTCATCAAGTTCAGCTGTTTTTCACAGAATGGTATACACCAATGAGTCTATAAATGTAAAAACAATTGTATTAATGGAAAATAGTTTTGGAGTGGGAAGCTGAAGTGGAATATCTGAGTTTTAAGAGAAATATCTTATCGCTCTTTTTTTTCTAAAATGCTGCCACCTTGGTCATAGCATATGACTAGCTGTTAATGAATATATTCATGGAGCTTCTTTGCCAGGGAGATATGCGTCTGTCCTCATAGCTTTGCAACACAACCTTTATTATTCTTGCATTATTTTTGATAGCAAAGCTTCAGAAAAAGCATAGTTCAACAGTCAAAGCCACAGGTGGTCTAATAGTCACCAAGACTGTACAGAAGACAATCAGCATTGTGCGTTCTGCTCTCAGCTCAAGCTTGGGGAAGATTTCTATGACGCCAGGGGTCTACAGCTACAGAACAAGGAAGAAGACAAATCTACGCCACAATGAATGCCCTGTGTTGCCAATAACTGCATTAAAGCTGCTGTAATGTTGTGGAAGAAAACATCCTGATCTTGGATTATAGAGATCTATTTAGATTATAGAATCTTTGACATTTCCGAAGCCAAAATAAGCAGCAAATTTTGCAGACTCATTTAAAATCAATAGCTTTGTACGGAAATGTGATATTTGAGGACCTGAAGTTACCATTTTTATTACAATATGGTGAATAATATCTCCAGAAGACTTCCACCTCCACTGTGATGGACACCTCCACCTCCACATGCACCAAAGAGCAGTGAGACAGTGAAAGTCTGGGAAGTTCTATAAAATAAATCATACAAAAAGTTATGTGGCTGAAGGATACTGGCGTATGATTGGTCAACTCAGGAACACAATTCAGGTTACTTGAACCCCTGGTGATATGTCCAAAGAACTGGACAAAACTTCCTGACTTTAGCTTTTAATTGCCTTATTATTAAGGTGTAATGATAGACGGTGTTTTAGGGAAAAAAAAAAAAAAAAGCAACCTCCTGGACTGAGGACAATGAGATAAAACACCCAACATCCACCAAAACCACACCCTATTTACTTCTGAAGAAAAAAGTATAGTGAGGACTTCAGATTTCATCTGTGCTGATATTACAGCAAATACAAGAGCTCAGTAGTAATTGAACGAAGTTTTTATGTTCTCTGTGTGCATTGTGCATGGATTTTTTTCATTTTATTTCATATATAATTTATGACCTGCTGCAGAGAAACTACTGAGTTAATGCATATGTTTAACACAAATAAAATGAGCAGTTTTATTTAAAAGAAAAGCTATTTCCCTTTCAGTTAAAAAGGTGATATCCAGTGGATGGCTGGTCACTTCTTCTAGCATGCTGTTTGTTTGCTTTCCTACTATAAATCTCATCCACAGGGGGGAAAAGCAAAGTAGACTATTAGATATATTTTTTTCTTTTTTTTTTTATTTATTTTGTGATTCAAAACCTCCCCTATTGGGACTCTGAAGATATATTAGAAGTAGATTTCATTTTGTTTCACTGTACCAGTAGCATCTCTGACAATAAATAAATACATTACCACAAACAGAAAAAAGAATTAGAATTAAAGACTTATGCATAGGTCACCTTTTCCAGAATACGTTAGATTAGATTCATTATAGATATTTCATAAAAATCTACTCCTGCAGCTGGTGGCTGTTGCACTGATTTCCAACAAAGAAATTAATTTAAGGATGTACTATTTTAAACTTCTACAGAGAAGTATCATGGCACCTTTGAGTTACTAATACATTTTATCCAACCAGTTGTGGGTTGCTGAGAACCTGTCACCTAGCTGCCACTGCCAGTGTTTATAAATTGGTGGACTCCACATCTTGCCCATGGAGAAACGGAAGCTAGGGAGCTGCAGACACATTTTGCATACAAATTGGGGACTTTTCACACTGTAGAATGTGAAACAACCAGACTAGTGTTTGTTGGTAACTCAACAGGTTGCAACACATAGATCACCTTAAGATTTGGTTCCAACTAAGGCATATTTACAGATTGCAGAAGAAGGCAGTCCAAGTGCTAGATCATGATAAAAAGTTTGGAATTTGATTGAAGAACAGTGTAGTGAGAAAAGATAAGCATAGATATTATTTAACAGGCATTCATCTGTGCAAAAATAAACATGCTAAAAAGTTTGAGACACCTTAATATTGCAAGTATTCCATTTGTGGGATCAGTCAAACAATTTTCCCAAGGTTTCACTAGAAGAAAGTGGCTAAGTTAAGAACAGAGTCAAAGTTCCTTGACTATCCTAGCTACAAAGCCATCCTTCCTTTCTTAAGTGGCAATTGAATTGCTCACAGACTAACATGCACTTTATGGACAAGTTGCTTTGAAGTCAAAGTGAGTAAAGACATTAGACTCTGGCTCTTAGATAGCCTCTGTAGTACATTATTCCACAGGCTGTCTCATCTTGCAAGGTACCCTTACACCATTATTATTACATTGTTTCACATAATTCCTTTTTTTCATATGCATTATCCCTCAGGGAAACCCCATTTTCAGAAATGTCAATGATAATGAAAAAATAAAATGAGGAGAGATGTGACCACAGTGATTCCCTAGGGGTTATACATACTTTTTTTTTTTTTGTTTCTTCTAGCTCCAATTCTTTGCCTAGGAGAGAAAGGATATGTAACATCAACTATATATTTAGTCATCTATGGAATGTCACCATTATTTTGACAGCAGCACAGTACCACTATCCCCTCTGAGCCATAGGAGAGAACAATGCTAAATAGCCTAAGGACTTTAGATGAAATAATAGAATAATAGATGGAAAAGGTGTAAGGTCTGTAAGGAAAAGAAAAAACAGAAGTGACAACTTATTCTGAAAATTCTTGGCTTGGGACAAAACTGTTATTAAACCCAAGAAAAATGATAAAAATATTTAGGCCACATTCTAGTGTGGCTCCAGCAAAATCCTGCTTTTTATGATCTGAAATTCCAGTCACCTTAGATTACAGAATATATAGCGTCAATCTAGCGGTAATCAGGAAAGGATGAAGCTTTAAACTGAATGCAAAGACCGTTCTCACTACCTAACACTAAAAAATCAAACAAAAACATTGCAATGACTTTCTTGGACATTTCTGGTCAAGGGACTCTTCTTGCATTTTGTTTCCTTTTACAGGTGGGAATGGACTAGCTAAATTCACATGCGGAAACAGAAAGTGTATTACATCTTTGAATCCATTATGTTCATTTGTTTATAACTAACTGTGCTATATTCCTCTAGAGGTATTTGGAAGGGCTATTTACCTTGTTTTAACATTTGCTCCATGTCCAGGTATAATCTCTAGCAGAATGAGCAGGGTGATCCTTCCATAAAATAGAAGTATATCCTCAGCTGGGAAAAGCTGCTTGAATACAGAGTTGAGAGACAGCAGCCTTATGTGAATGCACACACTTCCCTGGGTCTTGTGTGAATGCACACACTGGGGAGTGTAAATCCTGCAGCCTGCTGGGAAGAAACACCCAGACAGACCTCAGGTTGGAAAACAGAAAGGAAGTGTTTCCTAGGGACTGGGAGAGCACTGCATGGACTTTACTGTCGTTCTCATAATTATGTTGTTCCCAAACTGAGAAGAAACCATAAGAAGAATATCAGCTGCCACAACACAGTAGGTAGGGAGAAAATATATTTCTAAACCTATTTATTGCTGTTCCATTTCACTTTGGCTTTTTTCTTTGCAAATTTCAGCCTTTACAGTTTTGGGGTTTTTTTAATGTCTGCATTTCTATTTATGGATAGATAATTTGTGGTCAAATCAAAACTTTTTTAAAATTCAAAAGTGTTTTGTTTTGTTTTGTGTTTTTTTAAACACTAGAACACAATATTCTCACTGTCTCACCCATTATCTGCTTTTGGATGGATTTCTTGTAATGCTATTTAATATAGAACAAGGCCTACACTTAAAAGAAGAAAAAGGATTTCTAGTAAGTGCAACAGCACACTTCAGAATGACCTCAGTGGTGAACTATTGCAAAATATCACTGGGCGTATCCAAACTTAGAACAGATACAAGTCACAATCCTGGTCTCCCACTTCATTTAGACTAAGCAACATGCTGAAACACATGACAAATTCTACCAACTCTTCAACTGGAAATTTGGGCTTGGAGGAGGATCAGGATATGCTGGAATGAGACCTGGAGGTATGCCAGGACATGACTGAGGTGACGCAGTAGATCCAGGTTCACTCACAATCCTGCGAGTCTCAGTTTTACTCTGTCTAATCTTAGTAGTGTTAAAGGCAACAGAGATCATACCTCTTTAGTTCCTCAGGAATTTATCAGCATACGTTACTGTGTATCTTGACTGGATAATATATATGCAATAGACTACATAAGCATGAATTCAACAGAAAAACACCAGCCTAGTGCTTAGAACACCAAATGCTTTCCACATCTATGTTTTTCATGTATAAATACAGACATCTGAAAATATATAATGTTGTACATAAAAAATTGCTGCTAGAAAGAGCCAGTAGGATATGGTTTAGAAAACGTAGTATCCTTAATGAGTAACATAGAGATTGGGCCGGGGAGGAACAAGGGTGTGAGAAACTGGTTATGATCCTGGAGTTGTGTTATAACTTCTTTAACTTTTTTCCCCTTCAATAGAGTACGTATATGGAGATTTTGTTAAAAAAAAATATTTTCTGCTTTATGAAAGTTTTGTCATATTGTAAAATTTTCAAGTATCTCAACATTGCAAATTTTTAAAGTTGGAATCTAAGCAATATTTTGGTGAAAACCTTCTGTTTTGTTTTGTTGTTTTTTTTTTTTTTTCTATGAGTCTTTAAAATGTTCATAATGAGAACAAAATTTGGTTTTTACACAGAAGAAACACACTGGCATGAAAAATCAAGGTTTTTATTGATACACTATGGAAATAAAAAATCATTGAAAATATAAAAATAAAATATAAATTTTGAAATTTAAATAATTGCAATAATTGAAAATATTTAAAAAAAAAAAACAAAACAGTTTTCAGTCCCACCGCTTTGCTAATAACTGTCATTAGTTGAAACAATTTTCCAAAACCTTCATCTTCTAAAGAAAGTTCTAATTTGATATTTTTCCTGGTAGTTACTCTGACACATCTGTATGGGTAGTTGTAGGAAACTGGTCTTATTCTGAGAGAACAATTAGCTGTACATATATTATGAAGGATTTACTCTCTGTCATCAATGGTATGATATTAATAGATATGGTACTGCATTGCTATACATGGGGTGCAACAGATTTTTGGCAATGGGATGCTACTGAGAAGTTCACACAGTACTTGCCTATTCCATCAGATAGTCCCCCTCAGATTTAAAAAATCCCAACGAACTCAAACAACAACTATTTCCCAATCTGTTTGCTGTTTTTGTAAGGCTATGGGCCACTATTACTTATATTGTCCTTCCTCAAGTGGTTGCAAGTGATGTTATGAGTATCTTGAACCAGAGCACATTTCTCATGGCTAAGTAATTTCCCCTTGCAAGCCCAAAATGGTTTTCTGCAGCTCTGCTGACCCTTTTCTAGACAGACATTCAATTCTTAGTTAGTAGAGATTCACAAAACTCAGTATCTTTTTGAATCGTGATTATTTTCAGAAGAGCCGGACCAATACAAATTAATCTCCAAATCCCTTATTTAAACAGCAATGAGTGGAAGAAATTCAAAGGAAAAAAACTTCAGCAGAAAGTCATTCTCATGCTTATATGACAAATAAGTTATATATAAACAGGAAATAAAAGTGTTTAAGTCTCTGGAGATGTTAGAAATCCAATGAAAATAGAACATAAATTAGAGAAGCTGGAAAGCTAAATAATAGTGTTTACACACTTATATAAGAGGTAATCACTGTTTTGAGCCAAGTAATTGTGCAAACAATGTGAGCTATAAGAGTACAAAATGTAAAAGGAAAATGCCTTAAAATCGCCTATATTCTCTTTACTTCTTAATCATATAAAAACTCTCTATTGCCTTTTCCAAGTTTTTTGAGGGGTTTTGGGGTCTTTTTGGTGGTGGCGCTTTCCTACCTCCCTCCCACCCCAGTCTGGAGAGTTTTTAAATAGGATAAGTGAATTGAATTAACATGTTCATTCCTAAAATTCAAGTCCAAGAGATATCATCATGTTTTCTCAAGTTTGCCTCTTCAGTTGTAACATAGAATCATTGAATCTACAAAGCCTCCCACTACTTTTAATCATATTACAATCAATGTTATTGTAACCCTAAAGCCTCAAATCACCAACCTCTTTTCATTCTGTTTTTGTGCTTTAGAAGTTCTGGAAAGTATCAGGAGTTAAAATCAAAGCGTTTATGGTGAATAAATATTAGACAAACTTAATTTTTTTGTTCTGACTTTCTGAGAGAAACTTCTAAAATTCTCTTGCAAATTTTATTTCCTTTTCAAACAGTATTCAAAAAGTAACCAAAGCTAGTAGATCTGCACTATATAATTCTTTAAATGTCAAACAACAGTTTTACTGTTGTATGACTAAACTAGATTTTAATTTTTTTAATGTGAGAGTTTTTCTGAGGAAATGATTTAGATTCAGCTATTTTATATCTTCCTTAGATACTCAGAAAATACTCTCAATCAAGCAATATAGATTGCCAATAGACAGAGTAATCAAGGGAGGAATCTAACAGAAATCATCCAGGTCAGTTCCTGGTGCTTGACAAAGGTGTCTCTGCCTACTATGACAGAAGGAAGATGAAGAACCACTCAAGTGAAGAGCTAGGAAAGATTAGCCAGGCCTGATTGAAATGGTACGCTTTCAAACTGTGTGTGTGCTCTGTGTGGCAGCAGGTGAAAAATGCTTGGACACAATTTTTTCCTTTAAAAGTTTAGACTAATGCATACAACTCCTTGAAGTGAGAGAAAATAAATACCAGCTATGAGAACAAGTAAGACAAAGACTCTTGAAATACAATGGATACACTTTGTATAATAATCATCTGATAGCACACTTGAGCAGATTAAATACCTCTTGACATCTCTTCAATAGGTACAAATAAAGATAACATATATGTCAAATACATGAGGCTTCTTCTCTGATTCTGAGTCCAAGAAAAGAATTTTTCCATAGGTAGCTAAATTGTGCAATAATAGCTTAATCTTGGGACTATATCTTGTAGAAACACACAAAAATAGAAAGTAAAAAGATAAAAAGTTCTTATATAAATTATTGCATTTGTTTTTCATAGTAAGGGGCACAGTCTCTCCTTCAATAGCCAATAAAACAGAATTCCGTTGAAATGATTAAAAGTTATCTTAATAAACAACACTACTATGGGTGAACAGGATTGTGGAAGAAGCAGAGACCAGAAAAAGAAATAGAAGCAGCAGGAACACTGGCAGGGGAAGGCCGGTGATCAAATCCTAACTACACATAAACAATGCCTAACAGCCCGACTGATGGAGGGGAATTCTGCCGGCCTGGCAGTTGGGGGTTGCAGCGTGTTGGTTGGGAAAAGAGATATTTTGGTACTATATAAGCTGCCTGTTTGTTATGATAGATGATTCTGGTTGCATCACCGACTGGGGTCCGTGCCTTCATACGCTACATTCTACAGCACTGTAGCTCCTATTGTGTGACCAGAGTCACTCCATGTGGTTCCTGGACACGATAAATACTGTAAAATAAAATCCTTTCTGCTTGACCTGAATTTACAACATTTTGCAAACAGAAGAAAACATCAGGTTGGGTTTGAACATCAAGGGTGAAATACTACGTCCAATAAAATTGACTTTAACTTTGACACTGTATGCTAGTCAGACTGCACTGTGTGAATTTATGGGATATAAAGAAGCACTTTGAGTGATTGATACTCATAGCACTTCCTGTTATACTGCCTTCCAATGCTGATACGCTTTTTATTTTTTCTTTTTCTTTGCACTTTTTGGGTCTCATCTAATTTGACATTTGACAATTTGAGTATTTACACTTGACCCACAATCACAAGACTAAACAGATTGAATTTTCCTTCTTGTAAAGCTATAAGCTTGCACAGCAGCTAGTTTTTGGCACTCACATTTATTAATTTTTCAAAGTAACAGTTTTTAAGATAATTACCCAGAAATTTTGTTGTGTGTGTTGTTAGAAAGCTCTATGCAGTCTGATACTTCCTTCTGCTCTCCGCTTTGTCTGCTTATACTAGTTTTGTTCCTCAAATTTCCTGCAATGCAACATGAAACATAAACAAACAATTAAAATCATTTCTACTACTTTCCCAGATAGCAATTGGTTAAGTAATGACTATATAGGTCGTGTTATTCCTCTGTTAATTCATCTTACAAATAAGGAGGTAAGGTGTTGGTTACCGAAATAGACATTACTGGAGAACACCAAAAAGTAAACAATTCAAAACCAGAAACCTAGACCGAAAAAGATGCTTAAGATAGTTCAGCTCAAACTTCAGCCCGCATTGCTGAAGGACTAGATTCCAGTTTCTGTCAAAATCAGTGAGTTTGTGCCTTCACCTCAGTTAAGAAGAGCCATTTGTGACAAGCAGATTTCTTAACAGGTACCAAACCTGTGTCTCTAATCACTTGAAGCCGGAAGAGTTCCCAAGAACATTTTCACAGAACAATACTAGCAAGTTTTTTCCCTTCTGTCTAGGCAATTTTTTTTTATCCGGGATCATTGTTTTATCACTCAGGGACTGTTGCTCTCTGCCATCAGCAGGCAGGTGCCCATCCAAGTACATGGAGAAAAACAAACCACTCGGGAAAGAGTGCCCTGGTAGCAGAAATTGTTTTACTAGCACCCACTGGATCTTAACTCTCATAGTTACTGGGACAATGGTACAATGCATATTCAATTAACCTGATGGTTACTGGAAGCATTTGGCCTACAACAGCTGCACAGGACGGGAGGTGTGGTCACAGGGTAAAGGCTGTGGCCAACAGTAATCAGTAAACCTCAGTGTAGAGCTGGATATAATCTCCTTAATCATATGGATATCCACTTTTCTTCTGTATTTATAATTAACACAGAATTCTATATTTACATTAAATACAGAATTATATCAGATACCCTTTATTTGTAGGGAGTTTTACTTAGACAGTTGGCATATATTGTAAAGTTATAACAAGAGTATATATACATTCTTATTACCTTCTAGGACACAGTGACTGCTTTTTAACTACTTGCTGTCTTCCCACTCTTTCACTCTGGAAGTATTCCTAACCATGGCAGATTGAAGAGATGATGTGAGAAGTGAATTAAAAGCATAATTTCTCTTATACATAAGAGAAAAATATGTTAAAAGTGTGCTTCAGGTGTAATGAAAACATGATTATGGATTCATCTTAAAATCCACAACTTTATCACCAGGTGCAAGTCAAGAAACTGAACTTTTACCAACTGCACTGGGCAGTCTGAACAATGGTAACAAGAGTGAAAGCAATATTAGAAACTAGGACCAAAGGAAGCTGCTACACTGTACTAGTTATGAGTCTACTGCAATGCGTACATAGTGTGAAGTTTTGTCACTACTCAGTGCAAAGCATAAATACCCAATCGGCTTAACATAAATGAGATAAAAGACAATCACAAACATTATATTTTGACCTCATGTGGTAGCCTAAATTCCCATTTTACTGGGAATTCAGGGATTCCTTGTGGCTTGTTTTGGACAATAAAGTCTTTCATGGCCTTTTCATATTATGTACGCATTATTAGGTTTGCCCATAATTACATGTGAGCTGAAACTTTGTCTCATATCACAAAGTTAAATCGCCATTGTTTTGTTTGGGTCCAGCACTCCTGGAGAGCTTAAATCTTCTCCATTCTGTGATATGACCAGTTGATGGAATGATAACAAATCAAGTACACGCTTCAGGCTCCAAGGCAGTTAGTTACTAGTGGAATACAATAAAGAACAGCTTGCTAAACTATCTCTCAGATGTAATGGGAATGTTTACCTTCAGCCAGTCCTGAAAGTGACTTTGCTCTCATGCTGAGATGTACTAGGTATACCCATCAGCAGTTATGCCAGTGAGTTTCCTCTTTGCAGCCTTTCATCTATTAGCTACTGCCTCCAAGCCAGGATGTGGTTATTGGCCTTGTGAAAGTCACTTGAGAGTTCCAGTCTGGTGTTATATAGATTAATTTCAGCACACCTCAGTAAAGTTTAGCTTCACACTGGAATGGAGCAGGAACACTCACCCACTCACTGACATTGTCTCAATTGATGGACTGACATAATCAAAGAAATCAAAGACTTACGATCTCAAGCAATATCTCAAAAAAAAAAGTAAACTTTTTTTTTTTTTTTTTAAGATACACAGACTGATGTGTGCTTTATGCTGGAAGAAAGGTTTTGGAAAAGGATTACATTTGGTTTTGTGAGCATGCATGTCATTGACCTCACATATGGACCTCACATTCCTCACCAAGGAAATGGACTCCTCATTCTTGTGTGTCTGGTCCTTTGGACTCTCAGAGCACACTGTGACATTTTTTCAGTAGTAGGTCTCTCCGTAGTACAACCTTACTAAGTGTCTTCTTTAGCTTGAATATGTATCATGAAGTTCAGAGAATTAGCTGAGCAAGGAGAAAATGTGTGCAAATATACAACAAGATAATTTAAACATGGGGTTCTCCATCCTGGCACAAAGAAATTTTGAAGACACAGACAGCAACAACAGCTACCTTCCCTAACTGTAGTTCTTCATATAAGACTGAATAAAATGTCGGCTCTCTTAGCTTATTTTTTTGCCACTGCAAAACAGTTTCCACCAGTCAATTCAGAATGCAGAACTGGAAATTCTTTAGGATATGAATCAAAACCAGACCTGCACCCATCAGGTAAGAGTTTTACAGCTGACCTCCCCATAAAAGGGATCCTTTTATCTTTCCCCCCATTTTCTCTGATTGGGTCAGTTCCAGCTCTGTGCAACCTGTCTTGCATTTCATCCACAAGGCTGGCAATGACTGTGAATCATGAGGAAGAGAAAGCCAAACAAACAAAACTTTTCCTATCTCTTCAGCACCCTAGTCTCCTCCACATGAACCCCGTCAGTCATTGAATAAAGAAAGCTGACCTCTCAGAAACGTAATAAATAATTTTCAAATTAATTTACCTTGTCCACAGATATTTTTAATGGCAATTGCTCGAGCTCAGCTAGGTCTAGTATTTCAATACCTGCCTGTCTCTAGCTAATAACACTTGCTGGCAAGTTTTAATTTCATTAGAGATATCATTGTAGTACATGCTAAATGAACACCACCAAAAAGTAGCATAAGAGTGCAAGAAGTCATTAAATTAATACTCCCAAAGTCTCATGATGATTATTGTTAATAGGGCAATCAAATCCTGCTGTATTGTTCCCTAACTACATGCCTACTTAGTGGGTGGCATACATTTTCATTAAATAAAGACTTATGGTTAGAAGAAGAATATAATCAACATTAATGACCTGAAGAGTAATTGAAAATACAATCTCAGTGACCACCCCACCCAGCTATTAAAAAGGACAATCATTAAAAAAATGCTAAACTAGTTCCGCTTTGTCTTTCTGTATGTCTGTAGACTGTCATTCACATTCTCCTCACACTTTTATTTTTTTCTTGTCAAATTAATTTAATAAAATTAGAATAAAATACATTATATGTGAAAATAAAATTTTGGCATTGACTACTTCTGATAACAAATACTGTGAGGAAGAACATTATACAGTCAACATACATTCATTATACATTACCATTTGTGCTAACTAAATAATTTTGTATGAATCTCACTTAGCCACACGGTGCAACAATTACATCCCTCCCCACCTCATCAGTGTTTGCCAATTCCAAAAAGTAGGCAAAAAACAGGTTGTTGTTTATGTTTAAACAAAAAAAAATCTGAGCCAAACAATCACAATTTTTTTTCTTAAGCTTACAATATACAACATTTCTTTCTGGGATTACATACATTTTTGTTTCTTTTTCTGTTTTCTTTTTCCTTCCCTTACCTTACAAGAACTCAGTATAAATAAGTTGATTTTGTGCAATCATAATAAAAATGGAAATCCATGAGACAAAACAAAAGCCAAACACAATATGGAGGTCATTTTAATTTCACCATGAGACAAATCACTAGAACTTCATATACTTCTTCAGTTTAGATTATCAGCAGTTTGAAAGATCAACAATTCTAAAGTGCTTCATGACTGGGGACTGACACAGCAAGGATTTAAAGTACCTGTGCTTTTCGCCATATAATGACAACTGAGAAATAATGTCAATCCACTAATCAACTACTACTTCTGCATATTTATATTTTTTCAAGATGGGTAAACATTGTTTTTCAAGAAAGAGCTCCAACATAGTTGCCTTTCTCCCCGACTCTTATCTGTAAGCAGGCAGATGTTCCTGAATTAATATGTGAGTCATTGACTATTTATTCTTCAGTACCAAATGAAATACATTTTGTAGCATTAAGCAAAATTATTAAGTGGAACGTATAATACAGTTTAATGATTTTTGTGAAACTGGATGAGGAAAATAATTACTTCCATAACTGCTTTTTTCACATCGAGTTTGTTTGTTTTAATGTAGAAGGCATTGTCATCTATTCTTCAAACCCTTTTTCTTTCATTTAAATCTAGTAGCATTTCAAGGAAGCATTGAAGATAAAAATGAAGCAATACATAGAATCATAATACGCAGCAAACCTCAAAGGCTTTAAGAAATAAAAAATAATCTTTGGATTATTCCATTTTGGATATAGCCAATAATCTTAATGCTGACCCAGAACTACTCAAAGTCAAAACACCACAAAAAAGGATCTAGTCTCATTCCAATTAAATCAGTGTCATCTTTTTTCCAGCATTTAAGGATTAAGAATGAAAGTGAAGCAGCAGTTGAGAATAAATAGCTGTGGGAGAAAGGAGACTAGGAAAGCAGTATTTTATTCTGAATTTACCAACCATTTATTCCACTTTTGCAAGAGTATGCAACTTTTTTTTTTTTTTCTTCCTTTAACCTATTTTCCTTATGCGATGATTTTCTCTGTATAAACATTTATGTAATCATTTAGGTCTGGGCAAAACAGGTGGAAAATTTCCTATAATAGGATATTGAGGCAGTAACACGTTACACCTGGTTTTGGAAGTTTGAAATGATTATGCACAAGGAAGAACTGCAGAATCAAAAATACTGTTTTATGTTTCCAAAGTTTATACCAGCAGATAAAAGAAGTAAAATAATATACTCCTAGTATTGGTTACATAAGTCAGAGCTTCATGGAACTGTTCACAAAAACAGGTAAAATGCAATAAAAATATGCCTATTTGAAATGGTATTTGTGCATTAAAAATGTGAACATTGCTCTTGCTTATACAGTACACTTATTCTATATCAAATACATAGATATATTATTCCATTGATTTTTTTTGAAGAGAAAATGACTGTCAAAACTCCTGAAAGATACTGATGGCACAATACAGCCTACATTAACATTATTTTTAAATCTTTGTGTTTGTGTTTTTCATCTGACTTTTTTAGTGTCAAAGTTTTGACAGTATATTACATAGAAGTTACATGTTATATAAAGATCCCTTTTGCTGTCTGCATTCAGGAATCCCACCGCTGTAAAATATTCCCATGTCGTTCACAAATCTGGCATTACATCAAATCCTTCATCAGCCTTTCTCCATAACTGTATTTTTCTGCTGTTCTTTGTGGATTATGGGACTAAGTATTGGCTCAGTTTTTGGAATACAGGCAATTCCAAACAGTAGATTCATTGTTTAGGTTTCTATACAGGGATATGCTACTTAAAGCAAAAGGGAGCCTATGTAGATCCACTGCTGTAAACTCTAAAGGAAAATTTAGTAGCTTAAGTGAAGAATATATTAATATCTCTTCTTTGTGACATATTTAAATGTTCTCAATGGAATTTGCTTTCCAGCACTGGCATCAAGAGTAATGGGTTAATGTATATGTGTATCTAGAGGACAGCAGCACAAGTCACATCAAAGCAAGCAGAGGTATTGATTTATAGCATCTTATCTACTTCATAGGAATCATCCATATGCACACTTTTATACATACAACAGCATCATGGTTTAACCCCAGTAGGCAGCTGAGCACTACACAGCAGCTTGCTCACTTCCCCACTAAGTGAGATGGGGGAAAGAATTGGCGGGGTAAAAGTCCAAAAATTGTGGGTTGGGATAAAGACAGTGTAGTAATTTTAAAGAAAGAAAGAAAGAAAGAAAGAAAGAAAGAAAGAAA
>JAOTQQ010000001.1:99271475-99321528 GCA_026546715.1 Gallinago undulata | reverse complement strand
CCAGGGAAGTCGTGGATGCCCCATCCCTGGAGGTGTTGAAGGCCAGGCTGGATAGGGCTTTGAGCAACCTGCTCTAGTGAGACAGGTGTCCCTGTCCCTGGCAGAGTGGTTGGAACTAGATGATCTTTAAGGTCCCTTCCATTCCAGACCATTCTATGATTCTATGATTCTATATGTATATGTATATACATATATTTCATACATATATTTACAAGATAGCCAAGGTTATTTAGATTCTGTGTTGAATTATTTTGCCTCCACTGATATTACATATTGAATAAAAATAATAGGATAGAAAGTCTTTGACAGAATTTTCTTCCCAAGTATCTAATTGGATTTCAGACATAGTAATCATAATTATGTACTTACATTAAGGAAGAAATACATACATGATCCTTAACTGCCATACTTAATATTTTACTATATGCTTTGTGCATGTCCTTCACAAATGCCCATTTCTTTCCCTTCTCACTAATTTTAATAGTTGATCTTATTATTTCTCTTTTAATTCTCTTGCATCTGTTAATTTCTGAGACCAGTTAAGAGTGCTGAGAGTATGTAAATTAGATCCAAGAGAATATAAGAAGAGATTTCTCATTTCTCTGTGAGATTTAAAAGATATGAGGAGAGTGAAAAGATCCTTCTGGGTATCTGCAGTATAAAGATAACTTTTATTACGGTTAAAACAGATTAGCCTCTTAATTTGAGGTGTGTTTTATTGTTCACACAGCTGTTCCAACAGATTGCCTTCCTCAGCAAAACAGGAAAGAAGGAAGATCTAGATATTTTAAGTGAAATTCCACTTTAATTATTTCTTAATTAAGAGAACATAGTTCAATTAAACAATATTACACTGTGAGAAAATGGGATCAACTGGCTAAAGAGACCAAAACACAGTGCTGAAAGGGATTTTATAAGTATATGCCAATAGATACAGCACATTGAAAGAGGTTTAAAGAGGACAAGATAGAAGACAAGTTATATCAGGTGGAAAAGTAGTCATTTTGGTTTACTGCTGTTCTGATATTAATTATAAATGGCAGGTCAGCTGTCAGCCAAGTAATGTACTTTTCCTGTGATTTGGAGCACACTATCCTTTATTCAGGGTATCCCTTTCATCAGAATTTTATTTTGGAAGATGACAACACCGAAAAAAAGGAATTAATAGAAGAGAAGATGCATAAAACCTTCACCTATAGTTCCAGCTGAGCCAAACAGTTTTTAAAAAAATATAGAAAATTTATTTTCTTTTCAAGTTTTATTGTCCCCATAAAACTACATGCAAATGTATCAAAATAGTAAAAAAAAATTATTGTTGTTATTGCTCATTGTTTAGTCAAGCCAGAGGTAGTTGAATTTTGCAAGGATTTTGGAGTGATTTTCATACAGAAAGAAATTACACTGAATTAATTAGAACTTCACAGCAGGAAGCAAATCTATTTAAAGTTTAAAAATATTATTTGTCGTCTAAGAGATTAAAATTCTTCGTCAGTTCAGGAAATGCTGAAGTCATTTCATCCAACATTTGGGGGAATGATCAAGTGCCACCAATTTGAGTGAGACTTAGTACTGTCTCAGTCCATTTTACACAGATCGATTGAGTGAAACAGTTGCTTCTGTGTCGTTTGACATATAGATTATATCTGTTTAAAATGTTTTACCTCAGATTAGCTCTATTCTTGTCCTGTTGACTGAATGGCTGTAAGAGGTCAGAGAGGATTATAATGTTTCTGTAGTACATCTTCCAGTTTATTTTCATGCAGCAGTCCATCTGCTCTATGACAGTAGCATGGAAAACAACTTTGAGAGGTTCAGTGCTAAAGCCAGTGAAGACACATTCTGTGTATTCCAGTTGGTATTTAAGAAACTATGTTAATAATGGCTGTAGATCTTACTCATAAAAACTCATAAAAACTTACATTCCAGCAAATATAGACAACAGATATTTGCCCAAATCAGTGACAAATGAACCCCTAAAAGATTCAGGAAACCATCAGCTAGTCCCAGAAGAAAACACACTCATAGTACTGAGTCTATTGAAATAAATTTAAGTCATGGAGTTAAATAAGAGGCTTGAGCCTTTGAGGGGAGCAGGAGAGGTTAGGCGTTATTTGTGAAAAGGGAAAGCCATTTGGCAGTTGCCCTTGAAAATGTACTTCAGTACATTTTAATATACAGGGGCTGGTTCATTGCTAGTCACTCCCTGTGGACAGAACCGTAAGATTAAATTCATAAGACTTCTCACAAATAGAGCCCCATAGTGTCCCTGAAGCTACAGTCACCATACTGTGAAATCCAATGTAAGGATTGCAACCATTTTGATAAAAAATGCAAAGAGACTGGTCCAGAAAGCTAATTATTTTGCCAGTTGTTTTTTTTTGCAACTAATTTACTCACACATAATGTTTAACATGCAGTAAAGACTCAGAGAGGGAAATAGTGCACTATAGTGAATAAACAAAATAATTGGGAAAATATTTCTACAGCTCTACCTGCAAAGCCTCAGTGGAAAAAATAGGCATGCAGAGCCCTTTGCATTACAAAGGAGTATTTTAAAACCTTACTCTAATTCTGTGCTCTGTGTGGTCTGCAGCACCATGACATTCTGCTCATGGTAGAAAACAAGAGACAAAAGCTTTTTTTGGTGGCTTTAGTTCTTTTTCTCCCATCCTTTCCTTCGAAGTGTATTGTAAGCATCAAGAAAACTTTGTAAAATTTATTTTTGATGAGGCTTTTCAAACCTTTTCCAACCTCATACTTGGAAAAAAAAAAAACCTCAAACAACCTGTTTTCTCCAATAGCTACAAGATCACCTCAAAGCAGTGGAGGGATCTAATGGGTAGATTTCAGCAGTGACCCATTGGCCCTTGAGAACACTCTGATGGGCGTACAACTCTGCTTATCAAACCAGGCAAATATTAAAGAACGGAAAATAAAACACTCAAGGGGCCTGCAGATGCTGCTGTTGTTACCTTGACAACATTAGTTAAACACATTCCTCTGCCAGATACTCCAAGCAAAGATTTCTAGTTCTTTATCATGATGCTCAAACTTATATCTCTTAAACATATATTTCTGTCTGAAGTGTAGGAAAAAAATATTGTATATCCTGCCCTATATTCTCCCTTCTTTCTTCATATTCAGTGACAGCAAAACAAAAACAAATTCCGCATGTTTCAGTTCTAATGCTCCACTGTATACAGGTTTTTAGATTGCTTACCCACGCTTACTGTCCGTAAGTACAGGGGCTCAGGGACTTAAAAAGGAAATGTTACATGTGAAAATTACACCGAAGAACACCTTTTCAAATTCTAAGAAAACCATTTCAAACTCTGACTGTAATCCACTGCCGTTGTTTCACATGGTCACCAGTGACTCAGTCAGGAGCAGGCTGAGGAGTATCACAAAGGATTAGAGAGCCCTGGGAGGAGCAGTCAGGGACTCTGGAGTGCAGGAAGGGCTAGTCAAATCTGGCAAATCAAACAAATGGCAACAGCACTGGTGCCACAGCCAGGGATGTTTAGACCATGCTAAGTAGCTAGAGCCAGCTGTTTAGACCGTGGGACTTGCTTTGAGAAACCAGGTCTGCTGGGGCCTGATAGGGTTTATCTGTCAGAGAAGGGGAAGGGCATCTTTAGTCAGAGGCTTGCCAAGCTTATGAATAGAGCTTTAAACTTGAGTTGCCAGGGGAGGAGAACCTCAATTGATCCCACTCTTATCAATTTGATGTCAGTGCCAGCAATAGATGCACAGAGCCTGGAGAAAGATCACACATCAACAGAAGAGTACTTGCAGTATATCACAAAGGAATTCCAGCCACTCCAGCCAGTAAGTCAGCTTCATCAGGGGCCCAACTTAAATGCCTCTATGCAAATGCCCATAGCATGGGCAATAAAGGAGTTAAAGATGTGCACACGCCTCCAGGGCTATGATCTTATTGGAATCAAGGAGTCATGATGAGATGGTTCCTAATACTGGAGTGTTGGAATGGAAGGAAACAGGCTCTTCAGGAAAGACAGGCAGGAGAGACAAAGAGAGGGCGTCACCCTCTATGTCAATGACCAGCTGGAGTACACAGAGCTCCACCTGGCAGTGGATGAGGAGACAACCAAGAGCTTATGGGTCAGGATTAAAGAGACAGTAGAAACAGCTGATATTATAGTTGGGGTCTGCTACCGGCCAACTGACCGGGAAGACCGAGTGGATAAGGCCCTCTATAGGCAGCTAGGAGCAGCCTCGTGTTCACAAGCCCTGATCCCCATGGGGGACTTCAACCACACTGATATCTGTTGGAGGGACAACACAGCAGGGCATAAACAATCTAGGAAGTTCCTGGAAGGCGTTAATGATAACTTCCTTCTCCAAATGATAGATGAGCCAATGAACAGAGATGCCATGGTAGGTTGTTCTGATCAACAGGGAGAGGCTGGTGGGGAATGTAAAGCTTAAGGGCAACCTTGGCTGCAGGGACCATGAGATGATGGAATTCAAGATCCTTAGGACTCTGAGGAGGGCGCACAACAAGCTCACCTCCCTGGAATTCAGGAGAGCAGACTTCGGCTTCTTCGGGGATCTGTTTGGCTATGGGATAAAGCCCTAGAGGGAAGAGGGGCCCGAGAAAGCTGGTTAATATACAAGGACAACCTCCTCCAAGCTCAGGAGCAATGCAAGCCAACAAAGAGGAAGTTGGGCAAAAACATCAGGAGACCTGCATGGATGAACAAGGGGCTCCTGGACAATCTCAAACACAAAAACGCAATGACTGTTTCATCACAGATAGAATAATCAAAAAACATGTAAAAAATAAAGTTTCATACATATTAACACATTGCAAACCAACAAGTAAAAAAATTATTTTCCTACAAATACAGACCAAAAGTTTTGTTCAAAATCAGTAGTAATAATTGGCAAAACACAATACTGATTAAATTATATCACATTACCAATGTCTTATGGAGTTTAAAAATTCAAGTTAATTAATATGGCATTCAGAAAAAAACCTTCATATTTTTATTTTCCCACTTTCCTTCTTCTTAAAAAATAATATTCACACATGAAAGACATACATTAACTTTAAATATAGTCAAACCATTTATGGCACTGATAACAGCTTTAAAAAGCCAATATGGATTAAATTGCTTTTCTGTGAGAAGAATTTGTACAGTGAACTGGAAAATCCATGGGCTTTTAACACAAGTTTTTACCATTTGGCTTGAGAAACTTTTAACTATTTATGGCACCCTGGGACTCCTCATAAGAAAGCAGAACACAACCACTTCAGCTTTTCCCACTACTGTTATCAAAGTGTCTGTATGAGGGATTTTGACTTTTTATGCTTCCTCCAGTTATGGTAAACAACATGCCTAAACAAAGTTTTCATTTTGTGAAGAATGAAACAAAAATTGTTCACACAGATATATACTTTGCAGAACCTGGCAAATAAGATAAGAGCATGGAAATACCATTTCTCTGCTTTGTTTCTCTACCAGAAGCAGAGATTTGCCTTGTCTTGATTTGCCTGGGTATGTTTACAAAACCAGAGCATCATATTCTAAAGGTTTGTAATAAATCAATAGACCGTAATGGTTTACAACATGAACATGTAATTATTTAGGCATAAGTGATTTATTCAGTAGATTTTAAAGGATGTTCTGATGGATAGGGAACAGATTAAGATTGTGAGTGCAGGTAAATGATGGCAGTCTGTCATAAGCTCTTGTGTTACTGCAGCGAAGTAATTTAGTATTATATTCTCAAAAGTGTTTAGGCACCCAAAGATGCAGTTGAGCATTCAAGTGATTTGCCTACATTCATTGGAACAGTACCAATGCAGATCCCATAGATTTCAACAGATGATGCAGTAAATACTATTGACAGCAATTTTTGTCAATAAAAGCTTAAATATCTTTGAAAATACAGCTTTTCAGCTATGAACAAGTAGAAAAAATATTTATTATTGATTTTGCAGGAGAATCACACGACATCATGGTCAGTCAATGTATCAGAGCCCCGTAATGTAAGGGAGATAATTTTTTGAGTAGTCCTCCTCCTAAGTTAAAGAAAAAAAGAAAAAAAAGTAAAACCTGTTTTCTTATTTAACATTATTTTTTTTTAAATACTGATGAATTATTAAACTCACAAAAGACTCCACATTGCATAAAGAATGTAATAGTATAACCCAAAACCAATCTAGGAAAAAAAACCCAGGTATGGTAAAATAATATCTTCCAGCTCTTGTTTTATTTTGTAATTATATAAAGTTACAAGAGTCAGCTCTCCTGCAGGCCCACACATAGGGGAACAACTATTTCTACAGCTGATAACTTGTCTGCATTCTCCTGAAAACAAGAATTGATTCAGAAAAGTGGAAAGAAAAAACAATTTTAGTTTGATTTTAGTAAATTCTCACAGTGTTAATAATCCTGGTTTGATCCTTGATCTCTAATTGAGCAAATGGAAACTGTTCAGGCCACCTCTTTCTTCCTTCCTTCACACATTTTTCACAGCAACCCCAGCATTCAGTGCAGGAGTCTGTTTTGATTTTCCTGGGAAGTGGAGGAGTTGAAAAAAGGGAGATGAGCACTGATTGTTCTGTATCATAAGCATTCTACTGGGAATGCGACTGAAATTTCAATAAATAGTGTATTTCCCAAAGCCCATCCCCAGTGTTCTATGCAGCAGCAGCTCAATGTTTTCTCTTTTCTCCTCCAGGTTTCCAGAAAAAGAAAGGGCAACCTGCTGCTTCCCTCTTCACTCCCAAATCTATAACAGTAGCTGCAGCCTTCTTTGGCAAATCCTATTGCCTTTGAGGGTGCTAAGAACTGATTCTTCTTCCTTGAATTAAATAATTGTCTTGCTGCTTTCCTCACCACCAGTTAGGAGCTTCCCCTGGCCCTGCCACTGCCCAGTTCCACACAGGATAGAGCCACGAGAAGGGGTTGGTGCATAGTCAACATCTCTCTCTTCTGAAGCTTTCCTTACACTAATGGAAATTTGGCTGCTTAATTAAGAAAACTTTGAGGTTTTCATTTTTTTAAGAGGGACAAACTGAGGACTAGGATCTGATTACTGAACTGTAACTACTATTTTTGACTGACGGAGAAACAGCTAAATTATCATTTTAGGAGTTTATCTCTGCTGCAGCATTATAAATTTGAAAATTTTATGACTTTCCTTTTAGCCTAGTATGATAAAAATGTGAATATCTTCATGTATTAAATGCTGTCTTCTAGAAAGCATTATTGCTTAATATTTCCTCATACTTCATAAATTAAAGCAAAAAAGTTAAAGTTAACTTCTTTTTCTTGAAACAAAACTATCAGTTGGCTTGATTAATATACAGATGTTGTACATTGCTGGGACTACACTTTCTTTTTAACAGAGTAATATGTTCTGCTTATGCTCTTGCAGCCACGTAGATTTATACATTTTGCATTTTAAGATAATATATGGAACTTAATATTGTTATGTAAAATGTGTACTTAAAGTAAAGCATAGCACTTTTATTCCAGACTGTGAAACTAAAATGCTCTGAATTTGCATAACATTTAGTAAAGTTAAATTTAAGAGTAGCTCTGCATAGCATAGGTATATGTGGAAAAAACACATTCATCTCTAAGTCTTATTTTAAGTAGGTCACAAACCAGGAGCTAAAATTCTCCAAGTTATCCTGTGCAGGCCTATGTGGTTGGCTGTGCCTGGTTATGCATGCTGCTGGAACAGAAATCTTAAAGTGATTTGGCAGAAAATGCACACAGAAATGTGTGCTGCCTAAAGAACATTAAAAAAAAAGCTAGTGTCTTGCATGGCTAGTGTTTTGCTTTACATGCCTGAAAATAGATACCGTATTTGCTGGGCTAACTACATAGCCCCCAGCACACTGTGGGCACTATATCAACAGACATTCATTATATGGTAGGTTTGCACTTAGACTTGCCAAAAGCTATGGAGAAAGTACTCTGGAAAAAGTAAGGAGCAAGCCCCAAAACATAGAGTGAATCTCTGTAAATTCATGATTAGCTTCTTGTTTTGTTCTCATGTTCACTTACCTGGCTTTGCATAATTCTGGCCCTCATTAAGTAGATGCACTTCTCTTTTCATATACTGCAAATTACCTTGATACTCTGCCAGCAGTGCCATCCAAGTTGATGCCTGTTCATCTGTTTCTACTATTTCTTTTCCATCACTTCTTTAATTATCACCCATGAAAGAACAGGCTAGATATAGATATCAGTGAGATTATCAGTAAGATTTTTGTGAATGCCTTTGCAAAAGGAGTGAGAAGAGAAAAGACTGATAGCTACTAACTGGTTTTTATGCTGGAGTTGCCCAAAATTTATCCTTAAATATCTTTGCCTATGAAAAAAATTAAAATCATGTTAACCTTAATTTTTAGAAACTAGTGTCAAACAAAACTGACTACCTATATACATACAAATCCCTGATACTTACGGTAAGGGAAAAAGCGACATTCAATAATTATTTAAAAAACAAAATGAGAATTATTGCTGGAGTGAAGACCAGCAATAAAGTGAGGATATATAGTGTTACAAAATCCACACTGGGATTCCATGAGACCTATGAATTTTCCTCACAGTTAAAACATGCAATAATTTTAGAAGCACATCTAAACAGGGACTGCTCAGCAGGAGGGCTGCATGAGCAGAGCATTTAACCTAGCAGAATATTAAAATGAAACAACACAGAGTCTTCTTGAGAAGATCATTCTTGGGCTTAAACAATGAGAAGTGGATAATAAACAACTTTTTGAGCCCTTTAATTCAGGCTACCTGATTCCTACAGGCTTATGTCTCCTAGCTGTTTGACTATTTACCTGAACTATCATAAGACTTTCTGTGACCTTTACATGCATATACTCTCCTCCCATGTAGTATTTTAGCAGCAATTTGCAGACCACCATGTTTGACTGAAAAAAAAAAAATCAACCTACAGAGTCAAAAGTGAATATTTAAAGCTCACTTTCTTCCCTAATTGATATTTTGTGTAAAGTGTGTGAAAATTGAATTATCCTGAAGATTTTTAATCTCTTGTCAAAACTCTTCGAGTTAGTCAATGACTTTATAAATTAATATAGTCAGTTAGTTAAACAGATTAGACTGCTAAAACAAGCTTGAGGTCACAAAGAAAACATTAAAATTGAGAAGAAGAAAGCACACTGGGCAGAACTGAAATTTCTCTAAACTCAGCAAGCATTTCAAGATTTTTTGTTTGTTTGGATATTTTTGTTTGGTTTTATTTGTGTTCTGTTTCTTTTGGGTGGCCGAGAGCATTGAGGGGGTGCAAGAATCAGTGAGAAAACTGTAAAAGAAAAATAATGAAAACTTCCACAAGCTTGCATTCAGCACAGTCATTAACCTCTAAGCAACCTAACTTTCTCACTCATGAGGCTTTTTCAATCTTAAAACATGTGGATCCAATGCAGACACCACATCATAAGAGAACCTATGGTTTATTTCACTGAAAAACAGGTTCCTTCCTTCTGGTTGGGACGTGTATGTATTTATCCACCTATTCTGTCATGAATTCTTTATAAAATCATATAATCAATCTGTTCTGGCAACAGGCTTTACAGTTTTCATATTCAGGGAGGAAGTCATATTCCATCTGTATTAGTGGAATCCCATGGGACAAAGCAGGAGAGCCTATGATAGGTCCACGGCTATGGCCAACTTATGAGTGTTATCCATCATCATTTGTTTTCAGCTCACTTACAGCAGCAAAACTATCTAGTACACACACTTATGCATAAATATGTATGTTCTGCAGTGCTGGTTTTTCAGCCTGACTAGTCAGGTTTTGTCAGTACCCATCAGGACTGAAGAAAAGAGTGAATTAAGGTTTCTGTATCACTATAACAAAGCCAGCGTGTACACGCCTATGTCAGAGTTCAAATGGACATTTATGTGTGTCTACAAATTAAGCTTCTACAATTTTTTATTATATACCATACAAATAGCTATCTTGCAATGAAAAACAAAAAGGTAGGAGCAAAGAATTTAAGACATTCTGATTCCCTGCTATTTCCTACACTTAGGGGGTGGGTTATTGGTTTCTGGAATGATTAATAAAAAAACATCAGTGCATTGTTAAGCAGAGTTTGAAAAAATTAGTCCAATGTGTCCATATAATGTTAGGAAACTGTGAGAAAGCATGTAAAGTTGCACATCAAAATAAATTAAGAAGTAATTGATAGACTACTTTGCCTGAATTTATCCATTCTTGTTTAGGTAATCAGACCTTTGAACTTGAGACAATACCTTACCTGCAGTCTTTGTTGGAACTGATCCTACTACCTCCTTTATCATTTTTCTTAGTCATTAACGATGGGTGAATCTAGACATAAGTTTTTCTTGGTAGTCTCTGACAAAGTGGGTCAAAAAAACAGACATTAACTACATTAATCATTTGTTTTTTTTCGGAAATCACTTATAAGTGCTAAAAGCCTCTGTAAAAAAATAGTTTTGCTACTAAGAAAGCTAAAACAAAACACAGTTACATCCTTGTACTGACAATTTTACATAGCTCCTGTTATCAGGTACATATCACTCCAATTTGACTACTTGGTCTCTATTTCAGGATCACAGGTTTTTTGAGTTACATAAATCGTGGTATTTTCACTGATGTGAATGATACTGGATCGTGTTATTTGAAGTCAGAGAAATGGTTTTCAAACCTGCTGAGAAGCTGAGCCGCAACAAGTTTCTCAGTGTTACACTGAGTTAATAGAAACTTATTAAAAATGATTCTGTCTATACCTTGTCTCAGTAGGGAAAATATAATTTCAAATAAACAAGTACTTTTGAAGAAATACCGAAATCTAATGGAAATGGCTCTTCTTGGAATACATAAACAAGCGCTAAACTGGTAAAATCTTGGGCTTTCTGGACTTTTCCTACTTGTCAAAATTTCCCTTAAAGAAAAAAAAAAGCACAAACAAAAGAAAAACAACTAAAACCTAGCTATCTTCTGCCTCACCATTCATATTTCCATAGATGTGTTTTAATAAAAGAACTTCTGTGTTGACATAGGGCCTTCATAATTACTTGAGCACTCTGAGATATTCTGATATTGATGGCTTGCTATATCTACTGCCCCACCCTCACAGTAAGAATCAATGACAAGCATCATGTTCTATTTCTCACTGTCACTTATACAGCTGCCTATTTCCAGCTGCAGTTGGCAAGATAAATTCCAGTTGATCACAGGAGAAATGTTCCTAAGAGAATTCGTAGTATCATGGACTTTTCTAGGTTGGAAGGGACCTTTAAGATCAGCAAGTCCAGCCATCAACCTAACCCTGATAAAGAGCCATCACTAAACCATGTCTCTAAGCATTATGTCTACCCATCTTTAAAATACCTTTTAAATACCTGAGGGATGGTGCCTCAACCATTTCTCCAGACATCCCATTCCAATGCTCCCTTTCAGCGTAAAAATTTTTCCTAATATCCAATCTGAACCTCCCCTGGCATAATTTGAGGCCATTTCTTCTGGTCCTATCACCTGTGACTTGGGAGAAGAGACTCCCACCCACCACTCTACAACTTCCTTTCAGGCAGTTGTAGAGAGCGATAAGGTCTCCCCTCAACCTCCTCTTCTCCAGCTCCCTCAGCCCCTCCTCATAAGACTTGTGCAAGCTTTGTTGCACTTCTCTGGACCTGCTCCAGCACCTCAATGTATTTTTTGTGGTAAATGGCCCCAAAATGGACACAGTACATGGGATGTGGCCTCACCAGTGACAAGTACAGGGAGACGATCACCTCTCGAATCCTACTCACCGTGCTGTTCCTGATACAGGCCAGGATGCTGTTGGCCTTCTTGGCCACCTGGGAACACTGCTGGCTCATGTTCAGCCGACAGTCAACCAACACCCCCAGGTCTTTTTCTGCCAGGCAGCTCTCTAGACACTCTTCCCCACGTTTGTAACACTGCATGGGGGTGTTGTTACCCACATGCAGGACACAGCACTTGGCCTTGTTGAACATCATATAATTGGCCTTGGCCCATCGATCCAGTCTGTCCAGATCCCTCTGCAAAGTCTTTCTACCCTCAAGCAGGTCGACACTGCCTAACTTGGTATCATCTGCAAACTCACTGAGGTTGTACTCAATCCCCTTGTCCATTGGTACAATCCCCTTTAACATTGATAAAGATGTTAAAGAGAACAGGCCCCAATACTGAGTCCTTGGGGGCACCACTCATTACCTACCACCAACTGGATTTAACTCCATTCACCAACACTCTTTGGGCCCAGCCCTCCAGCCAGTTTTTAACCCAGTGGAGAGTACTCCCATCCAAGCTATGGGCAGCCTGTTTCTCCAGGAGGACATTGTGGGAGACTGTATCAAAGGCCTTACTGAAGTCTAAGTAAAGAACATCCATAGCCTTTCCCTCATCTACCAAGTGGGTCACTTTGTCATAGAAGAAGATCAGGTTAGTCAACCAGGATCTGCCTCTCATGAATCAGTGCTGGGTCTGATCTGGGCATCCTTCATGCGCTGCATAATGGCACTCAGGATGATCTATTCCATGACCTACCCAGGCACCGAGGCCAGATTGACAGGCGTGTAGTTCCCTGGATCATCCTTCTGACCCTTGTTGTGGATGGACGTCACATTATTACTAGACGCCAGTCATCTGGGACTTCTCCAGTTTACAAGGACTGCTGGTAAATGGCTCAGTGGAAAATGGAAGAGCTGAGGACAGAAAATTCAAACTGTATATGGCATGGCAAATTTTGTTCATTCAAGTAGCTGTCATGCCTTGGTTGAGGGAGCTGCAGGAATGTGTGTTTCTAAGTGTGTTGTGAGGAAACACTCCAGATACGATCTGTTAAGACTGTCTTGTCCTAAACAAGGCAACACCTCCAAGTACTTACAGCATGACTACTGCAGTCATCTGACTTATAAGAGTTAGTAAGGAAAAGGTCAGATAACGCATGATACTTTCAGAGTTACAAGTTTTAGAGAGGGTTCAGACAGCAGCTGCTCCAGTGGGCCAGGAGTGGGAGGAGATCCTGCTACCACCAAAAATATGGTTCGGGCTCACAGTCAGAGTGGGGATCAGCTGCCATTGCATCTCAGGAGCAGGACACTCATCCCTGCTTCTTCTGAAAAAAAAAAAAAAAAAAAGAAAACCAAACACAAACAGTAAATTTAAGACCTCAAAAAGTTAATTTCAGAGAATGGTGTAAAAAGCTTTAGACAGTTTTTGTTTTTCCTGAACTGTTTCGCCTTATTCTAATGAAAATATGGAACATTACTGTGGGTTTAATTATAAGGAAAAGCTAAAAAATGAGTGATTTCATTTTAGATACAGAATTCTTCACATCCAGCTATTATTTTCCAATAAAATACTCACAAGATCTCCTATGTAATTCATGATGCATATTCATGGTTGTAAAAATACTCAGAAATGTATGAGCCCATAAGTAGTCATTAGTGTTTATTAAGTCAAAGTCTGCTTTTGCAAAAGCCTGAAGTATAAACTTACACTGCCTAACTTATTATTTTCAATTTACAGTGCCATTAGTTATGCAATTTGGCATGTCTTCATTTATTATTTGATGGTTTAGCACCTGCCTGTATTTGGTTTTTTCAAGCCAATATTAGCAAGTGACAGAGAGAGTAAACTCCAAGGGAACGGTCATGGTCTACTAGCACAATGTAGAAGTAAAAACAAACAGGTTTTTTTCAATAGAGTAAAATTTAGTCCATTAAGTACAAAACACCATTTTTAAAATATTTTTTTTCTTTTAAAGAAACATTGCAAGCTTAGTTTTGTACTGGATTTTAGCCAAAGATTCTATTAGAGGGTAATATTTCTTCCCTCATACAGGTGTATCTTCTGATTTGTTACCATACCTCTCCTTTGTGCATGGTTACCACTATGGAAAAGATTCTCAAGAGAATATAGCAGAAGTGCAGACTAGTGAGTTAAACAATCTGATATTATCAAAAATGTCTAAAGAAAAAATCCTCACAAATGAGTAGATTGTTTACATGAGCACAGTCTGTATTATTAGCCTTGAAAGTACTTTGAAGCGTAGTTAATCTTAGCTAAAACCAAAAGTTTCACAGTAGGTAAAATTACCAATGTAATGTATATCATAAAAGCATGAATGATAGACAGATGATGGATTATTTTCACAGTTTTGTCTATTTTTATCTAAATGAGTGAAGAAAAAGTTAAAAAAAAAAAGTGGCTCAAATTAGGAAGAAAAGGGAAAAAAAGAAAGTTATATAATGATAAATAATGACTTTTAAACCTTAGCATAGTGCAAAGGACACCTATTTTTTTTTTTCAGATAAACCTTCTATGTCTTTTTACTATTTACAGTGCATCATTTTTATGAACACTTTTTCTTTGCCACACAGATACCCAGACAAAAAAAACCAAAACTCACTTTTCTCCTTCCTCTCTAATTTGATATTTTAAAAAAGCAGCATATACTTAAAAGAATAACTTGAATTGGCCAGAATTAGATCCCTGGACACTTTACTGTAGCTTTGAACTCAATACAGGGGTATAATGTTAGTCCTGTTACGATATGGTCCAGTTTGAAATAGTAAGCTTTTCAAACAGGCCGTTTCTACTATCAGTTTCATTAAATGTTACTGCTTAGGGATTTTCAAACACATCCCGTAATCTTCCCTTTTGAAAATGATTAAAGATAAGTGCAGTCCCAAGCACGGAACTTGGGATCTCAAAGGTAACCTCCATTTAACCTTAATGCAAGCCATCTTTCGTGCTTCATATGCCCAACATGCATTTGGTTTGAACTGCAATGTTATGGTACCATATGCTAATATGGTAACTTTGTGTTGAAAACAGCATAATGGAAAAATGAACTTGCTAAATTCATGCTTGATTACTGCACGGTTTAGACTGTGATTGGGAGGCATTGCAATTTTAATCCTACTACACTACAGATGAGCGTTAATAATATACTTATGTAATTAGATGTGTTCCCTTAATCAGAGCTGGGAAAATGGATAGTTCAGTAAATCAGTTTTGGGTTTAGATCTTTTAGAATTGAAGATTTCTACATATTATTACAGAACTATCCTGACTTAGAAGGGATAAAAATATAAAAGAAAATACCAACTATGTAAAATTTCCCTCACAAGGAAATGTATTCTGACACCTCATATTCAGGTTTTGAACAGTTAAATGTTATCTCATGAATAAAACCATCAGAGTCAAAATTACCACTCTATCTATAATCTCCCTTGGCAAAGGCTAAGGCAGTCACCAAGTCAATTCCTGTATCAGTGTCTTCATGGCTCCTGGAGCCACGGGCATTCTTAGACCAGGTACATGAATGGGAGGTGTCAGTCACCTTGCAGATCTCAAGCTCTTATAGGATGAAAAGTCCTGAGGTTACCCCAATTAGGCAATTTGCTTGGATGCTGGCAACATGGATCAGAAAGAACTAATGGGGGAACAGAAGTACTTTTTTCCACCATAGTTATCAAGTACAGCTGCCCAGACATGACAGGACCCAGCGTTTTTCTTTTGAAGCAGTGAGAATTAAGCTCTTACAAAGAAGTTTCCTGTGTCTCACAGTAATGCTTGTTCTGTAACTGTTTTTTATACTGCTGAGTACTTTTCTCAAATACAATAAAATTGGGCTGTATCAGGAAGCTCTCCCCAGCTGCCTTTGTGGTCTTCCTAGGATGACACTATATCTTTTTTTTTTTCTTTTTCTTTTTTTTTTAAACCAAGCATTTATCAAATAAGTAGTATCTCCTGGTGTCTAGATAACTTAGGGAAACCTTACTATTTATTTCTAAGTATAGCTCTATATCAAATAAGGTCGTTTTCAAAATGCATTTCAAATACAATTTTAATTTAAATGTTTATGAAATTTCTCCTGTATGCCAGCTAGATTTTAACTGACCATTAAGAACATAATTATTGTGAATTACCCATAGCGTACAAAAGTGTACTTTTAATAATTTTATTTCATACTTCATAATAAATATGCTTCAAAACCCAGTTTTAAAAGAGCATAGAGTAGCTCTCCATTTAGCCTGCATTTTAACATATTCTGCATTTAAATATGCAAAAAAGATCTTTCCACTCCCCCTAAAGCTACAAATGAAATGACACCAAGCCAAAAATATAAGTAATATAATGTTGCCTTTGTCCTTCACAATCCCTATCCTGCTTTTCAGTTACTTGATTTTGACACCCAGTGAACTGAATCACTTTGCAGTGGCTACACTTAAAATACATTTTAAAGGTGAACACGCTTTATCTAGAACTAGACTGCTTATTGATTCCCTCAGCTTTCTAACCAAAGCTTGGAAATGAAGTAATTATCTGCCGTGTGTGGAAATGAACTGAAAAACACCATGGTTCACCAGTTACCTGAATTACTATAGCTCCAGCTACGGTACTTTCATCTAGTGTATTTTGTTTTATTTCAGTGTTCATTTTAACAAGATTAGGGGTGATTACCATAACACCTATCTCAGGTGTTATTGATTGTGGATACTACTTTCCTCCTCTGGAATTGGGGATTATTGTGGACGTTGCTGAGATTGAAAGTGGTGTTGCCTTACCCTGAACCGCAAGTATTCTTTGTGCCAACTGGTAGGAAATAAAGGAACCCATCTGCTTAGCAACAAAGGTGGCGGAGAACATGTTGTCCTTGTGCTTGATTCCCTGCAGGCACTACCCACTGACAGCAGAGTTCAAGTCATAGGATCTGGATTTGTTACTGCAAGCTCTAATGGGAGACAAATGTGGCTACTTTGCTAAAAGGTGGTATATGCACATATGCAGTGGGGCCACAGTTTTACGGGAAGAGCTTTCAGACATTCATTGTGGACCAAAGCTTCTTGATGTTTCTCTGTTCTTCCTCCAATTCCTTTCCCAGGCTGAGATCATCAGTGCAAAAAAAAGTAAAATCATTAATATCTAGTTTCTGTTGAACTTCTGCTCAGAGTTTTAAAAATGGTGATAATTAGCCTAATGAAGACCTCTCAAGTCTTCCACTGATCTATTAAACATATTGGGCTTCTTCTGTTCTTTGAAATACCAGTTTTACAGACAGCTGATTTATCTGTGTTTATTTGCACCTATGATTCTGTTTATTCCAATGGAAATAAGTCAATAACTTACCATTTACGCCAAAGTCTGAAAGGAATGAAGTCCAGTGGATATAGGGAATTAAAAACTCCCCTTCCACATGTTCTCTTCTTGATTAGCACTGAATGCAACCTCTTTAGGGAGATTTTTTGCATTTCTGCCCCATAATCTATTTGCCATAATCTATTTGTAGCTACTGCTATTTGGAGGCACCTTTCTTTTTTTCTGGACTAAAGTACAGGATAATTAATTGAAGCAAAACCCAACATAAAAAGTTGCTAGTTAGACTTTCTGTGGCTATAGCTACAAAATAATGAAAGTGTTACATAAGTTGAATTGTGAGGGTAAAACTAACAGCATATACATACGTGATAAAAAAAAAACACCCACAAATATATTGTTTTCTGTGAGATGTTTTAATGTTAAGAAAAAGTACGCTGTAGTGTTAAAATATTTATGGAAGAATATCATAGTCACCTGTCTTCTAAACATTCTTAACATATTAAAGTTTTTGCTGTATTGGACTCCTAATAATGTTAAGTGCATGGAATTTCTTAATTATTAGCATAAATATATGTCTGGATTGGGATTTAGTCTTACTAAGTTACAGTGTTACCGTACTTGAAATTTTAATATTTTAAGTTAAAGAAAGACAATCTCAGCTGCCTACATATGATTATGTGGTTTGCATAAGTAAAATGTGAAAATTAGATTTAATTAGAAAAAAATCTAGCAGCTTATTTCTCTGTTAAGTTAGGATCTAGAGCAAAGTTTAATTAACTTATAGACTGTCTAGGACTTCTTCATAGGCAGTTTCTAAGAGACTTGTTATAAGGCTGCTAGGAATTATATAATAAGACAAAATCTTATCCTCTTCACTTTAATTTTAACCGTGAAGTTCTTGAAAATATGTTGAAATGGCCTTTTGACCCAATGGGCCTCCTTTAGGGGGAGCATTTGTACCTTTTCACCTGAAACGTAGGGAACACCACTGAGTTGTGGGAGTCTCTTTTCCCACTGCTCTGTCTGCACATGGTGGGAGCAGAGACATTGCCCCCTACATGCCCTGCCAGTGACATGGGGGGGGCCCCGCTAAGCCACAGGGACAACTCTGCTGTTGCCCCAGCCTTTGCAGAAGGGGTAGTCTGTTCTCTCTGTTTCTAAAGTGAGAAGCTTTTAGCTTTTTCAGCTCAATTTTGTAGTGCTAGAAATACACTTGCCTAACCAACACTTGCCAAACACAAAAATAAGAAAAAAGGGAAAAGAGGAGAAGGAGGAGAAATTATATTTAACTATTGTTTGTACTTAATGTCATTGTAAAGAAAATACAAAGCTAACAGAATGTGCCTGTAAAGTTCAAACATATCCCATTTAAATATTGTAGTGCTATTTCCTCTTATATGAGAAGTTGGGCAAGTCATCTCACAAAAATCCTTTAAAATTTAATACCCTAAACAGGGAAAGCCCCCAGTTTAAAATCAGTGGATGTGCAAAGCAAGAAGGAAGACAGTTGTAAAGCATATCAGGTTCAAAAGGGTTTAGTAAAAAAACAACTTCACAAAAGCCAAACCATGGAAATTACTTAAGGAAAATGCATTCGCACCAACGTATTCCCAAACCAGCTCAAATAATAACTGCTTTTGTGAGATAAAGAGAGAGTACTAAAGAAGGAAACACACACAAATTCCACTCTATGTCTCTGGGTAGTTCACAGTATTCCCCAAAGTTTCTGCTCCATGGATCTCCTGTGTAGTTGTAGCCCTGAGCCTTCACCTTTCTTCAGCAAAACAAATTCTTTATAGTTTAGTATTGCTCAGAGCTTTTCAACCACCTATTGGGTCCATTCCTGCTGTTCCAGCTATCCAAGAAGAGATTGTCTTTAATCTGCAGTTTTCACAGGAGCTGACTGGCTATAACTGAATGGTTACGATGGCCACTGATGTTTGTACAAAGCTTCCCTCTCACAATTCTTAAGAAAAGATGGACCACCAATATAGTTAGACCTGGCAAATCAATAATTAAAAATTTGCATTAAAAATGTACTAGAAATTTGACAAGGAGTATCTTGAATAATTTATCTGACAAGTATCATTTGACTATCCTCAGAGCTGCTCATGTAATGAAGAAAGGTATTTCAAACCTGTTACTGGAAATGTTTGCAGATTCTGGCTTCATCTGATCTTTCATGGATAGCAAGAAAGCAAGCTGGGGCAGTGCTTTCCCAAGCACTCCCTACCAGTTGTCATGTCCCACCTTACAGAGTGCACGGCCAGCTGTGTTGTCATCCCTCTCACTGCCACACAGCAGTTTCACACTTCCCAGTGTTCAACAGAGACCTCGGCCCAGGGCCCTTTCAGGATGTCTTAACATCACAAGCAGCAATGAACCTTCAGGAGAAGTGACCACTGGTGTCTTAGAACTGGCAATGTGGACACAGTGTGTAAACTGTGTTTCAGCTCGCCTGTGGCTCAGGATCCAACAATATAGGCACAGCTAGGTATATCAGACATACCTCAATTCATAAGTGTTACTTCGTAAGCTTACATGACCACATATACAAGCCCGATGTAGCGATGTCTCCTTCTCTCCCCCCCAGCAGCTCTTTCTTAGCCATCATAATCCAGCAGTGGAAGGAATAAAAGAGGAAGCAGCAGTGATCAGTGTAACATCTGATACTTGAGACTGAAACGCTCGGCTGAAGAAAAATGCCTTCAGCTTTCCCACAGCTCAGCCAGCTGTGAGAGATCCCTCTGAGGTGCAGGAACGTGTGCCGGGACTGCTGAAGTGTGGTAGTGACATAAGTAATGTCATATTTGCCACCTGGAGACCCTAGCAGGCTCAGCAGTGTCTAATTATCTCCCAGCTGGGAGCACCTTACCAAACACTTTTACTGTTGGCTGGGAATTAACCTCCTTCAGACTGGACCATTTTCTGGTTCATCAGATCCTCCCGGGTTTATTGCTTGGGTTTGGCTGGCAAAGTTTCATATCTCCTGCAGATTGCAGTTTTATCTCTGTATATACATTTCTTACTCAGAAAACAGAAGTATCTCACAAGTATACTTACAACCCCCACAAAAGTGATTCTCCAGACTTTTGCTACAGGGAAGTGGCAAAATCATTATACACTTAGATGCTGAGAAAGGAATGGAATTGCATGTTCTCAGTCTCAAAGTCTGACTAGCTTTCATAATATAAAAAAAAAGGAAACTAAATTCAAATTCTGCTTGAATCGTACCACATTTTAGCCTGTTATTAATCAAGAGTACAGTGAGAAGAGCAAGCAACCACTAATTTGGTTAGAATGGTAAAAGCTGGGCTAAATTATATATTTAGTGACCAAAGGTTAAAAATCATCTCGCTTATTCACTAAATGGATATGGCCACACAGCTGGTTGAATAATGAAAATAAAATTATATAAACATTAATTCAATCCCCAGCAAATCTTGCAGCTTAGCTCATCTGTTCCTTACCACGTGTGATTCTGTTATGTGGTTAACACATGCAATATAGGGTACTGATAGCAGATGCTGCTAATGCCACTAGTTAGCTACTCTTGGCTAAGAATGGCACAAAAACTTGTGGAAATCAAGGATGCTGCCAGAATGACAGAGTCTTGTAATGTGAATATCAGGCCATGAACAGATATTCTTAGTTACTATTATTAAAATATATTTTTTTAACTTCAAATGCAATAATATACTGCAATTTCACCACCTGGCTGTCTCAGCAACCCTCCACTACGACTACAAAGGAGATAGGAGGCCACAAAATCCTAATTCTTAGGCTCAAAGCACCGCCCTGGTGCTTGCAGGACTCTTGGCCTGGAAACTGCAGCTTCTGCAGCTCTGCCTCCTCACAAAGACAGTTCCAGAAGTGTTTATTTTTCCCTGCCAACAGAGAATCAAATGACCTTCAAAGGAGCCAAAACCTCTCCAGACTGGAATATCTATGCCCACCAACAGCAATGAGCAGCCCTACATCATGAACTGAGTACATTCCTTCAGTGCCTTGCAAAATATTTCACATTCACACAGTTTTACTGAGTTCTGTAAGAAGATATCCAGGTAAAGAGTTGACATTTATATTCATATTTTATTTCACGCCTACTTTGACCTACCTCAAAATGTTTAGCATGCAGAGTGAATTACTCTGTAGTCCAAACCTTTGTATAAAGCTAGTATTTCGTTAACTAAAGCTGATAACAATAAAGAACCATATTTACACAGTAAAGGTAAATATTCTTGTTGAGTATACTTTTCTGGTGCATGTGGGTCATGTAGCAAACATTCTCCCCAGAGCTACAGTGACATCATCAATGGAAATTAAAAAAAAAAACAAGGGTTTTAAATTAAAATGGCGAATTTTGTTAGAAATACAAGATATTTGACTGCTTTATTTCAGGGAATAAGAGGACCCACTAGAAAGAACATAGACTGCTGGGAAAGGAAGTTTATCTCTCAAGCACCTATTGCAAATAATGGACATCAACACCATCTGTGCAGAATGCTCAGTGTCTCTTAGAGCCCTCAAGAACAAGAAGTTGTGTAAGTAAAGCTCAGAGCCAAGCCTGGCAAACAAGGTTTAACTTACCTCATTGCATGACATTAATTAATTGAATCTCATGCCACTGAGAAACATCTAAAATAGATGTGCTAAAATTAAGAAAAAAAGCCTGCAGCTTTTATTGAAATTGTCATCTTCCTGCCTCTGTAAAAATTAGACTTTCAGTAAGGCATATAGGTAGGCAAGGCTTGGTATCAGCTGGGTATTCGTCCTGAATATCCTAAAGGACTTCTTCACTCATCTCCCTGGAAAACAAAAATGTTTGTGGAAATGAAGGCCAAGTCTTTCCCCCTGCTCCAAGCAGGGAGAGACCAAAGCAACTTCGTAGCATTTCTGTATTTTCCTGTAGGAACTCAGGCTCTTGAAAGTAGAATTAGCTGCATTCTCTAGATCAAACTCATTCCCTCCCTCCTGTTATCCAGTCTCACTCTGATACACCCTTTACATCATGAGCTGGTTTAGAGGACCCTAACAACATATTTTTTTCAGGCAGAGAAGTCCCACACCCTAAGGGTGTTTCTCTGGAAGCATTTTGTTACCCCATTATGCCTATTTATACAGAATGGTGTAAATGAGCATTAATGTACAACAGAATTAATTTCTCCCAGTTTTGTCTGTATGGTGACTACTTCATTTTTAAAGCTTAACTAAATGTACAAGGTAATTTCTCTTTGCAGCAAGTTTGAACAATTATATTTTTTTTTTTTAAAGGAGAAGAATTTACTGTTTTCCTGGTCTTTAAATGAGATGCAGAGATATTTCAACACTTCCAAAGTGCTAAGGGAGTTTGCTGGACAGCAACCAGTTCCCTGAGAATTTAGCCAAACAGCTCCTGAGAAGACAGATCAACTGCTCTTGAGGCTTCAGTATTTCACAGCTCTGGGGAAAAATATCAGGTGGGCTGCTTCTGAGCTAGTGACAGAGTCCACATTGCTATTTTCTTTCACAGAGAATTAAAAAAAAATATTTTTTATACCAAATGAAGAAAGTATGCCAACAGCAAAGCACTGAAATGTTCTGTAAAATTAAATTATCTTTCTTTTCCTGGTTTCAGTTCTAGTCTCTCTCATCTTCTCACTTATTACTATTTACAGAGTAGAAATGAAACTTTTTTTTTTTTTTTAACAAGAAACAAAATTCTTGAAGCACTTCATACCTTTTTAACATTCATTTTTATAATTCTGTCCTCAGAGAATGATTGTTGGGAAAAGAATATGGGAATAGAATAATGGGATGCTTTACAGGTACTTCTGTATTCAAATAAACAGAGCAACATCAGCCATTTCTCTAAATGGATTCTGCCATCAGCATTCACCTGCAGATAGACACTCCCTTGGGATTTAGGTAATGCAATGTACAACATGGATGACTGGGTTTGTCGACAGTAGTCATTTCTCTCTGAAGCTTATCATCGTGCAGTGCAGTATCTTGAAAGGCAGAAACCAAGGTAAGCAGAGAAGCTCCCTACAGATATATGGTGGGGAGTTGTTACACAGTAAATCACTAAGAGGGAGGTAAACAGAAGATATATGATTATTGGAAATTACACCCTAGCAAGTGACATCCTATCAATTTCTTAGTCAGAATGTTACAGTAGACAGTAGCCACATATTCTACCTCACATATTTTGTAGCTTGAATCTTTTATGAGTTATTATGAGAAGAAATGTAAATAGCAAAGTACAAGCACAAGTCTCCAAGCCTCCCCCTCCCCATCTAAAATCTGGAAAAGCACTAAGCCCTAACCACAGCATCAAAGAAGGAGAGGAAGGGTTCTGTACATGCCACCAGCATTGCAACCAAAATGGATGATCAAGTGAGAGTCAGGTAATGTGTATTCTGACCTTTGCTTTCCCTTGATACACCATGTGACTGCATAATAAACCTCTTTTCTTTTTCTTTTCTTTCAGTAACATGGGGATATTAACAGTTTTACTTCTTTCCAAAAAGCAGTTTGAAATCTGCAAGTAGGAACTGCCTTGTGTCAAGTAATATTAACTATTTCTATCAGGGTGCTACTGAAACTTCTCATAAGTCCTGTCATGCAGTATTATGAAGAAATATGGAGCAAAACTAGTACATGTCCCAAAGATCTTATTAAACAAAGCCCCTGTGCAAAGGGTGTAAGAGTACCACAAAATAGCTTGGACATTGTAGCTTCCCAAGCTAGCAAACCTTAGTGAAAAACTATTGATGCACCCTGAGTATACCATCAGACACCTCTCTCTTACTGCATTAAACCAGCTTAGTGTAAGCAATGCTTGCCAGAAATGAGCCCATGAATTAAAAAAAATAGCTGACCGATAGATGACTGGACAAGAAGAAAATAGAGATTCCTCTGAAAGTGGAATTGACAGAAGTGAGTTTAGAAGAATTTTTAGCCATCTTGAAGACCTCTTTTCACTGGTCAGTTTGGTCTGTAATTAGCAGCACCTTTGGATAGTAGCAGATCATTCCCTCTTCCTCTCCTTTCAAAACATGAATGGAGGAATGGAGGAGGAGGGGAAAAAATAGCACGGGTCACCTGCAAAATACAAGAGGAAAAAAAAAGAGATATTTTTATATCATCCTTACTTTACTAGCAGACTCTATTCTGTCTTGACAAATGATTGTCTGACTTTGCTATTTGCAGTTTCATCATCTCTACTGTAATGTAGGTAGCCATGAAGTATCAGTCTTCTAATCTCTCAAAAATTCCAGTTTATTTCAATACTTCTCTTCAGCAAAAAACACACATATTTTTGTTTAATTCCCATGTTATTTTGAATCCACCTCAAGAAATTAGTCTATATTTAGGGCACTTAAGATACCTAAACTAAATATAACAGAGTATCTAATATTCTAGAAGTTTGTTCAGCAATAATACTCTTTAAGGACAGGATTTATTATTATCGGTACCAGGTGCTTGCTGAAGTTGGCTTTATACTGTTCAATGGGTCTACTTTTAAGCTGTCTTCAGATGTATATGCAGTAGCTATTTACACTTGAGTTCCTTCAGCTGATTTCCCGTAGCAATTCAGCCTTATTCTGGAAACTCTACAAAACTTCCAGGGGATCATTAGACTCTGCCACTCTTTATCTTCTAACCTACCCTCTTCTGAAGTGGGTTTATAACTAAACTGGCCATGCTGTGGCTTTGCTAAAAATAATCCAGCCATCAATATCATACAGAAATTCTTTCTTAGAAATACTGGTTTGGGATTTTCCTGACTTGAGAGTGTATCGCTTATTGGTACGAACCATTCTTTAAAGCTCATTTTAGGAAAGTGTCTTCACATCACCTGAAATATAAATGTTAGTATCTAATCAAATGGCAAGCAGGAGGAACAAGATGAATGCCAACAAGCAAGTGTAGTTTTTAGGAGAGAGAAGCACTTCCATGGAAAAGGTATAAAGTTGTTAGGAAAGGCCTGATGAGCACAACATACCAGGAAACATCTGATAGATTTTGGCTATGAGTATAGTTCACAGGCTACTTAATAATTCTGCAGTTTCACTATGATAGAGCTGGCTATGGCTTTTACATGGACTTACGTCTCTCTTCTCATACAGAGATCTTTAAAAAAGAACTAGGATGCACCAGGGTTTTTAGAGCTAATCTGACCATAATATCTTACTTTTAAATTTAGAAAACTCAAACCAAGTAGGTTAAATACACTAGAAATAAAAATTTTCCCTTACTATACTGTACCCAGCTTGCTTGGACATCTCTCTGCTCTTCACTGCAGTCTCAAGGTATCTCTAGGAGCTGCACCTGGCCACACTCTGCGGTCTCCCAAATTTATAATCTCTGAGCAAGTACAGCAGATCCTTAAAGAAAGGAACAATTTCCCTGTCTTTCTGGAGGCTTCGCCTCACTGAGGCTTCTTAAAGGCACACAAAAGCAAGGACAGGCAAAGCAGATGCCATCTGTCACAACTGATTTTGGTACATTGCGGTCTTATTTCTTTTCTTTAAAAGGGTACTTTTAATTAGCTGAGTTCAGTGATCCAGTTTCCTGCTCAGCCCACCATGGAACAGATTTTGTGTAGCCGAGGAGATAGGTGGGAGGAAAAATTGAACCATTAGGATAGAAAAAATGACCAGAGAAAGAATGTAGGAACTAATTATACTGGCTTTGTGGCTAAAGCCAGTATCTCTGACTGCCTGGGAGAATGTGTAACTCTCAGAACAATAAACCTACTTACTGGAGATCATTGGAAGAACTTCCTATGGCACTTATTTGACCTTCTTCAGACTTACAACACCAAGTGACCTGAGAGACAACTTACACTCTCTTGTGTGTTTAATCATGGATGGGTAGTTTTTCACTGTTGTGAAATGTCCAAAATCCACTGCAAGTTGGCATGTATGTAGCAGGACATCCAAGAAAACATGAAAGTCCACAGTACCAAAAGAATCAATGCAATACCCTTTTGTGCTTTTCTGATGCTGCTATGTGGTACTCACCTGATAAATTCAGTAGGTCCCCCAAAAATTACCAATAGGAAAGTATGAATGATAAATTCCAGTTCTCCATGCTTCAGAATATAGAAATTTTTAAATTTTAACTCAGATGTCACTTAGCAGTTCTAGCAGCAGCAGCAAATTTGTTACAATTATCATAAACATAATGAGCACACACTCAGGAACGCCCCAGGCAAGGAGCCTCAGAAGCTAAGGGGCATATCGTATTTACAGTACTTTTTGGATCGACTTAAGAAGCAAAAATCAAAGGCATCTTGATTTCAAATTAGGGGTTTTATAGATACTACTAGTTTTGACTTGTTAGGCTGATATCAAGGTAGGGTCTTTGGTAAGGTTACTGGTCTACCTGATCACTTTGTTGGGTCAATGTCAGGATTTGGTCTTTTCCAAGTTATTGGATCACTAACCTTAGCCTTCTCTCATCTGAGATCATACTCTGTGAAGGCAGTAGATCAGAGCCTTTGGCTTACTAAGATAACAAACATTTATTGAAGCAGCAACTTTATAGAACTTATTTCAGATCAAAAAATCTGTCAGGCCTGTGTGAGTTATGCTGATAAAACAGTGCAATGTTCTGTAACTGCTCTATCTTTCTTGCCTGCTGCCACATCAAAGCCTTCATTGACACAGCCCTTGTGTCACATTGAGCCACTGCGTTGTCACAGGGTTTAGAAGGTCCTGGCTCAACTTCTCTTGATCTCAAGGAGCTCAGAGTGACATTCTTACCATAAACCATTAAGGAAAATGAAGTGCTAGTTGAATACTAAGCAAAGGGGACATCCCTACTTTGATAAATGCCTTTCTATTCAGAGAGATATAGATACAGTAAACAGCAGTCCACTAACATAGTAGGGGCAATGTTCTTTAAATATTGCATATGAGGAAAATAAAGCAAGACAGAGGAAGACTTTAGTGTCACATCAGGCACTTACAGCCCTACTAGCAGTAAGAGCAAGCAATAGATCTGCCTCATTTTCAGACATAGATTTTGAACATGGAGGTTGATTATGTGGCTAATAACACTGGAACTGAACTAATAACAGCTGACATGTGAACCAAATAAAATTCAGTGTTGTTTTTTCAGGGTAGGTCAGGCAGGGGAAGATGAAAGGCAGGAGACGAAAGTTGATATTTTTGTCTGTCAATGTAAGAATTGACGATATTAGAAGAAAAATGTGATTTATTCTTTCTTTAGAAGCAAATAGCTTCCTGTCATGCAGCATTAAGAATCAGTAGTTAACGTGATTTTACTAAATGGGGAATGTGTCCCATTCACAGAGAGTATAATGTGCATTATTATGGCTTTTTCATTTCTACTGCATATCAGCAGGTAGCTATTGTTCTTCTCATTCCATAATATTCAGAGGTTTTCAAAATTTCCATTGCAGATAATACTATCCAAAAGGGGATTGCACTATTATTGCCTTATCAGATATTATACCAGGTCTCTCTTTCTTTAGTCATGTTCTGAGGTTAAATAACTACCATCATATCTACTTGACTCTTGAGACAGAGTTTTATTTTCAGAAGTTCTGAAACTGTTCTTCTTTCCTTCTTTTGACTAATTATTTCCTTCCTAGTTAATGGGGCGAAGAGATGCCATTTTCACCTTATAAAAAGCTTCAACAGTTTATGTAATTTTTCTGTGATTTTAGTTAAATATTACCATGCATTTTTTTGCCTCTGCATTTGCGGTAGCAGATCTGAAAAAAAAAACCCCACAACTGTACCAGGAAACCAGAGAAACCCAAAGCCTCTACCTTGTCTTTGTTTCATAAGACCCTTTACTATCTCGAAGGAGCAAGTGTTACTAGTGCAGCTTTTCAGTCTTCATTCAAGTTCCTTAAAGTTAGTTGCAACAGAAGAGATTATGATATAAGGGGAGAAAACAGATTTGACAACAGCCATCAGAATAAATAGCTGGATCTTTCTAATCTAAAAATCAAAATCTGGGGGTACATTTTCCAGTTTAAAATTCCCAAGGATGACTAACATCCCAGTCACGGCTACACTACACACAAAAAAGCATACTGATATTTATCTATATTCTATCTACAAGCGAGAGGAAATTTTTGTTTCAGTTACTGGAAAAAGTAAACAAAGCATAAGGAGAAGCCTTGCACAGTGATTCCTACACAGTCCAGAAGATTTGACCTGGTTTTTGTCCAGATACATTCACCCCCAAAAAGCCTTTAGAAATACCTATATAACTTTCAAGGCATTTTTAAGTGTAAGTGAAAGAACAGCACAGAAACAGCAGAGGTTTACCAAAACCTAAAATGAATTAGGATTGTATTAAATTATTATTCTCTTAGTCCTTCAACTTATCTCTAGATCACCAAAAGGAGAACTTTGTTCTCTCCATGGCTAGGTCAGGCTTCCCATGGCTCTAACTGTAACTAGAAAAAAAAAAAAAAGACTCTAGAAGACAGATGACCAAAAAAAAAAAAAAAGAAAGATGCTGAATTACAACAGCTTCAAAACCAAAGTCAAAACCTTGATAAAATCACTTGATCATCATTTCTAGCCAGTGCAGTTGATGTCAAACCTGAAGTGGTTAAATTTACTGACTCAGCACTCCTTGCTTATTAGACTGATTTTAAGTCAAAAACATTTGGAAGGACAAACTCATCATCTTTACTTTCCATGGCCTATATCAATATAAATGCTTCAATGAGGTCAATGGATCAATATCTCCTATTTGCAGCACTGAAACTGTGAACAGGTTAGCACCCTTAGCTGAATATGGTGATGTCAAAGAAAAAAACCTATATAAAATAATTTGGTCAGCACATCAAGCTTGCTTGGATAATGCCAAAGCAACAGCTCTGTGACAAAACTACATACCTAAAGCACATCTAACTTGTTGAATTTATGCCAAGTATAGGCTTGTGTAAGGTTATTAAATTAACATTTTTAGCTCTTTGAGTTGATGCTAACTCTCATTCACCTGAAGAAAAGTCTTAAATTGTGTTAATTTTCTTACCCTGAGAAAGAAATAAAAACTTGCTGAACTTCTTGTTTCCATAGTCTTACAAATGCTGGATCCTTCTAGTCCAAGGTGAATGAGGTAGTACTTACATTCAGGTGGTCTGAGAACACTTTAGTGAGTAGAATAGGAGAAATTAAGGAAGACTATCAGTGCTGTTAAAAAAAAAAATAAGAAAAAAAAAGAATCATTCAGAGAAAGAAGGATATTCAGATAAATAGCTTTGTAATCTGAATGGTTCACGCTAGTTTGGAGACATAAATTAGGAAAGAACCCAGTGAAAGGTTCACCCAGCAGTCATGTCCTTACTGCACCCAGCCCCTTCTCCCAACACGTACTGGTGAGAAGAAACAGAGACGCAAGCAGACCCCTCAGGAATTACGAAGGCTGCACATGTGAGAGAGATAAAGTAGAAAACAAACCAGAAAAAAACCCATCAGGTAGCGGCATCCTTGGGAGTACTATGATACCTAAAATTCTGATACCAAGATCCTCAGATATTAGCATAATGGAACACTACAGACACAGGCCAGATGTGTAGAAGTCCTTCATAAGGCATTCCAGTATATGAAGTCCAGTGCCAATTGAGTAGTAAATTACATCCGTCCTGGGTCCTCCCATTACAGAGTCCTGGGTCTCATCACATGGCCACATCCTGAGGTCTATAATATAATGTAATACTATATTAAAGCCTGAGGCTTTGCACCGTGCATTCAATAATTGCTTCTTGACTGTTCAGGTGTCCTTCACAAGAATCATTGTTGTCTCAGTCAGGCTTCTGTCAAATTCTGGTGTTTGTCCTAGGTATCTCCTGGGTTCCCCCACAACAGAAGATCCTGCACACCATTCCCTCTCTATTCTGTTACAGAGACGTGAGTTTCCCTCTTGGGCAGCTACTGCTACCAGCCACTTCATGCTTCAGCAGTTGCTGTAAAACCAATATTTTCCCTACCAGCTGCCACCCCTGGCAGTGAGTCTAAGCCCAAGAGATCTTTCTCTACTAATGATAGAGAGGCAGATCCAGAAGCCGAAATTCTTGAATCACTTCCTTGCAGCTGCAATTCCAAACTTTTGTGCTGCTGACTTTAATTGATCAGTGCTACCAAGAGAGGTTGGACATTAGCAGGAAATTGGTTTTATCTATATAGGAACATGCCTTGTGTTCTGACAAGTACCTGACCTTGATTGTCTCCAGGCAACCTGCCTTACAATTTTGTAGCTAGGTCAACAAGAGAAAATTTTTGAATAATTTTTGAGTGCTTTCATGCATAAAAGCAGTTATTTCATTTACCATAATTCATAAATTTATCTCTTTCCTTAGTCCTTGAAAACATTCTATATATCTGAAAGCATCTGCAAATTCCTGCTAGGATTGCATATTCGGCAGAGAAGTTATTTGTTTGATAACTCACACTGAAATCTCACTGTGGGCTTGCCAAAGGGGGCCTGTCCTCTACTACCTGAACAAGAAGAACAGAGCAAGTCCAGTCACAACGACCAGGTTCAAGAACCAAGAGTCCAGATCTGGCATGTCCACAGTGACAAGGCAGATCAAACTGATGTTCATCTGCTTAGTAAGGCAGGCACCAAAGCAAAGGAGTCCAGCATGCAGCTGCAGTTTAGCTGTGGCAGGGAACAGGGACTGGACCCTCGGCTTAAATGCAGCTCCTGAGTGATGGGTTTGACCCCCTAGCAAGGTCTCAGAGTTGCTCTGGCAAAGCTGGCCCTGAGCAGAGGCAGCAAACCAGTGGGGAAGGGGATGCACTCAGCCCTGTTGAAAGGAGAGCAGCTACCCACACCAGTTACCTGCGCCTTAGTAGTTTTCTGCTGAGTGCATTACCCAGGGCACAATGCTGTTAGGAGGATATGGGGCAGCAAAGCTGGTTAGGGAGTTCTGTGGGCAGCAGAAATTAGGAGGACTTAAATTGTTATTTTCTTCAGCTGTAGTACCAGTGCCCTCTGCATTTCTTCTTGGCCCCCATTGCTAGTATTTTGGATTGAGAACAATGTTGAAATGGATCATTCTGCCCTTTCCAGACAAGAAGAAATTTTTTTCTTTCTCTCACCAGAAAGCTGATGGAAAGCTTTCAGTTGTGCAGAAATGTTCTGCTTCTCCACTGCATCCATCATGTTGCAAGAGATTCCTCATGTGTGGATGGAGATGCATGGGAAAAAGAGGCCCACAAGGAGGAAGAGATCCCGGCTGGAGCACAGGTCCCAGAAAGCAAGAGCATAATCATAGGCAGGCAGGATCTCTCATGGATACAACATCAGAAGACTGGCCTGCAAACAAAGTCATGAAGACTCATGATTGTAGAATGCCAGTGAAGTCAGTGTAAAATTATCCAGCCTCTGCAATTATTTCCTGGGAAATTAATGATGAAGTTTCAGCTTCTGTTTACAGTCTCTTTTTGAGAAGGCTTTGCTGCATTTACAAAGGTGGTGGCCAGATGATGAAGTATAGTAGCCTTTTTCCATCTCTGAGCCTTCTTTGATCCTTAAGCACACACAAGATAGAAACTTGATTCAGATCCCCGAAGTATTCAGTGTCGCATTTCTTTTTCTTCCAAATGGACATAAGGGGTTGCTCAGAGAACTGTAAGGATTGAAATTGATTTTGTATTCTCCTCACCTCAGTCCCTTGGGGACACAAATAGTAAACAAAGAAGACACATTGAATTCTGATGTTTGCAGAAGGGTAAATAATTAAAAAGTATTCAGTGTATACAGGGAGTTCTCAAGGTTGCTGCTGATATCAGTAGAAGCTTGTAATTGGTAGTTGTACTTTATTTTGTGGCACAGCTGTATATGACTTGTGGCTTTTAAAACATTTAATATTCTTTCAGACATGTTAGAATGTCTCTGTTTTGGTTTTGTCTACGCTTTTTATATAGGAAGTTACAGAAGATACATGAAAGAGTCTTGGAAGAAAAGAGAAGTGTAGTGATTAAGGAGAAAGCATATGAAGAGCAAACCAAAAATGTAGAAACTTCAGAAACTCACAATGGAGTAAGAGACAAGGGAAAAGAAAAGAATAAAATGAATGAATACTGAGATAAATAAGCTATATCAAGGCTCGAGGAAGCTATGGTGTAAAAATAAAAAGATCCCAATATGAAAGGGTAGCTAGGGCAAAAAGCTTTTTCTCTGTGTACTCTTGTTGCCTGAATTCGATTTATACGTCATCCATGTTAGGATGAGTAACCTTATTTTTGTAGCAGAAGAAGTGACACATAGCACACACACAAAAAAAAGCTAGTAATAGCAACTAGTAAGAATTACTTTACCCATGAAAGTTGAGTGAGCCATCTACTTCACCTGTTGAAGGACTGGGACTGTATAGCCAGGAAGTGTGATACAGTTCCATAATCCAGCTAGTGATGTCTTAGTGCAGGAATTTGGTCTGTGTGATACTTCAAAGCTCTTTGAAAAGGTTTCCTCTTCTATTTTGCAGGTAAAGTGACAAGGTGCAGTCTACAATATGTAATCCTTTTGGCTTGGAAATTCCACTTGCATTTAGAGAGGCAAATAAATGATGGCATGAAACATAATTAAAAATTATGTCTGTTTGAATTTCTCAGCTAAAATATTTGAAATTTAAAATTTTAAAAACTTCCTTTCTCTGGAAACCGTAAACTGGAACTTTGCCAGAATTTCTTGCATTTTGCATTTATATTCCAAAGTTTAGTGATTAAGAACCACAGTGTAATTCCCATAAAACTAGGTTCAATATTCTAATAAAATTATAATTTTTTCCTCACCTTTTATGTTTGTTGCAGATTTCACTGGAAGTTTTTGAAGAGTCTGCATGCGTAGTAACAACAATACAGATCTAACAAGTTGAGTGGCTTGAAATAGGCTTTGTGTTCTAGGGGACTTTGAAGTGACTTCTGAGTTTACAGCAAATTAGTTTCATCGCATGTTAACCACAGAGAAAGAGCATACTTGCATACAATACCTCACAAGGTCAAAGGAGCATATCTTCACCTCAATCTTGTATGCCAGGTTCAAATAGCTGACATCCACCTTTCCTGGTCTCTCTCACAGAGAGCAGTTGACCTGGAACACTATGGAAAACCGTACTATTGCAAATGATGTATCAGAAAAAAAGCTAGTGGGAATGAATAGGGACTCCTAAGACTTGACGTAGGGGGAGCATCTTGACTTAGTTGGGGAGGAAGTTATTCTCTGGTTGTATTGCCACTGCCACCATTTTTTTTTCTTCATATTAATTCTTCTTCCATGTCTGAAATGTCACTCTGGGAAATGCTGCCAGATGTTGTTTGGATGGAGGTGACAGAAAGCGTTATAATACTAGATGAGTCTGGCATATGTGCATCACCTATAATAAAGTTCTACCTGCAAAAGTGATGACAATTTACCCAAACTGATGAGCTTTTCCTGAAGAAGAGAAGCTATTGCCAGCACTGGATAAGTAGCATGAAATTCTATATCCCACTGAGAGCGCACTGTAAGCATGTCTCTAATAGCAAATTTTTGAGTAATGGTATAAATTTATGCAAAAATATTAAGAAGTTTTAGCCTTGAGAAAATTTAGTTTGGTGGTTTTAGTGCTCAGTCCCGAGCACAGAAATTATTTGGTAGCTCTGGTTGTAAAACAAAGATGACTGTGGATGCTTGTCCTAGTTTGAGATAGAACAAAATAAATTTTCTTTACAGTAATTTTCTTTTTGGTTAAGTCTCCTCTAACTGACTGCACTCTCTGAAATTAATGGTATGTTTTATCAATTAACTCTGTTGAGGTTTATGCTGGGCTGACCACTAAATGACATAGTCCTTTCCATAGCATACATACTTCCAGGGAGAAGTATTTTATTTTGCCTGTTTTTTGGTTGGTGGTTTGGTTGGGATTTTTCCCACAATTTATCAGAACAATAATTTGTTTTTTATTAATCTGCATTCCTCCTTTATTTTTTTTTTTCCTCTCTGCTTTTCACTGTATTTTACTTTTATATTTGCCAGGGAACAGAAAATAATGTGTGGTCAGATGTTTCCAAAATAAAAAAATATTTGTTTACAATGATTAAAGAAGAAAATGATTATGCCTCTTGGTTTCACTATTATCTGTATACTACTATCTATCTGAAAATATGTCTGGAATGTATATATTGACACAGACTTTTGCACTCACACAGACACATTCATAGAAAGCTCACATAGCACATCATTATACACCGTACCTGAGGTGTAAAGAGTCTCAGAAGGCATTTAAATTACAAATACTACTATTTTAAGTCTCCAGAGTAATTTCACTTTAAGTGAGATTAACATCCAGTATAAGTATTATGAATGGGACTATTATTCAAGTTAGATGACAGTTCCCATTATAAAACCCTGATTTTGGTGGCTTATAATTTTGCTGAACTTTAATCTTTCAGGCTGACATGTTCCTCATTGGCAGGATGGGGCTGGAGGCTGTACAGCTCAGAAGGATGGTCCAAGTGTCAGAAATACAGCCTGCCTCCTAAAGTGAAACCTCATTTTATCTCTTCACAGCATATTCGTGTTCTCTACCACTAATTTCTACAGATACAGTGGCCCTGGTCTCAGTCTCTCCTTGTTGCCTGCCAACAGCAAGATGAAGGTCTGGGGAGGATGTGAGAGGAAGAGTAGTGAGGAGACTGGAGGGAAGGTAGTCCCTAATCCTGTTGTGAACTCTATGGTCAACTTCTCCTTTTGCTATCACTTCCATTCTATATTTCAATCCCACATTTCCAGTTTCAATGGGAGGCCAAAGGAGGAACAGTCCTGAACTTCTTTGTCATTCCTCACTTAAAGAGAGTATATGCGTATATCTATTTCAGCCAATAGAGAGAAGGTTACAATTGACAAATGTGATGCAAAACAACTAACTTACACTAAACCAATTTGTATTTCTCATTTTGTGGGACCTGGCTATCTACTTTGCAGAACTGCTGAGTATTTGCAGTGTCAGCTGCTATTAAGAGAGTCCGTACAGTTAACTGTAATACTAACTAACCTAAAAAAAGCCTGAAAAGCCAAATTAGTTGTCTCAGTGGGAAAGCAAAACTGAGAGATACTTTTGATCACCACAGTGTTATGAAACTAAATGCCACAGTTTCTGCAAAGTTTCCAGATACTACTGTGTTGAAGAACATGGCACAATTAATGAAACTGTTGGTAACCTTGGCTGCAATTTACAGTAAAAATGCATGATTACATCCAGAAGAAAAAACAAATAAGTAAAAAAAAAAAAAAAGTCATCCTTTCTGTATACTGAACGGGGCAGAGATTTGCTAGACAAAACCACTGTGAGATCATAAAGACATTTCTGACTAACAAATATGTATGGGCAACTTGAGTATTGTCTTCCTGAACTTCTCTATGGCTGACTTCATAGCCTTGGTATAATACAAATGACTTCTGTATTTGTGTACTTTTTGCTGTGAAAAATCAAGTGATGGAACCAATGCAGACCAAAACAGCAATAATTCTGCATTGTACACTTAGGCAGACAAGAACAAGATATTCCTGTCTGTGCTTGAGTTAATAAGAAATTATGGTTCTGTCTTTTTCAATGCTGCATTGAAGAAGAAATGTTTTGGTTTGTTGGTGGTTGGTTTTTGTTTTTTTTTCCAGAGATCCCTAAATCAGCATTAAGAGTACCTTTTCAAGTTTTGCTGCTTGAAGTTAAATATATTCATCCACATGGAACACAAAAAGTAAGAACAGCAGATCATCAGTTCCTATATATCTGTATTAATGTCATAGAACTTTGGGACATGTAAAAGGTATTGTAGGCTAAAAGAACAGACGTCAGTTGTCTGTGGGAACTGTGCTGGCGGCACGTATTCATAAGAGATTACTTCAGAAAGTTTACTCTTCAATGAAATAGAGAGGAAGCCATTTCATATAAGAGAAAAGAACATACATCTGCTTACTCAGCACAGAGCAGAAGATATGCTGTAACTTGTTCAATTACAAAACCTCATAATATCAACAGACTGAGCTCAGCCTTTTACACTACTGATCTGAACACAGATACATACATTTTAGAAACTCAGTCTGGCAGGAAATAAAATCCACAAAATCAAGGAATGACAAAATTAATTTGAATATCCTACAATTTTGAATAATATGAGTATTAGTATTTCTTTTTGCCCACTACATATAACTATCAAATAAAAAACAATTCGTATGTATGAAAATGTGATATTACTCACTCCTCAGTAGTCAGTGTTCTATTTCAGTGCTGTGCTTCTCTGCTTGTTCCATCTCTGCTTGCTTTTCTGACACTTTTCTGTGCACAAGTTTGTTTCCTAGTTTATTGCATAATTTGTTTTTCCATTAATTCTTTGAAAATTATTGGGGAAGCAGGCAGTGATGTTAGCTCATCTTCATTTTATATTATAAATAGTTTCTCTAAATTCAACAAAGCAAAAAAATAGTATATTAAGCTCAAAAATAAGTGTCACGGGTAAGCTACTAGCTGTACTAGGGCAGGAATGTCTAAATAAGATTTTGCACAATTGCTGGTCTTGATGCTGTTGAAGTTCCCAGCTCTGCCAAGTTTGCTTACTCAGTGCTGTGACCACCAGTCCATGCCCTCCTCCACACTCCTGTTCTATAGAACAGGACCATAAGCATCTACATAAGTCAGCTCCTTTTCCCTCTCTCTCTTGTACCACAGTTCTTCAGAAATTTAAGGACAGGCATCCCTACCAGTGTCTCCATGAAATACACACAACTGCTCAAACCAAGAACCTTCTGTCTTGCACAGTCCAACACCCCAAAAGTTGCTGTGCACCTGCTGTACTCTGGTAAGTAGAATCAGTTCCCAAAATCTGCCTGCAAACTGGTCTTACCAGCAGCAAATTAGCAGTGATGATTGGAAACTTTTAGCTCTGAGGCACTTCTAACAAGTGCAGGTTGGTTTTCTAGGCATGGATGTCTAATATCATTTTAGATAACCCATTTTGTCCCAAACAGGTGTCTGTGGGACTTGCATACAGAAGACCGGAGAAACTCATCGTTCTGAAACAGAAGGCAGGAGGGCATCTAAAATGTTAACAGATGTCTATGTTTAGCTGATTAAATAGTGTGCTCTTACCCAATAGTTTTCAGAACGGACTAGAGAGTTCTCTGTTCGCTAATATTTGGCTCTCCCATTTTGAAATATAATTATGGTCATAGCTACCAGAGGAAAAATTACCTTAAGAGCTTGGTGCACTCCAAATTAAATAACTGATGCTAAAATATTTACATAGAAGACACTGAATTTTTTCATTTATCTGGTTACTCTCAGGCAGCCTTAAGTATCATTAAAGGCTAATGGTATAGTTCACATGATCAGTTCTGAATAAACAGTCACCTACACCTTATATAGACTATGTTCAAAGGCATACCTACACAGAAACACATGCATATATATTTACATATATATATATGTATAAATGCATACAAATGTATACATACACACAAGATAGATATATACAAGGCAAAAAGAAACCTAATTGCAACCCCCTCAAAAATAAACTAAAATTAAAAAATATATATAAAATCAGCCATAAGGAAGAGCTGCAGCAATTCAGAGAAGAGGGTGAGCTTACCAGCTATTTCAGGCTAACGAAGAAGTGAAACAGATAAATGTGTTAACTACTTTCCTAGGAAGAGTCTCGGGAGATGTGGAGAGGAAACATATACCAATAATTGTAAAGGGGGACTGCTGCTCACTTTTAATTGCAAAACTTATCAGTATGCTTGGGTTTTTTTAAGTACCATTTAAACCAATACTTTAAAAATAAGAGTATAAAATACAAATGATTGAGCACTGGAAGAACTACAATTATTGTAAATATGAAAATACTGTATCTTTGAGTACTGTTATGGTATTTACATCAGAAACTAGAGTTTGGATATCTGCATCATTATTTCACCATTCATCAGTAACTTGGTAGTTACATCTCAGTTTAAGAGTTAATTGACTACTGATCCTCTTATTTCCTCTGCCTCTGCCCTTAATATTTTCTATGTTGAATTTCCTAATCAAAGAGTAAAATACATAAGCATAATTTTTTTTTTTCCTATGATGATTTGTAAGTAAATTCTTCCAGATCTCAGTTCAGCTCTAGACGGCTAAGCAAAACAAATATAAAAAAAAGAAAGAAAATAAAAATATGATTTTAACTATTGAATTAACTACAAACCTTATAAATCATAGAATTGTTTAGGTTGGAAAAGACCTTTAGGATCAAGTCCAACAATTAACCTTATATTGCCAAGTCCACCAGTAAACTGTGTCATTTAGTGCCACATCTATACGTTTCTAAAATACCTCCAGGGATGGTGACTCAACCACTTCCCTGGGCAGCATGTTCCAATGTTTGATAACTCTTTCAATTAATAATCTTTTTCCTAATGTCTAAGGTTTCTAAACCTCCCCTGGTGCAACTTGAGGCTATTTCCTCTTGTCCTATTGCTTGTTACTTGGGAGAAGAGATGGAGCTCCACCTCCCTACAACCTCCTTTCAAGTAGTTGTAGAGAGCAATAAGGTCTCCCATAAGCCTCATTTTCTCCAAGGCTAAAAACCCTGATTCCTTCAACCGCTCCTCATAAGACTGGAGCTCTAGCTTTGTTGCTCTTTTCTGAAAATGGTCTAGCACTTCAGTGAGTTCCTGAAAGGCAGGTCCTGCTGGAGTAACCTGATCTCCATCTATGACCCATTGAGTGGATGAAGGAAAGGTTGTGGGTGTTCCTACCGACACATTAGTAAAGCTTTTGACACTGTTTCCCACAGTATTGTCCTGGAGAAACTGGATGCTCAGGGCCTGGATGAGCATACTTTTCTCTGGGTAAAACACTGGCTGGATAGCTGGGCCCAAAGAGTGGTGGTGCACGGAGTTAAATCCAGCTGGTGGCCAGTCACAGGTGGTGTTCCCCAGAGCACGATATCGAGGCCAGTTATCTTTAATATCTTTATCGATGACCTGGATAAGTCTCCAAATGGATTTGGTCAACCAGTCTCCTAAACATGCCAAAGTCTGCCCTCTGGAAGTCCAAGATGGCAATTCTGATAACCACCCTCCTTACTTCTCTGAGAATTGAAAACTTGTTTATTTTGTGATTGCTATGCCCAAGATGGCCTCCAACCATCACATCATCCACAAGTCCTTCTTTGTTCGCAAACAACAGGTCCAGCAGGGCACCTTCCCTAGTTGACTCATTTCCAAGCTGTGTCAGGATGTTATCTTCCACGCACTCCAGGAACCTCCCAGACTGTTTCCTCTCTGCTGTATGGTATTTCCAGTGGACATCTGGTAAGCTGAAGACCACCACAAGAACAAGAGATAGTGGTTGTGAGGCTTCTTCCAGCTGCTTATTGAATATTTTGTCTGCCTCTTCATCCTGGTTGGGTGGTCTATAACGGACTCCCACCATATCTGCCTTGTTTGCTTTCCCCTAGATTCTTATCCATAAACACTCAACCCTATCATCATTATCAATCTCTAGATAGTCAAAACATTCCATAAACATACAGGGCTACCCCACCGCCTCTCCTTCTTTGCCTATGTGAAAATATTTATAAGCATATACTTAAAAGAATTCCATAGCCCATGAAACACAATGCTCCCTAGTCTTATTTGTGATATTATTTTTACTTATTTTTTTTTAATGATTGCACTTTGTAGGTCACCTTTAGGAGGAAAAAATCACTGTTCTCTATCCTCCTTCTTTTTTAGTGTCCATGCATTACAGACACCAAAATTGCATTCAAATATCTCTAGTAAACTTGTTAATATAAGTGCTGAAAGGTGTTTGGTTTTTTTCCATTTACATTCCATTGTATTTATTATATCCTAAAATATCACAAACAAGAAATATTTCCTGGAAGTTAGAAGTTCTTCAAGTATTTCTCAAACACAATGACTACATGGATATTTACCTTGCTTACAAATATCAGCTTTCATCTATTTCTTCCTATATTGAATAGGTTCCAATATGCCCTTTTTGTATGACAGGATATGTTCATTTCCAGAGAAAACAGTTAGCAGCATCCAGTATTACTCTGCATGCTATGATTGTCTCTTTATAAAATTTTGAATAACTGTTAGAAAATTACAACGATGTTTGAAAGAAAATTAGGACTCTTAAAGGTGTTCTCTTTAGAATTTTCTTTTAAAATGCCTAAACACTACATTATTTCATCAGTTTGAAAATAGCTACAACATCAATTTAATCATTATGAGATAGTTGAGTATGTCTGTAGGATAGTAACACTGTAAACACCTTAAGTATGTGAAAAGATTAGACCCTAAAGACTTCATCTATGAGACACAATGGATAAGAAGTAAGACTTCATTATATCTACTGTTCACCAAACATAACCTTCTTCTCATTCAGTTGAATCAGACTCTGGATTACCAATTTAAAATGAGGTATAACCAAGCCAAATTAATTTAGCTGAAAACTCCTCAAGATGCAGCTTTTGATCTTCCATGTATCAGAAGCTCTTGTAATGAAATTTAGCTTCAACAAAATTACTACTATATATCAAACCAAACACCTCCTAGATGTTCTTAGCTTAATAGAGGAATTATTTACTATAGATCACAACAAATACATACTTTATTTAAGTTTCTTTATTCCTTTGAAAATCTTTACTTACTTTTCTCTCAGTGTGTTCTCTAGTGTATGTGGAGTTGGAAGTAATTATTCTTGGAATTTAGATCATAATCCAGAATAGAACAGAACAGAATTGACAGACTTCAATTGACATAACTTCAAAAGTGTTTACAAGACAACTGCTTTGCATGGCAATTCATGTCTTGTGAGAAATTCTAGTGTGCTTCCATAGGTCATTGCACAAAATATTTTGTCTGATCTAACATGCTGACTTAGTTTTATTTGCTTTTGGGATTATGAGTCTGTCGGCTAAGCTTCAGTTATTTTATTCAGTTTTTCTTCATAATCAGAGGATTTTAAAAAGTTTCTAACAATCTAATCATATTCTGCTGGCAGTTGAAGGAAAGTGCCAAAGTTAAGTGCCAGCTACCAAAACATAGCACCATAAGAAATGGCACCATGTAAACCATTAGAAGAAAAAAAATCACACCTGTATCTGTAGAAGTGAAATACAGTCTACACTTATCCATAACATAAGTAAGAACATTATTCTCATAAAAATGAGTGCTGGCAAATGTAGAAGACTGCATATCACACTCAGTGTTGCTCTTCATTTCTGATAAATTTACTGAGTTAAACTACGTGTCTGCGCATTTTTAGCTTTACTTTTCTTTACTTTGTGGCTGGTGTGGTCTTTTAATTGATTGGGAATCTCCCAGAAATCAATTTCAAATTTAACAAACACATTGCAGGGTGTGAGATTAAGCAGCTCAAGCATGTTTTCCAATGGTTCATTCTAATGTAGTTCCCAAGTGGTAGGCACATGTATTCCTTGACTAACCCATACATCTAATACTTTTGCTACAGCACTGTCCTAAGGTTAGAGCATCAGTCTTCTGCTGATTTTTGAATATGCAGTTAGAAATCCACAATAGGTGAAAGGAAAAAAAAATAAAAAGTTAAGAAACTGCAGGAAAAAACACTTCTCAAGAAAAATTTTGAACAAAATTACAATACAGCAAGCCACAGATTTTTAGTTTTGTGCTAAACAGAGATAAGGAGGAAAACTTTAGCATTAAAACATTTAAGACAATAATAATAAAACCAGCAACAACAACGCAAGAAAACAAATAAGGAAATTAATTGTAAGAAACGTGGGATTCATTTTGATCTTTCTGAAAAAATACAATTTTTATTGAGTTTAAAGTACTCCGAGTACATTTTACCTCAGTTTCATGTTATTTGAACAACATAAGTCAATTTTTAAGGAAAAAAATGCCATTTTGAATCAAAAAGTCAAAGTTTCATTTTATAAATGTCAAAATGAAATGGTTTGGCATTTCCAAAATGAAACATTTCATTTCAGAAAGGTCAAAATAATATGTTTTGACATTTTTTAAATTCCTCCCCCCCTCTTTGTTCTGACCAGAACTATTAGCCATATACAACCTTGATTAGTTTCAGGCCTCTTTAAGCTCAGTTCTCTATCTGAATTACTAGTCATAAAATAAAATTTGTCCAGTGTCACTACAACAAAGAAAACAATACAATCTTTAAAACTATGCTGTAACTGCTTCTGCTGTGGTACTCTATCCTCCTCCTGCTTAGACTCAGCCTCCAATGTCCAAGTATCTACCCACATATTTTCACAGCTATGAGAGTTGGTTTTTCCCTACTGCATGCCTGTAAATTAAAAACAGTACCATAGTCAAAGGCACAGTGTCTCAATTAAACGCAAAGCTGGACAGAGAATTAATTGTCCTAATGGACAGTTCTCATATTTTTATAGTGCATATATATTGCCCAGGTGTTACAATTACAGTCACTATAAAAATGCTTATAGATGAATAAATGCACCATGTGCATCTAATGCAGAGTAGTCTGCCCATTGCCCTTAGCAATAACATGTCAGCACTTCTTTTCTGTGTCTCGTGGGCTAAAACTAAACCTGATATTGTTAGTTTAGCATCTTATGAATAAATAAATCATATTAAGTGCTGCAACCAGGATTGAGGTCAAAAAAATGAATAAGAATAAATAAGAGAAGTTACAATATCTGCTTGCTGAATTGTTACAACATATGCGTAACAGACTGATAGATCACCTTACCGCTATTCTGCCAGTCATCACAGGGGCAGCGCAGGGCAGGCAGAGGACAAGAACAATACTATTGTGCTGAGTGCAAATGAACCTCACCAGATTTACAACAATATCCTACAGAAATATCTAATCACATAGTCAGTAGTTCTTCCGTGAGTATTTCCAAAATGGCAGAGAGAATGAAAGAGAATTTTTGTTTTTTCACGTGTTAAGACAAATTTAAGGAAGACAGGAAAAAAAGGAATTAAAGGGAATTTGTGACCTTTTTTTTTTCATCTATATTGGATAAAGAGATCCTAATGAATGACAAAGTTTATATTTTTCTGTCTGTGATCTAGCTGAATGAATATTTTTCCTCAAGACACTTCCTGAAATTTCCTCTCCTACAAGCAGGTGCTCACCATCTGAAACAGTCTGAGTAAAAGCTCAACAGCCCACCTCCAGGAATCTAGGAGGTATTGAGGGTTTGGGGTGGTTTTTTTGGTATTTTTTGTTGTATTTTGTTTTTAAAAGTTTATACTTAGAAGCTTTTGGCATAACTCTGTCACCCAAACATCTTACGATGGCCACAAGCAAATATATTTAGTGATGCCTCACTTACTAGATCTTGCTGACTGTGCCTGTACAGAAATTTTCTCTTTTGATCCAATCCATGCCTGCCCAGTCCATTCATTCCTGATGAGAATATCCTGCTCCTTTCCACACACTCAAATAAAACTGTGGTGCTTGTGTCCTCTTCATGCCCTGAAAACTGACAGCTAGCCATTATGTTCTGGAGTTCGCTATCATGCACTACATCTCTTGAAATCCTTCTTAGACTGAAGCTCTTAAACCTGGGTATGTAATTCTTTGTGCATAATGTTATCTGCTGACAAAATCAAATAGCAAGTTATTAAAGTTTGAAAGGGTTTATCTATTTTTCATAAGCATTTTAATAGGCACTGCATTCCCTTCTGCCTCCCATATGCTCAACAGTCAAACTGATCTCAAAATGGACATTGTATACTTGGACTTGTATTACAGAATCTCTCTCAGAGCTGGTAGAATCTAGAAACAAGTCTAATTTACCAGCTAGGTTTCAAGGATTACTAAAGGACTGAAGCCTAAAGGGCTTGTTTGTTTTTTTTTCTTTTTATTGGTTGTGTTCTAATGCTAGATTTTGAACCATAACTGCACTTGCCTCTACTTGCTATTCTTAGAGCCATTTTGCATTCTCTTTGTGAATGCCATTCTTAACAATAATGTGGACGAACAATTTCCAATATTAGTGCTAGAGCATGGAAACTTTGTGTTGATGTTCAAACTCCTCTACTGCAACTTCACCAAGTACCTGACAAAATACATTGTATTGAATTTGTCATATTGTAATATCAAACAAAAGTGGTGCTTTGCAAAACTGCAATAAGATTTTACCACGTGAGACATTCCTTAGACTTTCACCTGGTGAAAACAAAAAACAATTTAAACTTGGTCGTTCAGTTAATTTTTTAAAAATACATATTTTTAGAATACAAAAATGAAGTTTTCATTCAAATAAATTTTCAACAAGTTTTTCTCAGTAATATGATATGAAGCTGGATCTTAGTAAACAAAGTGCATCTTACTAAAAGATCATTTGTATTCTTGCAGCAAATACTGAACTCTTTTTATACTTATAAATGAAGTGGCTCCAAGGATAGAGCTGTAACCCAAGGACAAGGAATCCATAGCAAGTCTACCTTATATTCACAAAGAACACCAATTTTATCTTTACAGCATTTGCCCTTGGTTTGACATGGGCGATATGCCAATAATGCAACAATCAATTTGGTTTGGTTTCCATTCATGTAGGAAAGAACAGATGGCATGCTGGATACACCGAGATAATGTTTTTATGTCGTGAGTTAACATGAACATGTTTCTGAGGGCCAAGACCTCTAGGCTAGAGCTAGAGGACTATGTGGAAAGAAGGGAGACAAATCTGGTATAGGTTTGTTTTTTTTTTTATCGTATTGTTTTGGGGAGCTATCCTTATTGTGAGCTATTACCAGAAGTACACCTGAGTTTTGTTTTAGAAAAGGTTAGTTGGGAAACTCCAACACAGAGCCAGTGAGCCAGCTGACAGGTTAGTAGCAATAACAATCAAGGAGGTGAACTTAATCCCTGCCTTTTTTTATTTAGTAGTGCGGCTGTACCCTTAGAAACATCACCCCTGTTGCATATGTAACATATACAGTTTGCATATGTTAGAACACAGTAATTTTACATATTACCAAGAGGAATGGATAATGGGGGGAAAAAAAAGTCAATAATCAAAATGATAACTTAGCAATGCAGACATTTTCAATGGTGAGCAGCCAGGATGAGGTTCTCCCATTCCTCAGGGCAGCTTCAGAGTTGGCAATGCACATATTGCTAACCTCCGGCTTCATCAACACCATCTCAGAACAGAAGTCTTAGATCATATGATATTTTCTTCCGTCTGTCAAATGGATGTTTTTCCACCCACCGGGCTAGACTGCCTGGGATTGGTAGAGCTTTCTTTGCTTATGCTTGGGACCTTCTGCTACTGGTAAAGAACAAACAAGAAAAAATAAGGTTGGTTTCTCTCCATATTTAAGGCAATAGTGCAATTTCATCAGAACCTGTTCAAAAGTATATGTCTATAAAGCATCTTCGAACATCTGAGTTAAGTGACCAGGATAAACTTTATTTTTATTTATGACAAAATCAAAGTTTACTTCGGTGGAAACCACATAATGTCAAAACAGGCACAGTTTCATCCTACTGAAGGGGTGGTTAGGAATGATTATGTCTCCAAACAGAAGACAACAGTAGAAAACAGACCTGAAAGAAATCATAAAGAATACTAAGGGCTTGTTTGAGCTGGAATTGAAACCTATGCATAGATCCTGTGTTGAATAAGAGCATTAAATAGCACCAAAAAATTATGTGTATGTAGCAAGAATGACTATCTTGTGTCACTGAGATGCAAAGAAAAGTATTCAAACTTCATGCTGAGAATAATTCCCTCTTTTTATTAAGTATCTAGAAAATGAAGGTTTAATCCAATACCTATAGGAACTTATAGGATCAGTTTTATATGTGGAACAAGGAAAATATGCCCATGCTGACACATTCACTAGCTATATGAGTTAGTCAGACTGAGTTTTAGAGCCAATTATATTCTGAGATTTAACAATCAGCAGATAATATGCCCTTCAATTTCACAAATAGCTTGAGCAGTTCAAAACAGGTAAGAAAACTGGTACTATGACTTTCAGGTCAAACAAGTCTTGAGTTGGTAGTATACAATGAAAGAAAAAAAAAAAACCACCACACCCTAAACAAGAAAATCATAAATTAATAGGTCTCATTCAGCAATCTAAGCAATTAACATTAGCATGCTAGTTATACAATTACTTAAGTCACTTGGAAGCAAAAGAATATGTAAAGATTTAAAAATACTATGGATCAGAAAATCAAGTAAAGTATTAACATGAATATTTAGAATTACCGAAATAAAAAAGATAATAGGGAAAATAAACATAAAAAATATAAACATTTGCTTCTCTTAAGAATTGTATCATCCAATAGAAACTTATATGGGATGAAAATGATAAGGTATTAATGGCACGATAATGTCAATTGGCAACAGACTGATAGGGTAAGACATAGAAGGCTTTCATTAGAAGATGGGTCCTCATTTCCTTGCCCGCACTCACCTGTCGGAAAGCAAAAATTTAAAAAGCAACATGAAAGAGGTCAGCATTTGGTAGCTATAGAGGACTGTGCCAGTAACTAGAGATGGGCTCAAATTTGTCAGAAAACACTCATGAAATGGAGTCTGAGTCCTTACAACATAAGGTCAAATTTTATAAGATGACAAGATTTATTTTTTTTTTTTTTTTTAAATCTAGCAGTCAAAAATCCCAGGTTGCTATCTGAGGATAAAATTAACAGCCACAAAAATCTTGGTAAACCGTCTATCAAGAATAATACAAGTGCAGAAAGGCCATACATCTGATTGAAAGTAAAATTCCTCTAAAGAGGTAATTTTAAATTTTAATCTAATGATTTTAATTCATCGCTAATATGAATTTCAAAAAACTATTTACCTGCATTGGCATATTTACCAGATATGCACACATACCTATGCACAAAACACATAATCCAATCGCATAAAATATGGAATAAGAATTAATGCGTGAAGATCAGTACTGGCTTTGTCGCATACCGAGCATTTTAGTGCAGATCTGTGTTGAACAAATTCCACTAGAGAGAACCTTTTATCATTAGCTGATGCCTGGGTCTCCTGGAGATTGTACTGCATTGACCAGCAGTGTCCTGGTTTGTTCCACAAGTACAGGTTGTTGGGGTTTCCCCCCCGCCTTTTTTTTTTTTTTTTTTTTTTTTTTTTACCACTTCTCTCCAGACAGAAGTCAGCTATGTGAGTTAATAACTGCTTTTAAAGGCCTCAAAGGACATGTGTGTGTGAAAAACTGGTCATGGAGGAACAGAAAGATGGACTACGGCCTGCAAAGAATAGGTTTCTGAAGTTGTTCCCAAAAGGCCTGCATATTTAGAGTTAAATTTTGGTCCCACTGGTGTCAAGTAATATTTTGTCACTGATTTAACTCCTGTTTTATGAATATTGTTGTTAAGGGGGAGAAATAAAAGAAAAAAGTAAAACAGAACAAAAAAAGTTTTCAATAACAAGAAAGATAGGAAGAAAAAGAGGAAATGTCACTCAGCTAATACCACAGAAGTTGAAGAAGGGTATATCATGGGGTTAGCATCACAACCTGTTTAGCAGTTCAGAAGAGCACGAATAGGTCCCTATTAAATAATTCAGTCTGAGCATCACCTTCCTTTCAAGCTATCAAGTTCTTATACCATAGGAAAAAAAACGCTACAAACTGAAATTTCTGGCTTCTTCTTGCTCATATACTGTATTTGACTTTCACTACTTATTTATAAAGGAGAATTAAGGTTAATATCTAGTAGGACAGGAATAATCTTTAGATTTTTGACTGTACTATTTCAGTTTCCTTACTGCAGCTCTCTATAAGAAGTTATTTGTTTTGTTTGTTTGTTTTAAGATTTACTAAGAGCTGGTTTGCAACTTGAATTATGCAATAGAGTTATTGAAAACAAGACCACAATTTCATCTTTCCCTGGATATGTTTGAATCATAACATAAAGGAATAAAATGACCCTGAATCTTTCTTTATTACCAGATCATACGAGAAGTGAGGTAAGGAACAGCAAAGTATGTCTCCCTCTTGAACACTACAGGTTGCACAATTGCACAATAATCTGTTTTATGGATGTTAGAATAAAAAAAAAAAACAAAACACATCTGAAACACTTTGCCAGGGGGAAATACAAAGGCAGCTGTGCTCTGGGGAGGATGTGTCCAATGTCATCATTAAAATACATGCCTGCTGAAAGGCTGCATTTTAAGCTCAGGCATGGTACCATGTCTGCATCAGGACTGACAGACAGTCCTATTTTCATTCAGCCCTTCAGGGAGGAATGCTTTCCAGCTTGTGCTGCCTCTGCATGTCTTGCACATTGATTAAGAGGAACTAAATCAGAGTCATTTAGATCAGAAAAAAACCTTAAGATCATTGAGTCCAACTGTACACCTTTTCACCCTGTCACACCATATTGCTACAGATCAGGCAACTCATGTATGAATGAGTATTGTATTTGGCATTAGAATTTTGCCATGCTGGTTTTCCTGTTATGGAGAAGTCTCTTTAAGGCATTTTTTATCTGTTTATTTATGTATCAGATAGTAAAATTAATTAGTTTTATTAAAGAGCAAGCAATCTGATACTCAAGAAAACACAGCAGAGCAGCAAGATTCCAAAAATATGCCTGCCACCTGGTATTGCTTGTTACATGTGCTTCCTTACAAAACATAGCTGCAGCTGTAAATTTAATTTGTTTCTATAGGCAAAATTGATGCAACACTTTTCTCTGTTTATCTAAAGTATTTGCAGTTCTTGACTCATTAATTAACACATTGATTGGAATATCTGTAAACTGGGCTAAGACTCAATTTATTTTATCCTTTTTTATTTGAGAAAGCATTCTGTATTTCCTACCTATCCAAATGTCTACTCTCTTTCCATGGAAATTTATTTTATAATCCACTTTCTAGAAAAGAACTTGATGTGTTTTTTCATATTGGTGTTGAATCCATAGTCTAGGTCTACACTTAGAATGGATAAAATCTCAGCATTAAATGACTGGTTATGACAAAGAACATCACAAATGCAGTTGATTGCCCAGACTTACAATATAGGAATGAAGCTGTTAACAGCAAGGTTCTTTCTGGACTAATAAGCTGATACTGAATGTGTCATTGAGTTATTGATGAAAAATGTATAACATACTCTATACAACTGCCCTTTTTAAACCCCTTATTATCACAGTCACAAAGAAACAGTTACAATATGCAGTCCAGTTAAATCTTAGGTTATGTTTACAATGTGCATTCTAAATATTTCAACTCATTAATAATTCAATTAACTGCATCATAAATTCTTCACAAACAAATATCTTAGGACACTCATTTCCTGGTTGAGACACAACAGAGAACAATAAGTATATCCCACCCACATTAGAAGGTAGGTACCTGTTGTCCACCATTGTAGAACATGTCTCAAAATGCAAGTGTAGTTATAAATTTAATTTTTTTTTCCTTAGGAACAATCATGAAGAAAGAAATAAGTTGAATTAAGGCCTTCATACACATTCAGGCAAATGTAATTCTGTTGCAGGGCACCGCACTCCTGACCATACATACTATATTTAATGCATTGTTTTGTCATTATTTTATCAATGATTAGGAAAAGAGGAGGCCTAGACAGCTCAGCAGTTGCAACACTGTATATCCACATTGGTAAGCTACTGCTTGAAAGCAGGAACTTCCTTCCTTGGCAGCAAATTTATAATTCTTTGTCAGAAAGGTGTGGCAGTGTGCTCTCCCTGTTTTGCTTCACCCCCAACCCTGGCTCCTGCTCAGGCTTTGGCCACCATGGCTGTCATAACATCAGTTGCAATAATTTGCACCTGGATTTTGGGGGATGGCTGGCAAAATAGTCAACATACTGTCTGGAGTGGAGACCTAGAAATTTTGTTCCCATGAGAATATGACTATAGGTCAATTATCTTACTGTATAAATAGTGGACAGCCCAAGAGCCCTTTGAGCTCTC
>JAOTQQ010000001.1:99202058-99271375 GCA_026546715.1 Gallinago undulata | reverse complement strand
ATATGACTATAGGTCAATTATCTTACTGTATAAATAGTGGACAGCCCAAGAGCCCTTTGAGCTCTCCTGTATGGCAGTGGCCTGCACACCAGGATCTCCCCTTTTGTGAGGACGCTCGCTTAAGGTTCTACTCCTCAAGGGTGAGAGGTTCCTTGCCACAACAGATTCTCTGTAAGTAACTAACAGCATGCTACACTTTGAAATCTTAGCTAAGTAATGTAAAGGATTGATTGTGCATATATAATCCTTTAGACATAAACCATTGACCAAGTCTGGGACTAGGATTGGATCCAGCCACACCTAGAATCCTCTCCGGGAAGGAGTTTAGAAAGCAAGGGGGTCCTTTCTGAACGTCGTGACTCAACCAGAGGGTGTCCCTGACAGCTTGTCCGACCCTGTCCTCTATGCAGTAAATAATAGAGTGTACCTTGACATCGAATGCAGTCCTTCACCTCTCCGATGGTGCTGCTCTTGAGCCAACTTTAATGTGGCCTTCGTTACCAGCCTAAGTGCCATATGCAGACTAGAGACAGAAATATGCTTAGGACTATTGACTCAAAATAGACTGGTAAAATTTAGGACAGCACTCAAATGATATTGCAAAAGTATTTTTGGTACACTCATACAAAACCAGCATTTACTTTTTTCCCCAAAATGAAATTATGCAATAAAAACATCCCTTTTATTCAAATAATTTCTTCACAAACATACCTTAAACAGGTAACAAAACCTTTGATTCAAGTAGATAAAATTGAGTGTGCTCCAAAAAAAACCTAGACTATGATGACTAAAAAATAATGGTAATTTTGAGCTTCAAATTAGTCTATATTTGACTTAAAAAAGAACTCTCTTAGTTAGATAATAACATTGAAGTATATTGTTATATACCTCCTAGCACTTCACCGTTCTCTCTTTTCACCAACTGTCTTTTTATTCTCATTTTTAAAGTTACTTATGTATTGGGGATGTATTCTATTCAGTCACCTTGGCAACAAGAGTTATTCCCTTACAGAACATACTGCATTTTCATATTTTTTGGTAATAATAATAATGCATAGCTATTATTATCTGAAAGCAGCAAGAGAAGTGGTGTCTTTGTCCCTGAAGTTTTCAGGCTGTTATCAGGACTGGATGATAACTCAAGAAGACTGTTACCTATTTTCTCTTTCTCACACTTACTTTATTGCTTTATTTATAAAGTTCCTAAAACAAATTAGATATAAAATTAGATGCCAATTCAAAAGAGGAAATAAATGCCTAATGCCAGATTTAAATGGCATTTATGTGCTTACAATTTTGGATTTAATCTCACATCCTACTCAATTAGAAGTTAGTAAGGGCTTCATTTTTTAAGTTAAAAGATGGTCCCCGTATGAGCACTTACTGTATGTATGTCTTACAAATTGGCCAGCATCTCTACCCCGGCACAGCCACAGGAGCTGCTGCCCTCTTGGAGTCCCATTGCTTAACTCACACCTGCACACTGCACTCACAATCGCCTGTGAGCTCCCCTCCTTAAACATCACTGCCCACCTTCCCTCTAGCTTGATCCTTTCCAGAGGGGAGTTCTCAGCTCTCTTTAATTACCATATGCATGAAAGTGAACCACAAATAAACACGGAACACAATCACGGAACACAATTGGGAAATAGCTGTGGTAGCTTAATGAGTGACATCTTTTATCTGTTTGTTACCATCTCACCCTTCAGTTCTTGCTGCTCTGCAGGAGACCTGTGAACTGACTATGTGGAAACTGGCAGTTCAGTGCTATGTGAAAGAGGTCATTTCAAATTATTCCTGACTTCGTATTTTTCCAAAACCCTGTCTGCAAAGACTTTCCTGTTGAGGGGGTTGCCTCTGGCTCCATATGAAGCACCTTGGCTGTGCTGATTTTGTTCGAGATTCCTGCCAGGATGCGTGCAATATGTGTACAACAGGATTTGGGAACTCAGCTTAGAAATGAGCTGCCTGATGTTAGATATCACAATGTTCAGTATAACCACATTTAAAGTCATTCATCCTCTCTGTACTGACATACTGCAGTGTAGATACATATATGGTCTCAAAAAGAAATCACGTTTTCAGACACAACCCCCACAGTGCACCAAATTTGGGATGGACAAAAAATAATACCTTAAGAGTGCCCAGAAACATGTCACCCTTGCTGAGATAAAAAAAAAATAATTTCACTCTACTTAAAAGATGGCCATTTTAATTTGAAAGAAAAAAAAAAAAAAACTAAAAATTAAAACATTACCTAGGCAGACCACAGGGATAAGAGATCTCATTCATTAGGGAGAAAAAAGTTCTAAATGGCAACACAATTCTAGACCCCTAAACCATCAGTTCTTTGCTTCATTGAAGAGGAGATTTTGCTATTAACACACGAACAAGGTTCCTATCTTCTGTGACAAGAATTGCAGCTATCTATCTCACCAGTGATGCCAAGTCACCTGCTCCTGTTTTTCAGATAGAACCAATCTTGAGGGAGGTTAGGGAGTCCCACCTCCTGCTTGAAACCTGGAAAGTGCTCCTTCTAATGAGACTTTAACAAGTGCACAAGGGTAGAAAAGATAGAAAGAATGATATAGAAGCAGGCACATCAAAAGAAAGGGAAGGAAGGGGGAAAAAAATAAGTAAAAATTTCCTGTTACCCTTATGCTGATCTTTCCTTTCCTCCATTTTATCAAATCATTTTATTGCATCAAGAATAAATAATTAAGTGGATAAATATTACTAACAAAAATAAGTTCCTGCATTTGAAACAAGCAAACTAATGTTAAATGCACTTAAAACAGAGTTAACACTCTATGTAACAAGATCATAGAGATTATAAAGCTGCTTCATTTTATTCATATTACAAAACTGCCCCATATAATTTGGTAATTTTAGCTGTCTTTGATCATCAGAGGATGAAGATTTATCTGTTATAAAGGGTAATTACTGTTATCAACTTCCATAGACAGTGGTCTCTATCGGCCCTGCTTGTACTTTTTGATGGAAAGAAGAGGGTCAGCCTTTGATAGCTTCAGACCTGTCTCAAAGAGCCAGTGGGGCACTACCCTTAATGTATTCACATCTGAAGAGACAGCAGGAACCCTGCTATCTGCTTTACACCACAAAAATCCACCAAGAAAGCTCTGTTAAAATGAAGACATCTTATCCTTCATTGGAGATACGGGCAAAGACTTGTGAACATTTCAGAGGAAAAAAGTTAAAATCAAGAAAAGGAAGTTATGAATGTTGCAATTGCCCCATCTTACCAGAATCTGTCTCTCGCCAGCCTTCATGACCTCTCTGCAAGTAATTAGAATGCTCTGTGACTCTGCTATTAGCAACATCCTCAGCTTGGGAGTGTAATGTAATCAGCATGCTGCTTAAAAAAAAAAAAAAAAAAAAAAAGAGGGGGAAAAGGAAGAGGTTTGGAAATTATGGTGCATTTAAATGCAAAATAGAAAAAACAAAACAAAACAAAACAAAACCATTCTCTCATTAAATATAGCCAGAATTCGGGGCATCATTTATTGGTTTTAAATCTTGCAGATGAAAAGAAATGAGTGAACAAACAAGCTGAAATAAACTGTTATAAACAAAACATTCAAATACTCCAAAAAGTAGTTTCTCAAACCTAAATTACCTCTAATTCCTAAAGAAATTAAGTAACTCATTTCATCTTGTTTGGGTTATTTAATTATCTGATAGAAATAAAAAAGCAGGGAGCAAGACTGAATCAAAGAAAATAAAGATTGGCTTTTTGTCTCACAGTGAGACACACAGCTTAGTTGTTAACAATAAAGTGCTATAAGCCATATGTTTCTTGTGGTTTTCTTTTAAGCTTGAAATTAGAATGTGCTAATTAGAGTGTGGGCCACATATAAAAATACAGTACTCCATTGCAATTGTGCCTGTATGAGGACTGCATTGTTGAGGAGTAGAAGACTGGTGCTATAATTATCTTACAATCCAAGAAGTAATTCACCTTAGTAATTTTTGAATATGTCAAGAGCCTGGTTCACAAATCACTTAATTGCTTTTTCTGCACTCTTTGTGCTGCAATTTACTGTATATGAGAAAAGTGACTTGTGTACCAATATTATATTATTTGCCTCACATTCACCAGCCTTCCAAATCATAGCATGCTAACTAACAATACTCAGTTTCAGCTTCATTTCCCAGGACTCTAAAGACCTAGGGAGATGTGAAGTTGACAGTGTTTCCAGCTGGGAGCAAATAGCATGTATTCAAAAAAGGAATCATGAAAAGCTCCCCAGAAAGCCAGTAGGTAAAATAATCTTGTCAATTTGAAGATCATTCCCACAAACTGCATTTTACTTCATTCATTATCAGAGCATAACCCATGTTTACCCTTCAGAAAAACAAACAAAAAAAAAACCACCAAAAAACCGACAAAAGATAATCAGGGAAGCCAAGATGTGAATTGGACAAGAAAGTGAAAATAGAATAAAATACAAAACACTCTCTAACATGCTTTTTTGCATGCTCCCTGAAACAACAACTTTATACCCATTATAGAATACATATCAGACCCTTACTTCCAGTCAGACAGATGCCATAGTGTGAAACATACTGGTCAACAGATCTGTTTGGGAACTTTGCACCAAAATGTTGATGAAAAATTGAGATTTCTGTGAAAGAGGATATTTTTTTTATGAAAAGAAAAATAAGTCAGGTTTTAGGAACTGATATTGCTGCAAACTGAGTAGATCTTAGACTTTTTTTTAATGCCAATCCAGACAGAAATGTTTCCTAGTTCTGTTTGATGTGTACGCTACATGCTACCAAAGGTGCTCTGGTGCTTTGTGGCAATTGATAGGAAGTGTACAAAATGGTTAGCAAATACCACATTAGTGGCAGCAGTTTACATTCAATTTGGGTTGGTATCACTGCAATATGAAGGTTAATATAAAATCCAGCCTTTGTTCCATGTAATTTCTCCCTTCTGCTTCATTCCTTTTTTCATGGCATCGAGCACAAGATCTTGTCTTCACTAACAAAGTTTACTTTGACCAGAGCTTCTTCAAATATAATTTCTAATTCAGTATAGGAATTTTCCTCCAGACTACATTTGGTTTCATATTCATAAACAGTTTTGGTTTTTTTTTTCCTACTGTTTCCCACACTGGAAAAAGCTATGTCTTTACCTTCAAATTCCTTGTCTACCTTGATGCCTACAAATAGACAAAAAATCAAAAAATAGTTGTCCTATGTTAATATATGACTAATTTATGACTGTTTATGATGGAGTGGTCTATTAAAAGGTAAATAGAGCATGAAACTATATTTGATCCAAAATCTGTTGAAGATCTCAAATTTCCAATTACTTTGGTTTTTGAGAAAGCCTTATATTGAAAAAACATTCCTTTTGAAGTCACAATCTACCTTGTCTTAACTCATCAAGTACTATTTTCAAGGGGATTTTTCAGTATTTTAGTCAAATAATATACTGACTGATGAAGACGATGAGAACAAATTCACATTTGGTTTAAACTGAGATTTGCAACAAATAAATGCAAAAGCTGCCTACGGTAGTAAATGCCCCAAGCAATTAGAGTAAGTTGCATATGAATACTAAAATGGAAGTGCAATATTGCAAAAGATGAAGAATGAGTAAGAGCTTTGCACTGAAATCTAAGGGAAACTTGCATCTGTGTATGTTTTATGCAAATTATGTTTGCACTAGAAACAACAGAAGTAGAATGATACATCTTTCTCCAGGGGGCCACCGTTTCTTATGACCATTAAAAAAATAAATTATGATATTAATTTACATCATATTTGAAATCAATCTACCGTATGTTACTTGTGAGGTAAACCACTTTGCTGGTTATAAGCTGTATTATGATGTTGTATTGGTGAAAGGTAAAGATACATAGGCATCACTAACCTAGAAATACAGCAACAATAACAAATCATAGAATCATAGAATCATATGGGGTTGGAAGGGACCTCTGCAGATCATCTAGTCCAAACCCCCCACTAAAACAAGTCCCTAGAGCAGGTTGCACAGGAACTTGTCCAGGAGGGTTTTGAATGTCTCCAGAGAAGGAGACTCCACCACCTCTCTGGGCAGCTTGTTCTGGTGCTCTCACAGTAAAAAAGTTCCTCCTCACGTCTAGGTGGAACTTCTTATACTCAAGTTTGTATCCATTACCTCTTGTCCTGTCACTGGGCACCACTGAAAAAAACCTGGTCCCATCCTCCTGACACCGTCCCTTTAAGTATTTATAAGCATTGATTAGATCCCCTCTAAGTCTTCTCTTCTCAAGACTAAAAAGACCCAAGTGCTTCAGCCTTTCCTCATAGGAGAGATGATTCAGGCCCCTAATCATCTTTGTGGCCCTTTCCTATACCTTCTCCAGCAGTTGCCTGTCCTTCTTGAACTGGGGAGCCCTGAACTAGACACAGTACTTACTCCCAATGGGGTCTCACCAGGGCAGAGTAGAGGGGCAGAATGACCTCCCTTGGCCTGCTGGCCACACTCTTCTTAATGTACCCCAGGATGCTATTGGCCTTCTTGGCCTTGTTAAATTTCATAAGGTTTCTCTTGACCCAATTCTCCAGCTTGTCCAGGTCTCTCTGGATGGTGGCACAGCCTTCTGGGACATCAGCCACCCATAGTTTGTATCATCAGCAAACTTGATGAGGGTACATTCCATCCCTTCATCCAGGTCATTGATGAATATATTGAAGAGGACTGGACCCAGTCCTCACCCCTGGGGAACACCACTTGTTACAGACTTCCAGCTGGATTCTGTGCCCCTAATCACGACCCTCTGAGGTCTGTCTTTCATCCAGTTTTCAATCCACTTCACTGTCTATTCATCTAACAATTCCTAAGCTTGGCTATGAGGATGCTGTGGGAGACTGTGTCAAAAGCCTTGCTGAAGTCAAGGTAGACCACATCCATCACTCTCCTCTCACCTATCCAATTAGTCATTCCATCATAGAAAGCTATCAAGTTAGTCTGACATGACTTCCCCTTGGTAAATCCATGTTGACTATTTCTGATAGCTTTCTTTTCCTCCATATGCTTTGAGATGACACCCAGGATGAGCCATTCCATCACCTTTCCAGGGATGGAGGTGTGGCTGACCAGCCTCTATGGGCAAATAGCCCTTGTTTGTATTCACAGGCTTTGGATGTCCTCTTGTTGCTAACCTTCAGTAAGTCCTATCTTACTGTGCTTTCAACTGTCATTTGCTATGTGGAGCCTTCACTACATGGGAACCTTCACTACCTGGGAGCTTCATATACTCCCATTTCACTCCCATTAAGCAGATATATTATATTGGTACTTACACTGGCAGCTTGCTATTCAAACTATCTGGTCAACAGCAGCCTGCTGGCCACGATTTCTGAGTCAGCTAAGAAGTATATTAACTTCATTTGTACATAGTTAAAAGACTATAATTTTAACATTTTCTGGAATATCTTCTCATTTTTTCTGCTCATTTCTATTTCTAACTATTGCTTTTGCTGCTTAATGATACACAGACCTTCAAAATTAGAATAAACAATAGATTTGGCCACACTTAAATGTATTTGTTTGTAGGACTTCTCTAAACTTTTAGCTATTTTTCCTTTAATTCTCCTGTTCTTCAGGTAAGGTTTTCATTTCTATCTAGCCTCAGAAACTGTAGAGTAGTGAGGGTTTTTTTTGTGTTTCTTCATCTAACATAGCTGATTTATGCTGCTAGAATACTGCACAGGCTGCCTTAATTCTATCCTTCCCTCCTGTTTAGCTTACACAGCTTACACAGCTTACATATATATTCTTAAACAAAAATGTAAATATCATTAACCACATAGGTATCCTTTTTATATCTGGGGGGGGGGGACGGACACCAACATGTGATTACAGTGAGATATGATTATAGTATTTAAGATTATATTGTAAACTAAACCCAAACTTGTATACAGTCCTGCTTTTGGCTGTATATTTTTCCCAACGCTGTTTTTATTCATTCTGTGTTAAATGACCTGCCATGTACCTACACTTTATTTTTATAGCCTTATTTTTCTTAGTGAGCATAATTTTGATCTTTCTAGACCTTGTTTCCCTTCAGTGAGGTAGGATTTAAATAGCTTTTGTTTATCTGTGGCTTTTAAATAAATTTTTATACATATAATAATGGTTTCCATATGCATCAAATAGCAAGAGAAAAAATGGGATACTAAGGGTTGTCTAGGGAGAAGGAAACTCCTATGAAAGAAAACAACTGAATACGTGCTCCCCTTTTGTTTAAAAAGGCAAGCAGACATCAGCTAGATAGCTGAGAAGAGAGCCTGTCTAAAAGAAAGATAATACTTAGATCACTTAATGCTGCAGCAAATACAGTGTTCTTTTTTGCAGAACACCATAAAGAAAACTGGCTTTGACAGCTACAGTTCAAGTATGATGGTCAATATTTGGCATGGTTAACAGCCACGAATATATATTTACTACAAGCCTATAGGTCATTTTGATAGTACCCCTAAAAGATTTCACTTTATATCCCATAAGCAGCAGCCCTATACTGACGTACACTTTCACATATACTTTTCATCCACTCAGAAAAGTAATCATTTAATCTTTATCAGTGTTATCTGTAACTTGCCTGACACTCATGTTAGAAAAATTGTATGTTTTATGTTTTGCTACTTTATAATATATATCAGTTATCATTACCCTTGAGTTGAACAGTCAAATAATCTTGTCTCCTCAGGAGAAAAAAAAACGGCTGATGGAATGACAAATTTCTTTAATATATTGTTGTTCATGCATTAAATATTATATTTAAAGGCCTGATTCCATTAATTTATATAACTGAAATTACAATAAATGCTTTATCTGCTCACAGTTCTGAATGGCTTTTCACCCATTTTCTTAGGGATTTTTTTCAGGTCCGCACTCCTACAGTATACTTTGCTCCAGCTCTTGGTTTAGTTTTCTGGTTTTGCTTAATTAAAAGCGGGGAAAAAAAAGCCAACCATTTAGAAAGCACTCCCTCTCCTACGCACCCACTCAGATGCTTCTCTCAAACAGAATCCAACTCTTGCACATGTTGCTGAAACACAATCCTGTGAAACATGTTGGGCTGTATCCCTTAGCCAATACTGAAGCAGCCATACCATCTCTTTTTGGAAGCTACTATAATTTAGCCTGAACAGATCAATTGCCAGCTCTTTATGTTTTCCTCACTCTGCATCAGAAGGTAGACATTAAATGGAACACCGTCAGTGAGATGACACACTTACAAAGCTTCCTTTTCTTCTCTGACTAACATATTATAACTAACAGTTCTGTGCCTCATAAATTTAGCACAGCATAGGAAGCAGGGCAATGCAATATTAAGCAACACTATGCAATGTTATCACCATACATGGACCAAAATTATGTTATTTCAACGTAGCTCTGCAGATTCAGTGTTAAGTGCTGACCTTTTGTATAGGTAGCTAAATATTTTCATTCCTCACTTGTCCTCTTGTGAGAACTCAAAAAAGGTGAATTTTGCCCCTGTGTATTTACTATTATCTTTATGTTTGTTTCAACATAACTCCACTGTTTGTTTGATGCTGTTTAGTACATAACCTTATTCTTTGAAATGCTAATTGTTAAGACAAAGTTTACTGAGGCTGCTGAATAATGAGATATCATTATCTTCAGGTCTTTCTTTGAATGAGTCACAACTGTACAGACATTTACAAACATAATTTTGCAGTAGGGTTCTTGACACTATACTTGATGCATATAAGTTAAATAAATTGGCAGCCCAGAAAGCCAACTGCATCCTGGGCTGCATCAAGAGAAGTGTGGCCAGCAGGTCACGAGAGGCAATTCTGCCCCTCTACTCTGTGCTCCTGAGACCCCACCTGGAGTACCGTGTCCAACTTTGGAGTCCTCAACACAGGAAGGACATGGATCTGTTGGAACGGGTCCATGAAATCATGAAAATGAAATGACCATGAAAATGATCAGAGGGATGGAGCACCTCCTCTATGAGGACAGGCTGAGAGAGCTGGGATTGTTCAGCCTGGAGAAGAGAAGGCTCCGGAGAGACCTTATAACAGTCTTTCAATATCTGAAGGGAGCCTACAGGAGAGCTGGAGAGGGACTCTTTGTCAGGAAGTGTAGTGACAGGACAAGAGGTAATGATTTTAAGTTGGAAGAGGGGAGATTTAGATTTGATATTAGGAAGAAATTCTTTCCTGTGAGGATGGTGAAGCACTGGAATGGGTTGTCCAGGGAAGTTGTGGATGCCCCATCCCTGGAAGTGTTGAAGGCCAGGCTGGATAGGGCTTTGAGCAACCTGCTCTAGTGGGAGGTGTCCCTGCCCATGGCAGAGGGGTTGGAACTAGATGATCTTTATGGTCCTCTTCAATCCAAACCATTCTATGATTCTATGAAATCGGATTCCTTGCCTTCATAAAATCCATCTTTTTCTCTCTCTGACTGAGTTGCCTCATGAAACCCTACAAGAGGGTCTGAGCGAATATCACTTGAACCTGCTTTACAATATTTGAAGCGCTAGAAGGAAAATATAGACACAGCCTATTTAATCTGTCTATCATGGAGTTGGTGGATGATGTTGGTTTTCTTATCTGAACATTCACATTTCCTCAGGAACTTCCAAAGACCACAAAGGCTGAGTATAACTAAGGATACTGTCAAAATGATAAAGATTATGTAAGCATCTCTATTTGGTTTCCTAGATATTTCCTGCCATTCTCAAACAGTAAAGATCACATCAATAGCTCTATGCCATAATCAAAATTCCACTGTGTTTCCAGGAGTGTGGTGTCTATTAAGTGGTACAGTAGACAACTGAGAAGACCACCTACCAATATTTTGCAGAAAATTTTCATCTGAGGGAAATATTTACAATGATTTTTATTTTTTTTTTGAGGGGGGAAGGGAGGAAACCATTTTGCTTGTAAAACTGGAAAAATTAGAATTCTGTAATTTGTATTTTGTAGACAGGCACTCCAAGATAGTAAGGCCATGTTGTCTCATAAATATTTCACATCTGCCTGCGAAGGCAGCTAAGGTATTCTACTGGAACAGTATTATTCATTCCCTTCTCTCCCCCTTCTCTTTTGCAAATAAAAGCTACAAAAAGGTTATTTCTAATTGGTTGCAATTCTCCAGGGGTCAGGACATTTTTCATTGCAAGATTTATGAGTCAAATCAGCTAATGCTCACAGTACCAGTGATGGATACTTTTTTCCTAAGCAACTAATTTCTTTCTACTGTATGTAACACTATCAGCCTTGTGCAGAAGACATTCCTAAATACTTTACAGAAAATTTGTATTTCAAGCCTAAGTATAGTTTTAATTCAATAGGTCATGCCCAAAAGAAATATACATGAGTTCAAAGTGCGTTAGAAGTTGGTTTGATTTGGCATAATCTCAAAATAGAAAACCTGCTTCTGATCTCGATCAGGAGTTAGTCGATATTCTTTTTTAACTAACATTTGAGTTGTGAAATTATTTAAATGAGGAACATGAAAAAATCTGTGGAAATTCATGTAAACACCAAATTTTACATTTTTATGTTTTAACCCAATTGTATGTCAATAGTGCCTACTTTGGTTCAATGCACCCAAGATGTTGTTGAAAAATTTAGTCACAAATAACAAAATCTTTCAAAGTGGTGCATATTTCACCCTAAACAAAGCAATAGAAGGCTTGAAGTTGGTTGTTGTAACTGTCCTTTTCTGTATAAAGTAGCTGTAGAAGGCTTGAAGTTGGTTGTTGTAACTGTCCTTTTCTGTATAAAGTAGCTGTAACTTCTAAGAAACAAATAAATTTCTTGCTGAAACTGCAGTAACATGGCAAGTTTCAACATTGTTTTTGAGCTATGCTAATAGAAAGATTCCTAGGTTATATGCAGGAGAGGACATCCAGAGTGGGGGCCATGAAGATGATCAGGGGCCTGGAGGACCTCTCCTAAGAAATTAGGCTGTGAGTTGAGGTTGTTCAGCCTGAAGAAAAGGCTCCAGGAAGATGCTATAGTAGCCTTCCAGTGCCTAAAGGGGCCTACAAGAAAGCTGGGGAGGGACTGTTTGCAAGGGCATGTAGCAATAGGATGAGAGGCAATTGTTTTAAACTAGAGCAGGGTAGGTTTAGATTAGACATTAGGAAGTTCTTTACAATGAGGGTGGTGAGACACTGGAACAGGTTGCCCAGAGAGGTGGTGGAGGGTACATCTCTGGAGACATTCAAAGTCAGGCTTGATGAGGCTCTGAGCAGCCTGATATAGTTAAAGATGTCCCTGCTTACTGCAGGGGACTAGATGACCTTTAAAGGTCCCTTCCAGCCCAACACTTGTATATGTGGTTCTGAGGGACATGGTTTAGTGTGAAATTGGCAGTGCTAGGTTGACAGTTGGACTTGCTGATCTTAAAGGTCTCTTCCAACCAAAATTGTTCTATGATTCTATGAGAACAGTGGGAATGAGACAGTAATGCAGAATGCAATAATGTTTTTAGAAAAAAAAAGCTTTCTTACTGGGGCACTTTGGACATAAATTCCCAATTGAATGTGAATTCTTATTTACTACTATCTGGTCTCTCTCTGAAGCTTGGGTATCACTGCTTCATGCAAGGGTATGCATAACCTGAAAGCTTGTTAAGCTTCCTGAATCCAGGTATCTCCAGTCAGCTGAGCCACAGCCAGTGTGTACTTCCACACCAATTACAATTGCAAAATAAAAAGCACTTAGTTTAAGAAGGCTTCCATTCACAACTGTTCCAGATCAAGCAAAGCACTTCAGTGTTTTGAATGCAAGTTCATTTCCATTGTTATTTTTTCAGCTAGAATATCTATAAGGGGGTGAATACTATTTCAATTTGGTAAGCACCAGTTCCCTTTCCCAAGCCTCCCTGTTAAGGAATTCTTTCCTTACCAAACCCTATTAATAAGGCCTAACTCTTGGCCTCTGCACAGTTAAATTCACAAGGAATTATCAACATTAATACCCCTACCAGCTTGCTGTTTGTCCAGCTGTTCCATGAATTATAACAACACTTAAATTTCTTCCAGTAATGACACTAAAGCAGTTACACATACGTTCCAAAGCTACTTAAACTCAAAAAAAAAGAACAGTTTATTCTTTTTTTAGTTTTGCAACCTTTTGCAAAGATTGCAAGCTGATACTAGAGACCACTATAAAATATCCTTCCATCTTTTCCAAATAACCCCAGTTCTTTCCCATTTTGCTAATAGGTCATGTTTTCTAAACACTCAATCACTTCCATTGCTAATCATGCATAGAAAAGAATAATTGGCACAGAAAACTCAAGTCTAGCCAAGATGTTACAAACAGAATGGCATTAATAGAGGGCATGCAGTGAAAAGATATAAGTCAGTTGTTTAGCTAATTAAAAGTAATGGTGTAGCAACGGAGAAAAATGTTTACTGGCTCAATATTAACGGGTAGTGTTGACATAATGGAAAACGAGTTTAAATTACTTTAAATAGTCTATATGCCAGTGAAATTATCTTTACATGCATCCAAAGCAAAGTATGTTATAAAAGTTATTTGTAGAGATTTGATTTTCTCATTGTGAATGTGTGGTTACCCATAAATAGCCTACAGAGAGGTCTGCAGCAAAGCAAAATTAACAGGGATCAACAAAGAAGAACTCAGCTTTAAAGGGATACATACACACTGCAATGTGAAAACTTTTCTGGTAATTATTCTCTTGGTGCTCTTATGAAAGGGAAGACATGTAAAATGAAACCATGATAGTTTCTGTGAAAATGGAACTACTACCACAGAAAATAACAGTTTAGGATTATCCTGTAACACTTTATCACGAACCAAGGATCTTCTCAAAAAGAATTGTTAAAATTTTCTGTGTGTTCTGCTAAAATACAATGACTCCACATTTTCAGAATAAAAATCTAAACTGGAATTAAATACTGGAGGCCTGTTTTTCAGACACCTTGCAGAACACTAGTAAACTCTAGCTATTGTATTGCACGATTACTTCAAAACAATAAAATCTTAAAATACAGTAAAGAACCAGAATTTGCCACATTAGCCAAGAAAAACATGTAATTATAGTGACGAAGTTCACCATCAAGACTATTTTACTTTATTAAGACTTTATTCTGGTAATTCAAAAAGTTATAATTTTGCTATGTAGACATCATCCCTAATATAAGGAGGTCGACAATGGACACTCTACATCACAAAATGAACTAGTTATCCCTAACAAACTAATAATTCAATAGCATGGGATTATAGAAAAAAGGTTATTCTTCTGTACTTTGACACACGCACACACACAATGAAGGGAATATTCAACCAGTTCCCAAGTTAACTTCATGTTTTGTATACATAATGGCTGCACAGGTACATTTATCTCTTTCATAATTCTTATTAAATATATGTTACTATTCTGCCGGGAATTTACAATTTGAGTCTTTTTGAAATATTGTGTGTTGACAATGATCCTAATTGGTTTCCAACAAATGCCACATTTCTTTTCAACAGAAAAATTATGAGCCATCCCTACTGCCAATCATCAACATCCAAGTCGTTGAGAAAAACAGTACTGCGATAGGAAGTAAAAATAAAAAGTATACAAGAAGAAAAGTAGTGGAAAGCAATATACACAGGTCAAACAACTGAATGTTTTGTGGCATGACACAAGTACTGAGTGGCACTTTAGTGTCTCTTTGAGTTAGAAAGAAAGAAAGGGAAGCAATTGGATTTTGTGATGTCCAAGGTGATCTTTACCAAAACTTATAATAGTTAGATCTCATAATGAGTAAAAATAAGCTTATTTTCTTTGAGGGGAACATGTAGATTTCTGTTTTGATATACCTACACACTAAGAATTATATTCCTGTCTCACAGACTAGGTAAATATCACAAAATTCTAGTTAATTTACATTTAAAAAAAAAAAAATCATGAATTTTACAATTCTGAACTCACTGGTGCTAAGACAACCCTAACTATGATTTCCTTGAGAGTTACGGACATTTTGATCCCAGGCAACTGCGTGCAGACAGCATGCCTGGAAGATGCAAATCCTGAGACTTTCTGCTTCCTGTCAGCCCATCAGGATGCCAGCTGGCAGCAAAGCAGAGCAAGATGCAAAAAGCAAGATGCCTGACTTCCTTGTGAAAATTTACCCAAAGTAATGTGTTCTTGTAGAACCCTGATAATTCCTGACTATTCGAGCAGTGAGGTTTGGGGACTTGTCAAATGAAGGAGAAACCCTAATAGCTTCTAAAATGTGACTTGTCCGTTTATTAAAATAGAACTATAATGTTCCTGCTTGTGATAGAAGAGGGTTAGTTTCTTTTAGGTATGTCTTCTGGCCCTGTGTAGGTTGGGCTTCATACCACATCCTTCACAGTCATTGAAACTTACTTGAATTGGCACAGAACATGAGAAGTCACATACTAATGATACATTCAGAGAGATCCAGCCTTGGAGGGCCATGTTAAGAATGGAAGAGAGCACATAAACTTAAAATGCAATTTGTGTGAGACAGTTCAGAGACGAAACACAAAGCTGAAAGACAAAAACACTCTGCTAGTTCAACAATTTCATCCTGACCAGGGGCAAAACAATTTATGAAATTTCTAGCTCCATTTCAGGTATCTTTTCTACAGAGAATGAGCTTCATTTGTACTTTGTGTAAAAGACTTTCCCTTGCATTTTACATGCCTCCTGTGATTTAGTAATCTGAAACTAAGTAAGTAACCACTTCTAAACCAATCTCTTTATTATCCATGTCTACTGTTCAGGGTAGACAATAGGTTACTAACCAGAAAAATATCTCTACTTCTAGTCCTGGCAAAGGTCAGTATACCACAAAAACAGGCACTGTTGAGGTTGAAGTACTGGCTTCGTTCCATCAACTGGAGTTTTAACATTAGATTAAAAATATTCAGAATTTTGCTCTACATTTACTGAACCATATTTCTTTCTCCACTGGTATACTGGTATACTGGTGTTGCTGGTGTTAAAGCAGATTACCTAAATAATCAAGCAAACAAATACAAACACAGTAAATTTACCTGAGTGTTAGGTATTTGGATTATGATGCAGCAATTTGTGTATGTAAGAAAATTCCACTAAATACAAACAACTTATTCAAGTCCCACATCACATATATAGATAGCTGATCCTAGCTTATTTGCGTATGCAGTGATGCAGGCATGAAATGAATATACTTATGCATAAAATACATTTTAATCTCACACTGAATCTTAAGCATATATATATATGCTTGAATATATAATTAATCATGGACTACTTATTTTTGATTTTGTTGTCTCTAATTTGTAAATATCAATAGCAATGCCACCCCACAACAATTTTTATACCTTAGATCATTAAATTTGAAGATATTTACTACAGTAATGGTATTTCCATCATGTTATAAACATGCAGGAGTGTTCAGAAGCACAAAACTAAATCGAAAGTATAGTTCCATAATAAAATACTACAGATGTGAAGGGGATTGATTTAGGTTCTATGTGGAATGCTTCTCAACTTTAAAAATTCTTATACATATTAATGCAGACTTTTTTTTTCCCCCTCTTTGCATTGAATTGTAAAGTAGTTTATAATGAGAAAATGACTCAGTTATCCCCACTTATGCTACATTATCTGCTGTGGGATGAAGAAGGAGTCAATAATGAATATATATATATATTAAAAATGTAGAGGATTTGTATAGAGCATAGGCTTAGTGTTGATCACCTGCCAACGGCTAAATTTCACCCATAGCACATATGGCAGTATTAAGTATGTGAAAGCAGCAATTCCTTTAAATAATTGATGGATTCTTTGAGGGTTTTTTTTTATTGAATCTAATTATTGGGGGTAGGAAGATCCTTCCTCCCCCCCTTCTCACCTATAGATGATTTCAGACAGATGCTTTGGAAAGATGCCTTAATCTATTAGCAGGTAAAAACTATGAAGTTAGACAGCTGAAATAGGCCAAGGTTTCCTCAGAAACTCTTTTTTTTCTCTCCTTCCCCCTCCAAGAAGAGCAGTCAAAGTCAAAGAAATCCACTTAGACAATGAATTTAGTCACACTAAGTTATTTACAAGAAAAAATTATAAAATGTTTAACGTGAACATTTTAAAATACACTGAGTTAAGGGCTTGCATATCACATTTTGTCTTAACTAACATCACATTCTTAGAGTTCAAAGTTCCTTTAAAATTTGTTTTTTTTTTCAGAAACAAAACATTTTGTTCTTCCCCAAACAGTTTACCTTTCAAATTAGATAGGAAGATAAAATTACATCATGATTGATCCAAAGCAACTTTCCTGACTTTTTGTTGTTGTTAACCATTACAGAAACAGGTACAAAAAATGAGGTTTTCCTCACAGTTTAATTTCTTAATGCTTTTATATTCTAATCTGATGATGAAATTTTCTTTTGATGCAACACATTTTGTGGCATCATTTCTTCAGTGATGCAGTAGTTTTATTTTCACAGTACAGAACTGTCTACAGATCTTATAGAAGCAGCTCTGTATAATCTCTATGTCTACTTTTCTCCAGGGTTTCTTTAGACTGTACGTTTGCAGTCAACCTAGTTTGTTTACAAGCTTTACTAATATGAATACTCAAAACTCACCAAGACATTAGGTACATGTACAGGAGAAATGAACATTTATGTTTACTTGTTTGGAATAGGATATATTTTTCTTTTCAAAGCTAATGCTTTCAGAAAGGGTGGGAAAAAAAAAAAAAAAAAAAGCTTTCTTCTAAATGTTTTCTTCACTATTGCCATTCACCCAGCAAATCTTTCATCTCTCCTGTGGAGAGACTCTTAGTAACCGCAGCAAACAGGAAATGCTGCTGTTCTTACCTGTACACTCCTAAGAGCAGAAAGACTGGGAGCAATCTGTCACCCACATATTCTCAAAATCATAGAATCACAGAACGATTTGTGTTGGAAGGGAGCTTTAAAGATCATCTGGTACAAACCGTTTGCTGGGGGGTGAGTGGGAAAGATTTGTGGTTTCTTAAATGTTTCCATAAATAAAACTAATCAAACCACATACACGGCAGAGATAACATAAAGTACAGGTAAAGACATCCAAATAGGAGACTGCAGTTTTCTGAACCAAGAGAGGATCAAAACATTCTCTTGCTCAGAAGGATCAGAAAGGCCATTAGACAAAGTAAAGAAGAACAAAAAGTCACTAACTTGCTCAGTCACTCACAGGTCACCAGAACTGACAGAGATGATCAGCTGTGTAAGGATCAGATACAAGTATTAAAGAACTAAGAAAATATCTCATGAAAAATACATTACCTGTAAAGGGCCCCTACCTTAACTGCAGTGTACATATGTCTAAATTCTTCATGCCAGATACTTTGTGCATAATGTAAGACAGAACTTAAAAAAGGAGAGGTGTTATGCTCCAGGGCTCAGAAAGAGCAACTGAGCCATGATGATCAATATCTTCTTTCTGGAGCTCCAACAGAGGTAAGGTTACCTCATGAAAATCTGGTAACCTTTCTGAGCCTTTGAACTGAGTCCATCAAACATCAGTATATTGAGATGCCTTGTGCAAACACAGGAAAACTTGTCCACAAGTTTCAGTGTTCCCTTATCAATGCATATAATTGCTCTATATGTTGTACTGGAGGCTGGGAATGGATTTAAGAGCTCTGTTTTCTTTATTCTGACACTAGTGTTCAAAACGGTCAACAAGATATTCCCCTCATTCAACAAAGCACCAAAAAAATTGACAGAGTAAATCATAGCCAAGGAGCTCTAGCACCTCTGATTAAGGGTTAAGCCTTTGCAAAGTGAAATTATTCTGTCTTTACGATAATGATCAGACCTTTTTATCACTGTTTCTGAATGCAATGGAAAATATTGCTGCACAGAAGAGTTTGAACAAGAACAAGAACAGTGTACAGACAAACTCTTGCAAAATGCTCAGCAAAGATCTCCTTGCTACCAAACTATCATGAATTAGAGGGATATTCACTAACTTCAATGGGCCACCAAATTTGGCCAAAACATCTAGGCTCCTCAGTAGCTGACATTACCAAGGCTTTGGTTACGTCCCTCTATCAGCTACTCTAGTCTCTTGAACAGGTGTCTGTGGCAACAAGATTCTTAGATTTTAGTTTCCTATGTCTTCAAGTGAAAATTGAAAAGTGAATTGAATTTTGCTAACATCTACAGGAGAGTTGAAGCAACTAAGCTGAAAAAAAGAGGTGCTGAAAAAAAGAGAGGTGCACCTCTCCTATAGATTACATCAGTCTTTGGATGCATATTGAAACCTCTCGTGTTCTTCAGCTTTGGTACATGGTCAGCTAGCCATGGATGACCATCTGCATGAAAATACAGCAGGCAATTTTAAGAAAATTGTTCCATGTCTCTTCTCTGAGGAGTGAAATAGTGGCTCCTTGTTGAAGCTGCTGAAACACTAAGAAAGATTACGTATCATTACCATATCAAACTAAGTGCAAATACCTTAGCTTCTCAATGTTGATGTTAATGACTAAGAAACTTCCAGCAGCAACACCTCTGTGTTTCTGTCATGATTCTTTATGACCTCAAGATAAGGAACAGTCAAAAATGAACAAAGGAAATACTAAATAAATATCCCTATGAAAACCTGATTATAATGTGAAGGGTTTGTACTGTTCTAGCCCCAGTTCTTGTGGGAGCTCATGGATTTGATTCAGTGAGCAGCTTATGACTCACTTGAAAGTGCACAGTGAAGTCCCTCTTCCCAGACTTGGTAGTAATTCTTCTGTACACTTGAATGTGCCCTTTAGCTCTCAGATTTATTTTTTTTAAGAAAGCATTACTTAAAACAAGCGCTAAAATATATGGACTGCTGCTTTTGAAATTACAAATAGGGTAGAGGCTATCAGAAGACCATTGAACACATCAGTTGCAATCCAATGCTACTATTACATTGTACTCCAGTGTAATTGACCTTGAATTTCCTTTTAGAAATACAGACTGTAATTCACTCCTTTGCAAAGAGCTTTCCCAAGATCTATGCATCATTATAGTTTACTAACATATGGGAAGTACAGGAAGTACTCAAGCACAATCTCAAAAGTTGATATTATAGCCTTACAAAGTAAATATATTCTTTATAGGGTTTGTGCTTCATTCAGTTTTCAAGTGGACACTTCTCTATCATTTTTTATTTAAAATTTAAATTTAAAAATATTTATCTGTCTCTTTAAATGTTTTTATTCTCTTTTCTCATTCCAGAAAAGCAGAAATTACCTTTTTGAAAACTTCAATTCAAGCTGAGTTTTCAGTTAGCCCAAGAGAGCTGTCTTGCACTTCTTGTTATGAAGGCAAATCTTATTCTTGTTTGAGGAGACTGGTACATCCCATGGCAAATTCCCAACAGCATCCCCAAGTGGTGGAATCACAGAGATACTAGTTCTGCAAAATTTCACATGAAGACACACAGCAAACATTAGCTCTTGAGTTGGGCTAAACAGATATAGGACTATTTAAATAGATAGTGTTCTCAGAGAAAAAGGAAATTTAATTCCGCAATAAGCTTGAGGGGAAAAGCTACTAATAATGGAGACATGCTATAGAGCATGTTAAAAGAGCAACTCAAATCTTGAAGGACCGGGTCTTAAATGCCAAATATTCCCATAACGTCATTTCAGTGGAGCTGATGAGGAATATTTCACTAAAGGTTTTCTATGTCAGAAAATATACTTTCAAATGTTTTTCCATTACAACGTTCAGAAGGAGCCTGTAAGGAGGACTCCTATATTCAAAACACTAATGTCACAATGTTTAATGTACAGATTTTGGAGTTCAAATACATAACCTCATTGCCCATCTGATTTGGAACAGATGCCTGAACCAAGATCTCCCACAGCGGTGCAAGTGGATAGTCCTGAATTGGTAGGCGTTCTAGTGGCTGGAGAGCTGTCTGACAGAAAAGGACCTGGGGTCAACTGTCAGCTGAACATGAGCCAGCAGTGTGCCCAGGTGGCCAAGAAGGCCAAGAGCACGCTGGCCTGTATCATGAACAATGTGGTGAGTAGGATTTGGGAGGTGATCGTCCACCTGTACTTGGCACTGTAAGGCCCACCTCGAGTACTCTGTCCGGTTTTGAACCTCTCACTGCAGGAAAGACATCAAGGTGCTGGAGTGGGTCCAGAGAAGGGCAATGAAGCTGGTGAGGGGTCTAGAGCACAAGTCTTATGAGGAGAGGCTAAGGGAGCTGGGGTTGTTCAGCCTGAAGAAGAGGAGGCTGAGGGGAGACTTTATCACTCCCTACAACTACCTGAAACTACCTATCAATTTCTTTACTGCTCTTTCCCACACACTGTTAACAGTAGGGGTTTTTCTGTCCATAATTTTCCTTATAATAAGGGATTTTCCTTTTAATTTCTGTCTATGGTAGTTTAAGCAAAGGGAATTTGAATTTGGGGCAGAGCATACCTGCTTTTTCCCACAAATGTAAAAAAAGGTTTCCTGACTCCATAGTGGTCAGGAAAAAAATAATCTGGTACATAATTTTACTCCTGTATCTCTTTGACCCTGGTAGCAAAAGCCTTCTCCGTTTCATTACCTATTTCCTCTTATTAAAATCTGAGACATTGTTTTTAACAGTGTACATATCTAATTCAACATCACCAAAGATTTGGTGATTTCTATATTCTTGAGAGCTAATGTTCCTAAATATACGTCATATGACAGTTTTGAGCAAAGCTGATTTACAATCATTATCAGAAAATCCTTAAACTGGTATAAACCAGCATTATCACCATATCTAGCCTAGACCAAACTAACACAACAAAAACAACAGCAAAAATCAAGACCAAGAGTAAGCAGAATTTTGTTGGTTTTAATATCTTTGGAGTGGGACTAGTCATCACATTTGTTACAGATTAATTACGAGTTGCCATAGAGCATCAGCATGGAAAACCAACTTTCCAAAGGAGCTATAATAAGATAAAATAGCTAACATGTCTGTATTCAGACATGGAGACCCCAAGCCATGCTACTCGTACAGAAGCATGTCTAGAAATGCTTACTAACAAAACCGTAAAACCAGGGCATCTCTGCTCTGAGTTTAACTCTTCAAAACTCCAGCATCTAATGCCTAAGTTCGTATAATATTAATTGTTAAGTCATGAAACAATAATGCATGTTACTTTCAATACGGGAAGGGATACAGGAACCTACAAGTTTTTTTCTTGATATGCTCAGAAGCATTGAGCACTTGACAAGGCTGAGATTTCTCACATCTACGCCGTACTGATATGCATTAATGAGACACACATTTGACTATTTTTCCCATTTGCTACATAACCTGGATACATTCTGTGCTGCAATCCTCATTATTATAAGTTTTTCAGTATTTTGCCCAGTAGTTGCTTGATGTAGAACAAACAAAAAGTGCTCATAGCAGTTTAAACATAGGATTTCCCCATTCAAGCTGGATGACCCACACACTTCCCTACGGAATCCATCTCCAGTTTCTTGGATCTCTCTTGCCCACTGAATGTTATGGAAAGTAAAGAGCTTCCAACATACCTGCAGATTATTGCAGCTGAAAAGTTGTCTATTGCCTGAGAGGCAGAAGATCATCTCTCTGGGCCCAGGGAAATATACGTTTGGAGCTTGTGTGGGTGGAGAAGGGAACTGAACTCAGACCTTTTATGGCCTTGATGATTCTCTCACTACTGTTGCATCAGTGGATCCAGAAAGGGGAGACAACATCCTCTCCAAGCTCTTTCTCCTAAGGTTAGATTTAATTAAATAATTAATTTATTAAGGAGCATCTGTTTCCTTTTGGAAGGGCCTGCTTGTGAGAGAGAATTCAGGGCAGAGAATTCCCCAAATAGGAGGAACTGTTCCCTGATAAGTGGCTAAGTGGTACCAAAGCCCTTGAGAGACCAGGGCATGATTTAAATCTGACTGTGTCCTCAGTGAATTATTTTGGTTATCTCAGGAAGCTCTCTTTTCTGAGATGCCTAATGTCTCTTGAACATTCTCCCGAGGGGAGTACAATTCTCATATTCAGCTCAGATGTCAATGCCATTTTGGTTTCAAAACCTTTGTAGGTTCAGACTAAAGCCTAAATTACTTTAAAATACAAATTGATTCTAATGCAGATGGTACTCTTAAATCAAAGAAGCAAAATACCCACAAAAGATATATAGAAACTTATCTCACATCCCAGTTTGTCAACATGGACCAGAGACATTTAAAAATCCATTCCTACCTAATTCAGAGGTCTTAATAGGTGGTATGTTTCTCAGAAGTACTAACTAGCAGTCACTTAATACAATAAAGCTTTGCTGCTTAGATGGATCACTTTAGAAATCTTTTTAAAGGGAGTCTTGAACCTTATGCAAGTATTTTCCATGAATGCACAGAAATAAGTTTTGCATTCACAGATTTTACGTAAATTCAGGATGGCATTAGGCTCCAAAAAAGCAATTTCTTAGGAAGCAGAGACAGAACGTGGCTAATAGCAGCTCAAACAGGAGGTACTTTCTTGTGGAAAATATAGAATACCCATTCTCACATACACAAATAAATTACATGAGTGTTTGAAAAGCTTCTGGAAAATAGATTCAGTGGTGACGATTATTTTCATGTAATGCAAGCACTTTCTTATTTAATCTCATTGCTGCTCTTTTAAAAGGATATATTTTAAGTGTTTATTGTATATTTTCCTCTTTTTTTTGAATTCACTATTATCTAGTTTGTATCAAAGGAATTTATCTAAATCAAATGTAGAAGTCAGCATTTAGCTTGACAAGTGTCAGTTTTATTTTCTTATCTTTTATTCTAGTTTCAATACATCTTTAAACATATAAGCACATCTTTTATTCTTCACACACAATAGTTGGAATTTCTATTACTACTTGGTATTACCATCAACATTCTTCAAAATTAACATCCTTGGAATGGTATTTTTCAAAAATCCATTTTAGTCAGCATTAAATGGATAATATATATATTTTTTGAAATTCACATTACATAATTAAATATATTCAATTTGATAATTTTTCAAAATCGTTATTTTCCTTTACATAAAACATGTTTAGTCTAAATAAAATCTATTCACACTTTATTGGTTACACTACACTATACACATATTGGTTACACCTGATACCCAGTGGAGTATATTGGTTACACTACACTATACAAGACTCATATTTACGCTAATAAAACATATTTACATGAAATTCAAACATATGTAATAAATCTGCATTTTTATGAAGAGATCTGTATGCCAAATCAGAATACATGTGGGCCCACTTCCAAAGCAAATTATTTAAAATTACCACTGTATTGGCAGATATCTCCTAAAACTATACTTATACATATATCACAGTCTACCCTTAAAATATGTCCCAATTTTTCTCCCGTATTTGAATGAGCATGTCTGGCTATCTGTGCATTCCACAGAAAGATTTCAGTGTTAAGAAAAATGTAAATAAATTCAGTGGAGAGGTTTCCTTGGGGCAGGAGACAATGTGAGAGGACATTGTTTGTGATTTTACCCTGGAGACAGGAGAGTTTCTTGCTACAGTCATAATAACATGGTAGATTTATTTTCTAATTCTTGATTTTCAAAGGTGTATTTAGTCTTGGAGGTACTATTTGCTACAACATGATTCTGTCAGCTTCTCATTTTCTTGTTTCTTTTCACATGAATGATTAAAGATGCACTATAAGTTTGGTCTTCTGCTTAGTTAGGACTTCTTAAGTCCTTATTGTGAGGCCCTAGATGATATGAGATATCGTCATGCCACACACATGGTTATTTTGACCAATGTGTTGTCCACAAATCAAACACCAGTGAAACATTTTGTTTTGGTTTCATATTTCAAAATAAAATAAGTTAATGTTCTAGGTAAAATGATTTGTCCCTATGAAGTTTTCCCTTGCATTAAATTGTTTAGTTCAGGGAAAGAAAAAGAGGTTTTCTACGCGTTACCTCTCTTCCAAACAGAAGTCTTAAATGAAAAAAAAAAAAAAGCCAATACTGGATTAGTTTGATGTTTGCTTAAGCAGAATCTCCAATGTAGAAAAAAAAAAACGAGTAAATTGGTAGCTCAAATCCCATAGCCTTTCAATGGAAGGATGATGATTTGGAGATTGTTGTGACCTGCAGAAAAAAAATGACAAGACAATTTTCAAAATGAGCAAATAATTGGCCATATTGTTCCTCATGTTATAGAAGATCACTCCTTGAGCAAAAGCTTAATGACTTTACATCTTTCTTTATCTTTCTATTACCAAAGAGAGCAGGTTTCTCTCTTTCCTGAGAGCATACATTTCTGTTCTAGGGGAGAATAACTGAGTGAAAGGTTTATTATCTAACATTTTCACACCAGCTTGCAGAGTGGGACCAACACATGCAGAAGGGGTTGTCTGTGGACATAGCCTATGGATATGCGAGAAAGGTATTTGTTTTGCTCTTGGTATATCGTTCACAGCTAGGACTGAGACAATGCAGATCTGCATCTCTTCTCATAGTTGACAGTGGCAAAATGAAATAACAGAGCACAGAATAGGGGGTTTTGATGGCTTTATTTTCCCAAGCAAAGTGAAATTGAAGTGAAATAACTTTGCTGTTAGATATATAAGGACACAGAGAACAGCGTGAAATCTAGATAGCAGAATGCCCAAGCACACTTGCTGATTTCTTCTCATCTGGATACAAAACCCCCTCATAAAAATCCCTTATCAGTGTTAGGCTGTGAAGTTAGAAGTAATTGTCTCAATGCTGACAAGTTGCCTTTCTTGTTTACCTTTCCTGTGCTTTCAGGGGGAAAGGGTGATAAGCAGATTCTATCTTGTTCCTTTCAGACTACCCCAGAAAGAGGCTGGGATTAAGACCCTTGGAGAGAAAATCTATTAGAAATTCAGTGTACGGTCTACTTTAGATAATGCAGGAGTTTTGACTGTTCCTCTTATTTCTTCCTGAATCTTTCATAACCTGGAGATACCATAATACCAACTCAATCAAAAGTTTAAAAATACATGTTGTAATGAAAAGTGTGAATCTTGGCATTAGAGCTCATCAGAAATATTTATTTATTTCAGATTAAAATTTGTTTCAGAGATTCAAACCCAAAATGATCTTTATGAGAAATCAAGAACAATTTTCCTCTATAAGTAGATTAATTTTTTAGAAAGAAAGTTATGGTAATAATGCTTCCTCTTCAAACTTTAACTCCAATTTATTATCTGCTTGGAGACAAGATATACTCAAAGAATAAGGTATTCTTTAGGATCGACCTAACTGACAAAATTTGACCTGTGTAAAAGATTTTTCACAATCATTTCCATGCTAGCAGTTGCAACTGTATGTCATGGTATTCTTTCAAATTAGCTGTGGCTGTCAGCCAACGTAGTACCATAATCACCCAAAATTCTCTATAACCCCAGAGTGGTTAGCTATTCTTGTGTCTAGTTTCAATCAACAGCCAATAATGATCTACATTCATTAGCCCAGTTATAGCATTAAGTAATGCTATTAATTGAAAGCTGATCTAAAAGTTTGTGGTGTGAAAAGGCTTCATACATCTATTTACAATTTTTTTCTTTCCAGGTTGTGGGGGAAAACTGTTTCACTTCTCACCTCTGCCCATCTGATAAAGCTTGGCTAAAACATTATTTTTACCACCTAGAGGCCATAGCGTACGATCTGCAAAAAATATTTTCATCCTCTGAGAGCTGAAGGGAAGTAGAAGCATCTTCTTAGGACGTGAAACTGGACTGAAGTTCCAGTACAGCCTGGAAATAAATTGATTATGAAACTAAGAATGTTTAGAGGACACTTTCTAGCATGACCTGAGCTGTGAGGTATGTAAGTGGACTCTGTGTCTGATTGCGTGGAGGAGGTAAATATGTCTACAAGGTAGGTATGTGAGGACAGAACTTTCTGGCGTTGAAGATGCTTTCTTTTTATTCTTAAATTTTGCAGCTGCTATTCATTAAATGGCTGTTGCCTCACAGTAGCTTGAGTTAAGATTGATTTCAAGACAGCCAAGTCACATCTATATATCCCAGATTATTAATTTTTTTGAAGTACATGGAAATTCTGGGCTGTTTCTGAAGGACCAAGCATGCCAGCAGAACCCACTAGTGTTCCCAGGGGTGAAAACTGCTATTGCAGGCCAGGGTCCTCCCAGGTTTTTCCTGGCCACACAGCAGACCAGCATGAAGTTAAATTGTGTGAGGACGACTGGCCCCTTTGGCTTCTTGTTGTGCATCACTCTCCCATGACCAACACAACACCCCCAGGACTTTCACCCCAGTGCCCATCTGCTGACCATCCCTCTGCTGGCTCTTGGGGAGCCCCAGGGCATGTGAGCACTGCACCATCTGCATGCTGGAGCAACTGTGGGCACATGGCACAGCCTGGCAGCGAGGCCTCTTTCTGGCAGGTCAGGACAGGGTGCTTGCAGCATGATGTCTCCCTGCCCAGCTGAGCCTGGCCAGGTCCTGTGGGGCAACTGTGGGGCCATGATCAGGAAAGCCACGTTTCAAGCACTGCTGTAAATAAAACTTCTGCCTCTTCCTACCACTTCGACTGTGGATCCCGGTTGCCCCTGTTGCCCTGTTGGCTGAGAGAGACTCAGAGACAGTTGTGGTGTAGGCAAAATATCCCTCAGACATTTCTGAAATATATTTCCTATGTTCCAGGCTGGTTTTGGCTTCCCCCCACTCCTTTCCCTCCCATCTGGCACCCACAAGCAGTGATGAGTATGGTCTGTCCTCCCCCACTCAGAGACAAAGCTGTGCTCGACAGCATGCTTCCCAGGTGGCAGCCCTGGTGCCTTCTTAAGCACAGCCAGGGCTCATGACGTGGAAGCATAAGCTGAAACAAGAGTGTCCCCTCAGCAGGGCCAGCTCTGATCTCCGTGGGATTTGTCTCTGACTATTGTTGGCTGGTTCAGGGTCACTACCTTCCTCTAGGCAGACACCTAATGATGATGGTCCTGCCACTAAGAGGTCACCCTCAGGGCTAGGTGGCTCAGGTCCTCCAGGAAAAGCTGTGAGAGGCCATGGAGACTGTGCCGCCGTAGAGGTGGTGGAGGTTACCTGTCATTGGAGGCAGAATGGCGAGTGTCGGTCTCAGGGAAGGCTGATCCTACAGTGGGCTGAAAAACAACCTCAGATGCTAACGATTCAGCCAGAAATCAGAAGTTTGTCTGCTTTCTTTCATCTATCTGCTGTACAGCCTACATACAAATTCCTATTCAAATATCATTAAAGCTCAAATATTGAATTATTCAGTGTAAGCAGCTTTGTGAAACAGAAACTTCATGACTGATTACATATTGCCTACTCTTGACTCATAGAAAGAATTTAACTCTGTAAGTTCATGAACCACACCACTCATGAAACCAAGCTTCAATGTGGCATCATAAAAACAGCCTTAAAATGTTTTTCCTCCACTTTCCACACACAGTAAAGTGGGAAAAGAAATGAAAATTTAGTACTGTACAATAAAGTTTTAAATAATATTAGGAAGAAAAACATTTTGAAGCAGTTTTAAGACAGCACTGAAAATCATGTAGAGACTATCTGGTGGGGAAAAGCAACCAAGGAATATAAATGGTGCCTTTAGGGAGGAAAAATGTGTTCTTACAAGGAAAAGCACTCAAGTTATCTGAATTTCCAAACAATAGTCATGCACACAGACAGGAAAAAAGTACTTTCCTAATAAAAATCTATGATAAGGGTAAGAAAAAAAATATGAACACCCATTACTTAAAGCTCCTGAAGAAATGTATGTTTAAAAATATTCAAATAAAACAAACTGTAGTGACTCCTATATTGATATAATATGCAAAACTAAAGGTTTGTATACTTGTGCATGCTATCACTGTATCCTGAACTTGATTAGAAGGGATTAGGTATTTATGTGGGGCAGCCAAGCTTGGTTTTATTTCTTTTACATTGAGTTCAGTGTATACCTACATGAACCAGAGCTTAGTGGAGTTAGAGAGTTGTAAATCAAAGATAAGCACCAACAGCATCTTCATCTAGATTATGTAGAAAGTCTTCTATGAACCTACATAACAACAACAAATCTTTATTTTATTCTACTTGCATTTCTATTACCACCCCAAAATTTTGAGGCAGTATCTGTTAGATTCCAGATACTATACCTGGAAGCAAGAAATAGTCCATTTTATTATGCACTCCAATCCTAGAGTTACTTTTTATTTCTACAGCTGTTTCCTATTAAGTGGAAATACTATAGGTATAATCCATTCTTGAAGCAGTACCGGTATAATTAAAGTATTTCCTGTCAGGTAAATTCAACGTTATTGAACCATACCTCATCTCAGAACATATTGAAATGCAGAACCTAGATTTGTTATTTTATAGAGTAGATCTACTTTCTCATAACTGATAATAAAATATGCATACACATTTTATCGTAATATAGATCAGTTCATTGTATTAGAATGTGGATCTAGTGGTCAACAGTTAGCAAGCAGTATCCTGTTCCATACAGATATGTATTTTCTTTAAATGGATATTTAATATCTTATTTAGTCAGTGCTACTTGTAAGTGGTGTTCTAATTAGGTATTATTTTACTGGGAAATAACTTGCCTGCTGAGTAAGAGAAAGAAATCTTAATATTCACTGTCCTGTAGTTAAGAAGTGTTAAAACTACTCTAACAACATCTGTTTTTCTTTTGTTGTCTCACTGGAAACAATGAAAATGACACAAGAAGACAATAACTTGGTATGTGATTCATACTATAACTTCAAAAAGATGCAAACTCAAAAGTTCAATACAAAGAATTTGGAATGCTTCTAAGGACCCCCTCCACATGTCCCCTGACACTCAAAAGATCAGTCTCAAAGCTTCCTATTAAAACCTGTAGGGTACCCAAAAAGCTGAGCCCTCTGACATGCTAGGTCATTTCACAAGACAGTTTCTATCACATTAAAAACCACAATCCAGCAGACATGTCTTGGCCAGCAATACCTACGGAATAAACAGGGCTCTATTCCAAAAAGCAGCCAGACAAAGCTTTGACAACTTAGTTTATATCATTCAGAGAAATGGGACATGAGCCTTTTTGATAAATTCATGTTTTATCTTGAAAATCTCCATTTGGAACATCTCAGGCAAGTTACTAAATATGTTTAGCTTTTTTTTACCTATATGCAAAATAAGCACCTCTATATATAAGTACTTACCTCTTGAGCATTTTATCTTGCCTTTGGACCATAACCTTTTAACTGTTTAGTTTGCAGGCTCTGTGGATACATATTAAAAAGAGGGACCATGATGAAAACAGATAAAAAGTTACAGAGACGAGAATAACATATTATTTCTGCAGCTTTTTTTTTTTTTAACATTGTGGAATTTCTCATTCTCTATCTGTACAAGGCATTTCCATAGAAGGAATGACAGTCTTAAGTTAATCATGAATAGGATCAGTCCTAAGACATCTAGAACCTTGATGGCTGTTAAGAATGAGAATGGCAAAGACTTACTGTTACTCAAAAACTCAGTAACTTCCTGGACCAAAGGAGAATTTCCTTAAAGTCAACAGCCAACTTTAAAGTGAGAAAAATGAAACAGCAATATATAAATTAAAAATACATGTTGATACATTCCAGTAAAAGTTGAAAGGTGTTGGAATGAGTTTACAATATTCTGAGAAATAACATTGTTGTGATTTTGGCTGGGCCAGCCACTGAAATGAATGACAGATGTTCTCCCCAAGCTCTCCCTTCAGGGACAGAAGAATCAGAGAGCGACAGAGACTTATAAGTTGAAAACAAACTAAACTACTTTAATGAAATATTAACAATTAAAAAATATAATAATATCAAAAAAGAAAATAATGAAGTAAATAAAACATATACAAAAATGGGTTGAGTTGTCAGGATGACTTGTTGGAGGAAGTCCAGAGGAGGGCCACAAAGATGATCAGAGTGCTGGAGCACCTCTGCTATGAAGACAAGCTGAAAGAGTTGGGATTGCTCAGCCTGGAGAAGAGAAGGCTCTGGGGAGACCTTAGAATGGCCTTCTAGAAGCTAAAGAGAGGAGAGACTCTTTATCAGGGAGTGTAGTGATAGGACAACGGGTCACGGTTTTAAAATGAAAGAGGGTAGATTTAAATGAGATATTAGGAAGAAATTTTTTACTCTAAGGGTGGCGAGACACTGGAACAGGTTTTCCCAGAGAAGCTGTGGATGCCCCTTCCCTGGCAGTGTTCAAGACTAGGCTGGATGCGGCTTTGAGCAACCTGCTCTGACGGAATGTGTCCCTGCCCATAGCAGGAGGGTTGGAACTCAAAAGATCTTTAAGGTCCCTTCCAGCTCTAGGGATTCTATGATTCTATGATGATCACATCACCAGCAGGCACTGGGCAAGAACCAGAATGCACTCAGGGGTCGAAGGGATCTGAACTCAGGAACTGGATTCAAGAACACATGGGTTGGGATCGAAGGCAGATTAACAGGCAGAGTCCTCATACACTGGCCATTGAAGAAAGAGGGCTGACACTTTGACCTCTCAGCTTTTATATTGAGCATGAGGTAGATGGAATGGAATACTCTGTCAGTTTTGGGTTACCTGTCCTGTCGTTCCTCCTTTCAGGTGTGACCCCTCTATGCTTTTCTGTTTCTGACTTTCCAGTGGGACATATGATAAAGTGAGCCAACCATGGTTGTTATGGGCAATAAGTATAAGCAGGAGCCTCTCCACATACCATTCCTTGGTATTAATTGTAAACATCAGGTCTTATTTCTGCTAGAAGCTGACACTGTCTGAAAAATACACCATTCAGAGAGTGCAGTCAGTTAGAAGAGGCTTAGATGAAAAGTAAAATTACTGAAAAGAAAATGGATTCTCTTTTACCTCAAACCAGGACACTTATTTACAGGAAAGAAATATCATTACAACACTTTGTGAAGAATTAACAAGGAGATTGGCAGATCCACCTGCTTACTTTACCAGTTTTATCTGTTGAGTATCCTAAGTGGTGAGGGGTGACACAAATTGTAGTTCCCTATCCTATATAAAGACACAGAACTACTCAGGGTGAAAAACTTACATCAGAAATACGAATGTGGAAGAGTAAGTAATATAACCTCAGGGAAAAAAAGTATCAATGTAATGCAATCAAATTGTGGCAATTTTGGGCTACAGTGAAGTTACTATTGATTATAATGTAACAATAATTTTTTGACCTGTTTTCTACAGTAACTATGACTTAATAGCAAATTCTCTTTCAGAAGCTCTCTAGTTGTGCAAGACAGTGCTTTTTGCTAACTGGGCATCAGAAAAGCAATGAAAAAGTTTCTGGGAGATACCCGAGACAGTTAAATACTGTTATTTTATGTGGAAGATGTCTCTTTTTGATGTATGACTTTTTCAAGGTAGGAGGGGATCATTGTTCACTTAGATGAATATGGAAATTAATACGGGCAGCTGTGGAGATTTTTCAGATCTGTTGATCTGTGCTTTTTATAATCAGTGTTTGTTTTCTGTGTTACTGTTTTGAAATTAGTGCCAAATTTAGTACCATTGGTGGAGTTTGAGAAAGTAACATGGTCTTAATAACCAGTCCTGAAAAAGGTTAAGTACTTAAAGTCAGGAAGGATAAAGAATTTTTACTAGTACACTGGACTCACTCAGAAGCTGTTTGCTGATAGGCTTAAACTATTTCACTGCCTTTGGCTATTTTGAGGATATTTTATATATTATTTTGATTTATTTTTATTGCCTATTTCTCTGTGTAACTGGCTGGTACAAGAAGTTGTTACCAAGATACGGTACCATTGTAAAAAAATTCAAAAAAGTTTATTGACAGAACTGCTAAGTGGCTTTAGAATAGCAGATGTGTATGTAACACCCAGGGGTTTTGATCTAGGTGCTAGGTGTGATGCAGTGAAATCAAATTGACTGTAAACATTGACTGATATGCCTGGTTATCCAATAGGTCAGTCTATGCAATTTCTAGTATGCAAAGTCATCTTCAGAGTTAAAAAGAAGTTATGGTGCTGCATCAATAATGCACAAATACAGTCAAGAATGAAGAAATTTCTATGTACAGGATTTTTCTTGTCAGCTTTTTCTGTTTGGATATTGGACATTTTCATAGAGAACTTTCTGTATGCCTCATAAAGGCTTTAAACCTGAAGTTCGAATTTCAACAACTTTCCTCATGCCAATAACCTCCTCATGGGCTACTTATGTAAATAAGCAACATGGAGTAAGGCCCTGAGTGCAAAATATACAGGGCTCCTTTTACGTCCCATAAAAGTGCACCCTCTTCCCTTAATTTTTATGTTTCTCTTTCTTTTAACATTTCAAGTAAATATATACTTACTTCAGGCATGGCAGACAATGGGCTGGATAAAGCAGCTTGTTTGAAAATTTGATCCCCCCTTCGTTTCTTAGCTTTCTTCTTCTAATTAAATCGAGGGAGGGTTGCTTTTACTTAAAGCAATTGCAAGCATACGTCCAGAGCTGGTTAATTCATTATAAAGCAAATGGATCAAATGAAAGCCTGCTACTATGAGCAAACTCTGATCAAGTTCTTAAGTGAGGAACCGTAAACGAATTCTGTAAGATTAAACATCTGTTGTACTTCAGCTGTTAAGTACTTCCACTGTAAGTGCACTCATCTCAGAAGAAAGCGAAGGGTAGGGAATATAAAAGCAAAATAAGCTTATTTCCCATATATCTAGTTAGAAACATGCATGAGCCTCCACACTAAGAGAAACCCAAAACATTCTGAAGCTCATCTTCTCTATTATAAATTACAAATTATGAAAGAGCATCTTAATTTAAAATCATATTTAAATCATTTCCTCCTAATTTAAAAATTCAAGTAAACCCATACTAATTATGAGAAAATATGGAATAAGCTATCCTCGAAACCTTATAGGTTCTATACCATAGAAAACTTTGTTTCAGAGCCAATACATCTATAATGTCAAATTATAGATGCACTGATAACTTTGAGTTTGAATAGCTTAGGTTTTCACCCCTATTTTTCCTTTTGAATAACAGAAGAATAATGAAAAATATAACTTAGAAATTATGACAAATATCTCTGGCAAATCTGGGGCCTTCAACATTTTTTCCAATAAATTTAAAGCAATATGCTCTTGTCAATCCACAATGTTTAACTGAGTAAGAAGACTCAATTACCTCATCAAAATATGTTACCATTTAGGCTATAGGAGAACTATTCAGGAGCAAGCATATTTAAGCAACCAGGTTGTAGATTATTAATTCAGTAGGAGGGTCAATTATCTTAATAAGGAGTGGAGGTGACATAGCATTTTGTGGTTTTATTCTGCAATAGGTTATTGTGAAATTGCTGGAAGGTGAACATAATCAATTTGGAGCATCTAAGCAACATTTACTCTGTACTAAAACTGACAAACAACCTTAGGAAATTCACCAGTGCAGTCAAACAGAACAGTAACACACAGAACAATAAAGGTATTATTCTTCAGAGGTGAGTGAAAGAATGACACTTGACACCTACAGAAGTTTTTGCATGTATTATTATATACTATCCTATGCTGCATTCAGTTCCATAAAGAGAAGAAATTGAATTTACCACCATCTAACTCACAAATAAGTGTCCAAAGTTTTATGGACAAAGGAAAAATAACACTTCCCAAATTTAGAACTCAATATAAAACATCAGCCTGTGCATTCAGAGCAGATATGACAATGTACTATGAAAGTATTCAGACATATTATTTATTAAACCCCTATGCTGGGGGTCTGCAAGTCCTTATTCTTACAGATAAATTATGTATTACTCAGCACCACTTAAAGAAGCTGCTGAGAGGTCACTTCTCTGAATTTCTTGTGTCTGACAGAAAGAAATTCACTTCATTAAAATGCAGGAAAGTATGCACAGCACAAAACTGCTTCTTCATTTCTTTGGTGTAGATGGATAATTGACAGAAATATCTTGATTGTATTTGAATGCTCCAACTTTTCAAAGAGATGAAAATACATTTTAATATTATTGGGCCTACCTAGAAAGAATTAATATTATAACTTGACCTTTATGTCTACATTGTTCAAATATATTCTAAATTGTTCTGAATATTGATTTACAGAAACCTAAGATCTCAGATTGTGTAATTAGCTTGGCTTATAGCCATCAAACCAGACTGGATTTTATCATCATTAAAGGTGCCAGTAAAGAAAGGCATGTCAAAGATCTATTAAGAGAAAAAAAAAAAAAAAAAAGTGTTTTTCCTTGCTGTTCTTTGATTTTTATCATGAAAACCAGATAGATTGGCTCCTGTCCTCCCTTTCCCTCCCCCGCACAGCCACTCCCTTATCCCCTATCCTCACCCCCCTCCCGCTCCCCCCACTCAGCAGAAAATCAATAAATTGAGCAAAGTTGTGAACATTGGCAGAATGAATAATATCAATGTATCTCCTCTGGCAACCCAAGCCAGCTTCATTCCCAAAAAATGCATCTTTGTGGTTATTTTATAGCTATTAGTACAGCATGTCTTTAATAGGAAGTATTTCATAAACTCTGCCTATATTCACAGAGAGATGACACATTGTTTATCCCAATACTGAAACAATTAGAACACTTAGCAGGTATAAGAAGGATATGCTCGAAATAACTTCCAAATCTATTATTCTCTGTTGGATTCCTGTAGACTTTCCAATCTGCAGCACAGAATTACAAAAACCTTTTTCTTTGGTTTATCTTCTCTAAATTCAAATTGTTTATTTACTTGGTCTTGAGTGTAATCCCACTGTATAACACTCTTTAGAACAATGAAATAAAGTGACAGGGACAGGACTATTGGAGTACTGTGTCCAGTTCTGGGCTCTCCAGTTCAAGAAGGGCAGGGAACTGCTGGAAGGGTACAGCAAAGGGCAACAAAGATGATTAGGGGACTAGAACACCTCACTTATGAGAATAGGCTGAGGAACTTGGGCCCTTTTAGTCTAGAGATGACATGACTGTGGGGGATCTTATCAATGCTTATAAATACTTAAAGGGTGAGTGTCAGGAGGATAGGACCAACCTTTTTTCAGTGGTGCCCAGAGACAGGACAAGAGTTAAGAGGCACAAACTTGAACATAAGAAGTTCCACCTGAACATGAGGAGGAACTTTACAAACATAACTTCTTTAATTTGAGGGTGGCAGAGCACTGGAACAGGCTGCCCAGAGAGGTTGTTGAGTCTTCTTCTCTGGAGACATTCAAACCCAACCTGGACGTGTTCCTGTGCAACCTGCTCTGGGTGTACCTGCTCTGGCAGGGAGATTGGACTAGATGATCTCCAGAGGGCACTTCCAACCCCATATCATTCTATGATTCTGTGATTTTATAATCACCATGTCACCTTGCCTGTCAGCCAGCTGGAGAAAAGTGGAAAAAATGGGGTTTAGGGTTTAAAAATGTCCATTTCTATGATGAATGGAAACTAATTTTAAGAAAAATCTACTTTTATCCTCATCCAAACTCACCCGTGGATTTAAGCCAGGAGAATATTGGCAAAAATGAAAGACCACTCAGGAGGGACAAAGAGATGGGAATCGTCAGTGGAAAAAAAAAAAAACCAGAACTAAAAATCATTGCCATTGAAATAAACAAAATCTTTAGGTTGAAATATCTGAATAATAAATTTAATTCTTGAATGATTTCATGGATTTGTATGATACTATGAAGATGATGAATGTGAGCTTGGAAATGACAGCGGTAGTAGCATTGGGAGGATAACACAAAAATATATCTGTGGAGTACATTCAACCCTAAGCACTTCAATCCTAAATGCAAGCATTCAACAACAAACCTGTAACCATATTAACACATCTTTGCAGTTTCTGAATTGACATGTATGAGTTGGGTCCTTTCTGTGAAGTCTTTAGAACTCTTGGCTGTCCATCAAAGAAGGACACAAACACACCCACAACACTAGTGCAGGAAAGCGTGTTAGAAAGCTTTAAGAATTCTGGTGCCTTTTGAAGATTTACTACTTTCCTCCCTCTTTCCTTTCCTGGTTGTATAAGCAAACATATAATTTGGAAAAGGAAAGGAAAAAATACATAAAAATGTTGTGTGTGCAAACTACATATGTGTGACAGAAAACATATATTGGATTACACAGTTAGTTTAAAATATAGACATTCCTTGAGAAGGTCTGTAACAACGAATCATTAGAGGACAAATTAGTAGATAAGTAGCACAGAGTACTAAGGAGAAACAAAAATTAAGGAAAACCATACCTGAAAAATCTAAGTGAAAAACAAAACTTTATGTCTATGACACGAAGATGTAGAATAAATGAATCAACGTGCAAATGCCCAATACTTGAGAACAGTAGTTGTAATCTGAGAACAAGTAAACAGAAAGACTTCATTATGCAAAGCATTCTACAAGGATTGTGAGGCAGATAAGCTTGTAAGAGTCCAAAAACATACTTCTCAAAAATCATCCCAACAGTGTAAAAACAGATGTGAATTTGGGGTGCATACAAACAACTTGAATCATAATCCTTAACCAGATCCTGTAGGATCTGTAGAGTCTAAAAGCTGATGTCTCAGATGTACCACAACAGATAAAGAAGATAAAGAAATCAATGGGAATGTGTGAAAGTAGTCAAAATTAGCAGTCACAGTTATTGAGCTTTGGACTGGAAAAAAGAGAAGAAAATGAAGGACCTAATCTGATCTACAGTGAAGAAAAAAATCAAGAATGATTTATGAAAAGCAAAAAATTGAGAGTAAATCTGCAAGCCAGACTATATTGAATGTCAGAATACAATTGGATAGAGGTTTTTCAGATTCCTTTTCTCTGTTTTAAATATGCTCAATATATATTTTCCTTTGTGACCTTTCACTATCTCCTTCCCCTTTTATTTCTGAATGGGGTTCCAAATGGTCTCCCATCCAAGAAATTTTTTCATTATTTGAAATAGACAGGATTCTACTTTTACCAAAATACAGTGGACTAGGTTCTTATGTTTTATACAGTTGTAACTAAGCTAAACACCAAATCATAAATATTTAAGCAGTTTATATTCATGTCATCCAATTGTTCTTTAACAACACAATGAAATCACCCTGACAACAACTACTCTGGTATGGAGAAAATTTCAGGATTGAACAGAATTACTCAATTTATTTTCCAGGAAATTCACCTTGATATGTTAAAATTTGAAGCTAATTGTGTAATTTTCATTGGGTTAAAATTCACATGACATTGAAGAAATGTTGCCAATTAAAATAATTTCTGCCTGAAAACAGTTTACTTACAATTGCTGAAAGGAACAACTGAAACTACGCTAAACTGGAAGAGATTGAACAATAATTCTTTCTTTTTTTTTTTCCTTCCCATTTTTTGACTATTTGCATTTGGCATTACACTGTGTATTGACGAAGTAACTGTTTCCAATATACACTCAGTTTGTTAGTCAATTCATGCGTTGCTGGCATGGATCTTCCACACCACAGAAGACAAGTAAAATCTGAAAATGCCCAGAAACATGTGACTGCAAAGCTCATAAAAACTGGCAGAATTATGAAGCAGGCCTAGTATACAATATAACTTTGATTTTGTAAGCAAACAGATTCCAGTTTTGGTTTCTGAGTTTCTGAGGTTTTTTTCAGCTTTGCTTTTCCTTGCAAACTTTTATAATATTTCCACCCTGAACGTTAAGTCACGTTAAATATAAACCTGTTTGGCTATTTTCCAAGTAAAAGCAGTTTCACTGAAAAATATGGAATTATCGAAGTTACGAAACTTGCTCAACAAACTTGTGATAAGAGGCAGACAAACAAGCAGTGGTTCGTCATATTAGATTAGTGTAGAATGGAGGGCTCAGACAATTAAGTGTCTCTAAGGACTCCTGGGCTTCTGTTTCTGGAGCAACCCTGTCCCAGAGCCTGATATTTCAAATTTTCTCTGAGCAGTATCTAAAGAACAGTCCCATTCTGTGGACTGTCCTAGGGACTAGGGAATTTAAGGCTTCTTGTCACAAGGCCTCAAAATCTGAAGCTGAAAATCCATGGGAGTCCCAGCTGCAGTAGGAGCTCTCTAGGGTAGTTAAGGTAACAACTTTCATGCTTCTGTACTTCCCGATGAAAAACTGCCTCCTGTGCTTCAGGGATGCTGAATAACTGTTGTATTTCTCCAAGGCTGTGGTTTCTCACTCCCTGGTGACTAGAAGGGTAACAAGAAACTGAAACACAAAAATCCTGAGAAAGCCCAAAGCTCTCCAAATTTCATCTAAAATTTTTTAAAATAGGCTATTCCGTGATTGAGAACATACTCGTTTACATTTTTCTTCTGCTGGATATTACTTTTATATAAAAATGCAGATTTAAAAAGCAAAAGGAATTTTTGAAGGAATAGATAACCTGACCTTTTACCATACCCAGTAAGAAACATTTATCTCTTCTTACTATAAAAAGGATATGTTGAACAACTCATGCTAGAGAACAGATGGTAAACAACCCAAAAAGCAGAAAACAGAATGCTAGAAAAAAAATACTTTTTCATCTTTTTGATTGGTGCAGACTGCAGATGTAAATATTCTAACCATGGAGAGTCTTCGTAGGTGGTTAGCATTTCTGAGTTGTCCCATTGACAGCTGTGAAAATACTCATGACATATACACAGCTACGGGGATAGAATCATGGAATAGTAAGTCTGTAAAGTACCTCAAGAAGTCTAGTCTGGCACCTTGCCTCAGACAAGGTCAATTTTATCTTTGTCATTTATGGCTGATGTTTATCAAACCTATTAATAAAGGTGTCCCATGACAGCAGGTAGTTTTACCCAGTAATACATTCTGTTGCTTTCAGCATCTTTATCATCAAAATGTTCTTCATGATATATAATCCAAGTTCTTTTGTGCTGGAATTTAATCTAATTAACTTCTTATTTTATTCATGATGGACATAGTGAGCAACTTATTCTCTTCCTTTTTGTAAAAACTTCATCCATACCAGAAGATTTGCAAATATGTATTAAAGGATGGAGACAGTTTCTTCAATTTATTTAGTGGTAATCAGCTGGAGTTGATAAAAAACTAGGTTTGGAAAAAATATTTAAAACTTAGCAAAACACTAGCTATAAGAAAACTATATTAAACAATGTTGACATGTACCAAAAGCTCATCAGCTATGAATTTAGTGTCTCTGCATGTTGTTAAGCAAAAAGACTGGGGGGAAGGGAGGAAATAAAAGGTATTTTGTTTGTTTGTTCATTTGTTTTTTTAAAGTTAGTCTTTTGACTGAGATACGGGAAAACAGCAATCCAGAAAATTTAGTAAAAACTAGGTTTCTATTGTAAATTACTTTCAACAGAACATTATTTGACCAGCCACATTATAAAGACTCAAGAGCATGTGTTTGTCCATTTTCATCAGTGTCTGAAAATTTTCCTGAAAATCTTCTTCCAGTAACATAATAATAAACTTTAATTTTACATAAGAACTGCACCATGTATTTTAAGTACTTGCATGAAACACTTACTAAAACTTCACTGATTAGACCTATTTTTGAAACAGCCTTGGAAATTTTAGATTGTGCCTCTGCTTACAGTTGTCTAATTAGCTATTTTTTTATGAAGGGAGCCAATAGAACAACTGTTTCATGGTCTGCCGTCATTTATGTTTAATTCAGGGATACATTGAAAGCACATGTGTTTGAACAGAGAACATATTAATTTAGTTCATAAAATCCAACCCAAAAAATATATGTAGGAATTAATATAAAATAAAATGGTGGGTTGGGAACAACTAAACTGAAAACCAAGGAAGAAACATTTTATCCTTGCCTTCATATACAGCACAACTTTTTTTGCTTTTTACATTTGATCACTTAGAAATAACTATCATAAATCTCAAAAAATCCCAAACTATCAGAAGTGTCAACACTGATAACAATTAAAGATATAACTTAGTTTTGTAAAATTCTACACGTACACCTTTTCCTAAGCATATTGTTAAGAATCATAATCTTTATAAATTTTAAAGTATCAGTGAAATTAAAATATTAAATGTATGTGTATTGTAAAATAAAATTTAAGGCATCATAACACCCATGTATATTTTAGGGACTTGTCTTATATACATAAACAAAGTGTCAGACTGTCTCGACTCCAGTACCAGCAGAATTTTATCCAGAGAGCATTCAGAACATCTAAGGTAGTATGGCACGAATATATGCTATAGCCTTCATTTTCCCCATTGTGATGAGCTGTTAAAGTCTGCCTCTTACTACTCTTGCTGAGCTCTGGACATTTTTGGTAACTTCTAAAGACATTATCACAACACACATAGAAAATGTGCCCAACATCAGCGTGTAGAAGAGCTTCCTCATGCCTTATTTACAATCTTTTCTTACTTTAAACAGGATGAATCTCAAACTAGTGAAACCCAAGGATTGCTTTATTGCAAATTTACTTTCAGTCACTATAAAGGCCTGAAAACACAAACAGAACTCTTACCAGATATTGTCCTTTTTGTTACAGAAAGAAGCAGAGGAGCCAGCTTGATGTTACCTCACTAAAAATGCCAGCAAACCGAAATCCTCGGAGTCTAACACTAGCATAACCAACTTAAACATCTTAGGGACACCTCAAACAGAGGGTATGTCACAAGTGACTTCACTGGTCAAAGGGATTTGGAGAATGAATGTCAGAAGAAACGGAGACGGCCATTAGTTTTATTGTCAGTATTAACCTTTCAACATTTTAAGTCACAAATATTCTCCTGAATCATCATATGGAAGATCTGTACTTCTAATGAGTTCTACTATTGATAGGTCAGTCTTATAAGCACCAAACAAGCCTCTTTTACAAATCTTTGTTCTTCTCACCACTATTTATTGACATGATAGAAAAGTTTTAAATGTTATATTTTATTTGTATTTTATTTGAAATGGCAATAAGCAGCCCACACAGGTTTAATAATTTATTTAGTATTTGGTTTGAAACATCGTGGCACATGGCTTGGATGTCAAAATACCATCTATGGAACTGAACTGTTTAGAAAGTCTTAAATACAGCTATTTCAATAGTCATGCTAAGGCAAATTGTTTTTTCTCCTAGACTCTTCTTGCTATGGGATAATTCCAAATTTCAGCTTGTGGCTGGACTCCCTTGATTATTTTTGTTGCAGCCTTTGCACAAATCTCAAATAAAGAATATGAAAAAGGGATTTTTCCCTCCCAGCCACTGCATTATTTCCTAATGAAAGTTTGCAGCTTTCTTTTAGTGCTGAGTATTGCTTTAAACAGTTAGACAAATACACCAGATCTCCAACTTATCTCCTCAAAGCAGACTTACAGTTTGCTAGGTAGATAGCCACAGCTGAATTTGGTCCCAATCAGATTCCACTCTCAAACTGCAGAACCTGTAGAAAGAAGTAGAATTACTCTAATTGCACCTTAGAAAAGAACACAAGTATCTGGGAGAAAATTGCCAGGGAAGGAAACAATTTAACATAGAAAAGAAAGCGTGTTAGAAAGCAGACTCAGAAAAGAACAAAACCAAAACAGCACGAAAGCAATGGAGCATGCTGTCTTCCCAGACGCTGCAGCCAGAAGGTTGAGTCGGGGGCACTTCTCCCATGTGAGAGCATGATGGAAACTTTCCAGATAGTGCAAAGGTGACTTTGTTGTCTGTGGGAAATATATCACAACATACTTGGTTGTAGCATTTCCAGCAGAATCTGCTGTAAGCTTAGCCATAGTTCAGTGGAAGGGTTGGTCTGTGGGAGCCTTTTGCCCTGCTATTCTATCCTGGGAACAAGGCTCTAGTGCTAAACACTATAAGCAGCAGAGGTAGATCCCAATGCCAGGGGAATTTAAATGATCCTGGGTAAAGCTACACAGTGTTTTAGAAATCACAGGCAAAGGTTGTAAAAAGTATTTCAGATCATTCTTTCCTCAATCCCAAACCCAGTCATCAAGTAATAAAGTACAACAGCTATTTTCTAAAAGCAGATTTTGCCATTTGGGTTTTTTTTTGTTTTGGTTTGTTTTGGGTTTTTTTTGACACAGTCACATTCTTAGTGGATAAAGGGAACACAATATATATATATGGCGTCTAGTAAAGTGCTTGATACGATACCCTGCAGATATGTACTGAAAACTATTTCCCAATGACTAACAGAAGAGCATTGTCTCATGGATTGAGAGCTGACTGTAAAATAAAGGCTTGAAGTATTAAGTTTAGAGTGTAGGGGGAAATGTTTAATAGCATTCTGTAGAGATTCATTCAGTTTAACATCTTTATTAATAATGTGGATGGTGGAGTAAAAATACATTAATGAAATATGCAGGTGAGAATAAATTAGAACTTGAGGTGAACACCAGAGAGCACAAAGGCATAATACAAATGGGAATGAGCAAGATTAAGGAATCAGCCAGAAAATTATAAAATGAGATTCAAATACGAAAAACACAAACTAGTATGTTTGAGGAACATAATATAATATACAGGTATTCAAAGAGTCTGAAAAGCTGGGATGAAATGTAGTGCTGAAAGAAGTAGTAGTTTATTGAAAATTGAATAAAAGCTTACAGTGTAGCACGGCTCAGACTATTTTAGTTCCAATCATGGCTTCCTTCCTTAGATGATGAAGAAACTGTAGCAACTCTAAACACTGGACCTATTTAAAAGTTTTAAAAAAAATATAAAATTCAGTGCTCAATTCTTTTAACTGAAAAGATAGTAACAAAAGAATGTATGGTTTCATTCTGTCTTGGCACTGACATAACTCTAACCATCACCACCACCAAAGTACCCTACATTAGGATAACCCAGACCTGAGAAATGGAAGGCAGAAGATCCACCACAAGCAAGCCATGGTTTGATTCATTTGTGTAAGCAGACTGCTTTGCTTCCCTGGTCCTTTGGATGAAGAAGTGATCATGTGATTTTAGATTAGACCCAGATTATATCACAGTGATTACACCACTGTGACTATATCATGGGATTTCAGATTATACTGAATACTATAAACTCTAATTCATTCAGATCTTATCTGAGACTGTTCCTTGACATACCAGTGATCTGGGTGTCTATACATATGTTTTTCAAGACCAGAAAGAAAAATTACCATTGGGAATTTATCGGAAGCTGTCAGAATTTTTCAGTAAACCAACTGTGTGCAGGATGATAGAACAGCCACCTTTGTTCATTGAAAAATGCATAGAAGATAAAGTATCTCATGTCTTAAAGAACTAGCAAGCATGTGAGGCTGCAAGTTATTTTAACAATAGTTGCTTTATTCAGCAAGTTGACTTCTGATTTTTTTTATTCCCCACATTAAATTGGTGTCAATTCTTATCCTCGCTCCTGCATCTAAATTAATAATTCTGAATCAGAACCAGGTATTTTCTAAGGTATAATCATTAGCACTTGTTAAAGGCCTACAGACGCTCTAGGCTCTGTCTCATTGAGATTATTAAATGGATCTTTCACTTACCTTCTGGTTATTTTTCAATTTGTTTGAAGATGGCTGCAATTAAATCTCTTTCAAAAAAGACGAATTCTCTTAACAAGAAGCAGTTTGCAGCTCAGAGCTCTGAGTATGCTCTCCATGATCCCAAAGCAGCTTGGGTCACATGAGCTATAGAGAGGGAAAGAGGAAAGAGTTTCTACTTTGCTTTTTTCACAGTGCTCACTAGCCTACAATACTTTTGCCTCAATGAACTCTTCTGTTTCATTTGAAATTCCTATAGATCTTTCTGATGCTGTCAGAGAGTTGTTCACACATAAACATGTTTATTTTGGTTGCTCACTGTAAACAAGAGTATGAGACAAAGGGGATAAGAGTCCTTTATGTATGGCTTCTTGTCCTGGTTTCAGCTGGGATAGAGTTAATTTTCTTCCTAGTAGCTGGTGGTTTGCATTTAGTATGAGAATAATGTTGATTACACACTAATGTTTTAGTTGTTGCTATGTAGTGCTTATACTAAGTTAAGAATTGTAAGCTTCCCATGCTCTGTCATTGAGGAGGTGCACAAGAAATGGGAGGGAGCACAGCCGGGACAGCTGACCCAAACTGACCAAAGGGGTATTCCATGCTATATGATGTTGTGCTTAGCATATAAAGAGGGAGTAGATGGCCAGGAGGTGGCAATCACTGCCTGGGGACAGGCTGGACATCGGTCAGTGGTTGATGAGCAATTACACTGTGCATCACTTGGTTATTATATACTTTTATTGTTATTATTGTTGTTATTATTATTATCTCTTCCATTGCTGTCCTATTAAACTGTCTTTTCTCAACCCAAAAATTTTACTTTTTTTTTTTTCTGATTCTTCTCCCCAGGAGTGAGAAGGACTGAGTGAGCAGCTGTGTGATGTTTAGCTGCCAGCTGGAGTTAAACCATGACACCTATCCATTCTTTTATCCTCTGCACTCTGACAAAGAGCACCGTGAAAACTACTTGGAAGCCAACTAGTTCAGACTTGTGGCAGGCATACTGTTTAACAAATTTACAGCCATAATTGTGGCATGCTGGTTGAGAAAGTATTAAACTGCTGGGGATGCATAATAGAATACTGACAAGGAGAAACAGCCTAGAAAAGAAAACCAGTGCATAAGTTCGGAGGTTGGTTTTGCGGGGGAGTTTGCAAGGGGCCAGGGAGGTGTCAGTGTTTTGTTGTTTATTTTCATGGTTACACATAAAACCTCTGTTAGCAGGGTTTTTTTTTTCTGTTTGAAGTAAATAATTTTTCAATCATAAAAGTAAAAATACATTATATTTTGGGGTAACAGGAAATTATGACATGTCTTGAGATAATGGAGTTTTGAGAAGCAAATTTCTAAATTTTTTGACTTTCAGTGCATAACGTGAAGGACTTTAGATGCAGGTGATATACTTGGTCTCTTCGAAAGCTTGAAAACAGATTGTTACTTTGCATAATCAAGTTATTGATATCCAGTAATGAGTAATTCTATGTGAATTGCAGAGAAACATTTCTAAAATAAAACTGTAAACATGCTGAATTCTTATTGCACAGTTTATTGGCACAAATTACTTTGGGCTCCTCTTAAACACTATTTCTTTGTCCCCCAAATGTGACAAATTATTTAATCAGTAATGTGTTAGTCCCAGGCAGATACCTTGATACCATCTCAGTAAGGTACGCTGGTAGTCAAGGCTGTAAGTAGAAACCTACCATAAATTGGTGCTGTGGCTATTAGTAAGGTGATTTGAAACTGTAAAGCACTATTTAAGTGCTAAATGTTTATTCTGTCTTGAGCTATCTAAGATGTGTACTACATTTTCGAGTGCACTACTAGTGTTTGTCTTGCTACTCGGATATTTTCTGTCTTTATTAATAAAATTCTGAGAGAGTACACAGGCTGTAGGTAGTATTTAAATTTTGCATAGATCCAACCATTCTGGTAATAGCATTGGACTTTTTTCATTACCCTTCCCAAGATTTTTAGTTCCTATTACCATAATGAATATTTTGAGTTTTCCAAAGAATTGTATGAGACTATACGTTTTCCAAAACAGAAATTGGAAAAAAAAAAAAAAAAAAAAAGAAAGGTCAAGAACAAGGTACCAATATTCACAAAGAACAAAAGTATCAAAAAACCCTACCACAAACTCTGTCTTAAACGTCCAAGTGCAAAAGTTAAACTAGTTTTTCTGTATCACATATATTAGACACAACACAGGCATGTAGAGAAAAGAGAAGTCTTAATCCAGATTGCAAGTTTTTATCAGTGTTTATGACAGTTATCAAGTCTTCAAATATATGCTTAAGTCCTGGAGTTGTGTGATATTAAAAGTGCATGGCTCTTTTGGGGAGGGATTAAAATATTGAAATGATTTAATTAATTTTTTGTCAGTCAATTATCTTCTTTTTATCTTTAATTATTAGGATTTTATTTTATTACATCATACCTTTTCTACTACTCAGCTGCACTGTTCCAATGATATTAAAAATATCTCGTCTCCCAAATTCATATTGAACATTTTTCACAAAAAGGTCTCAGAAACTATTTGATGAAGAACGTGCCAATTTTTGGTACTAATGCTAGATTATCTAAGTCTCTCTTAAAAAACAATAAGAATATTTTTCTCACAAAATTAAAGTTAACTCAGATAATGTTTGCAAACACAAATGACTCTTTCTTTTCTTTAGATACCTACCTTTAGATACCTTTTTGGCACTCCAATCAAAACTAGCAATTCATTCTTGATTGGTGTAATACACAATGATTTCTATGGAACCAAGACTACTATTTTCCAATCAGTATTTTAGAAACTGATATTTTCCAATGTCATTGCTATGGTAACATATCTCAGATTCTTCAATTCACAAGTAATAGATATTGTTTAAAACACTCATTGATTGATCAGTATTCCCCAAATGCTTCTCCAGCTGCTTTCCATTTTTGTTCATTTGAAAAAAACTCATCAGTGTTTTTTAGATAGGCCTTACTACTCATATTTTGTAGTTTTTATAGTGCCCTGCTACCTAGACATTTGAGTTCCTTATGTTGTTCATTTCTTTTGAGATTGGCACTGCTACCATACAAGCTAATGATGCTGAGACAGTCTAAGGGTAAAACATGTTTGGAAGGCACTTGGCATATATTATTAAAGGAATGGGAAATGATCAGTTAAAGCAGCAGATGATTAGGAAAGAAGGCATATTTTACTTGCAAATTGGGCACAAGTTGGCAAGTAAACTTGAGCAGGTTTTAGTACTATTGAAATGTTATGTTAGCATTTCTTGAACATTTGCAGGATGGATCCATGCACCAAAACACTCCTGTTATGGGTGTTGGGAGTTTATTTCTGTAAGGAAGAAATAGAACTACTTCTGTGAGAAAGGAGATAATATGAACTTGTTGAATGTATTGTTAAATTAGTGGACATATGCTTTCTAGTTGCTGCGTATCTTGTGTCAAATCCCTTTAAATTTATTTAAATGTCAGAGTAATAGAGTAATGTCAGAGTAATGAAGACTTAGTGGAAATTCATATTAAAATCAAAGTTCAAGTTCCTTTGTTAAATATTTGATTGTGCATGCCCGATATTCTCAGCTTTTACTTTTAAAGCAATAAAGTATCAATTGAAGTACATAGTAATCTTTTTTTCACCTAATTTCATTTTTTCTAAGCACTTTTCAAATTATTTAAAAATATTAAATCCTCCAATTTTGAGATCTGGAGATTAATTAGTATTTTATGGGTTTGTTCCCTGAAGCAAAATACCTCTGTGTCTGAGGACATGAAGGCAAAGTAGAATTGGGGAAACAATCTGACAGGGCTAATCCTGTTGCAGTTCTACCCCTGTGAGACATGGAAGGAACTTCAGGTTTTAGAACTGAGAAACAGTGGATGTGAGACAGAGGTAGCAGCAAGAATCCCAGATTGTCACTGATCGTCTTCAACATCCCTTCAAGTAAAAAATATGGAAACTTGGGGAAAAGGGCAATCTAGGTGAAAGATGAAGAAAGATGAGAAAGGGTAAAAAGAAGGTCCTAAGAAATGCAGTCAAATACCAAAGATATCCTTGCCATAAATAAGGATTTAAATGGAAATCCATGTTATATATTATCTGGTGACTTAAAATCAATGCAATAAAGATAATAAAAATTATGGTAGCAATAAAGGAAAATTAACACATTTAATAATAATCCACGATTAGAGCACGGTTTAAGTCATCAGATATGTTCAGCATAGATTGAGGTTCCAAAAAAGTAATTATTATAATTCTAATTATTTTTTTTTAGATTGTTTGGGAATACAAAGGAGAATAAAAATAAATCCAAAAGACATGCTTAAACTGTTTTGGTCCTGTCTTTCCAAATTCTTCAGGTAGGACAGAACAGTAAATTAGACTGTGAATTCCCCCATTAGTCTAATGAGATTATAGATGCAAATTTGAGAATAACAGTAGCCTTTTGTACTTCTCTCACATTCCCAAAATTTGGAGAATTTGATGGAATTACAAGCAGAATCAATATAAGATTGACATTCCCTCCTGAAAGCTCAGTACCAAATTATAGGAAATAATTTATTATTATTCATGAACACAAGAGGATTTTCTTTCCCTGAGCCCTGTGTTACCACATCTAACATACACTCTGCTAGTGATCTAACATTTTGCCATCTAAAGTTTAGATGATAAAACCTTTTTCAGTTAGGTACAGAGTATACCAAAATCTAAAATACAAACTACCTTTGACTGCATTAAGGAGAACAATTTCTCAGTTGTGAACACTGCTAGTCAAAACAGTTTTCATTGATGCTGTGATATTTTTCATGGTATCTTTTTATCAAATTAATTTGTCATAACATTTATTTTCTGATAAGTATCAAGACACATAATGGATTGTGCAAAATATTTTTTAGAGGATAAGTCACCCTCTGGAAGATAACAAGCTTTCTATATGAAAGGGACTGCTAAACATTTCTGCCTGAACTGAATTATTCTTCCTATCTATAAAATATATGATACCAGTATCACACAAATGCTGTTTTTTGTCCCAGCCTACTTCTCATAAAAACTCTTTTTTTCCCACTGCTTCACTCACTATTCAACTGTCACATAAAAATATGAATGTGTAGGAATTTTTATTTACATTCTTCTGCCAAAGGTAAAAGTTTTGCAAGACAGCAACAGTACCACTTTTCAATCAGTTGCCCTGCTTTTCCATTAGCAATATATTCAATTTTCTGTTACATAACAATTTGCCAAAGCTAATTATCTGTGATGAAGATGTTACATATGGAAACAAGGGTTATTTAAAAAAACAAAAACAAAAAAAAAAAATTGGGGAGAGTGGCTGGAGACCAAGGAGAGACTTGACTTATATTAAAAAGTTTGGTAAGCATTTCTTTCAGACAGTCTAGTGTCCTTCCTCTTTTAATTAGACAAGCTGACCTACATTAGCCAAATTCAGATGAGATATTATCGTATGGGTCTGTGGTGGTGGACAGGAAGAGAAGAAAGAGGAGAAAAAAATGGGTTTGCCAGAATGAAATCCTAGAAGGTGACAGTTCTATTTCATTGTACCAAAATTAGTTTAGTTAAGCCTTTCCTACTACCAAATATGCTCCAAGTCCTGAAGCAATGAAAATACTTGTTTTTTGTACTTTATATTCAAAATCAGAAGTGTAAGTAAGGCTGATGTAATCTAATGTATTTATTATATTCCCAGTGCGTTTGTTTTTCCTCCTTTGTTTGTTTGCTATGTACCACAGTACAAGATTTTTTGAGTGGTGAAAATATTAATACATGAAATAAATTAATAAAAGGACAAAAAGAAAGAATCAGATTTTGATGTTGCTAGTAAGTCAGTGAACTTGGATGATATTTACTATGTGGATTTTCATCATATAGTAACAATTTTTTTACTGCATATTTTAGGGATTTTTATTGTTCCATAAAAAGGTTGAAGAAAGTGCAAATATTACCTGTTGTTCTTGAATTTCAAATAGTGAACCTCAGGTGACACAGAATAATAATTGTTCAGAGCACTTTCTCAACACAAAGAGCAGAGGGAGAATATTCACTCTTTTGAAATGAAACCCATCTTGATATAGATTAAGTTCAAGATAGTCTCATGCCTCCAGTAAACTAATGTCTCCTAAGAATTATTTTTGGAGATGCATGATTATTTCTTAATCAACATTATTTTCTTCATGGTTTCTAAAGAAATTGGCATAGCTTTTCAGAAGGCAGAATGTTCACCTACTTTCTAAGCTTGGGACCAATGTTTATTTTTGCTATCTAAATTTGTTTTGATAGTACTAGGAAGATGTTACCATCTGCTTCTATCTTATGAGATTTGTCTTACCATGTGAAAAATAATGGATGTGACCAGAATGTGCATGTTGGTGAAAAAAAATCATCTGTATATGGTACTGTGATATGAATGAAAAAGGAACAGATAACATAATGAACACTGATGAACCCTCACAGATATTTTCCATTATTAAAACTGAGGTGAATAAAAATGTTTTTCAAAGAAGAAAGATATTTGTAACAAAATCACTTTTGGAACTTAATGTGTCAGAAAACAGTCTTTGTGACTTCTAAAAGGTGGTGGGGTTTTTTAGTATATTTTCCATGACAAATTTTATTTTTACAGTTTATAACAATATTTTATTGAGTAGGGGCAAAACTCATTTGAAGACCTGCCTGAGTTTGTAGCAATTTTCATGTAAGAGAGAAATCTGAAGACAAACTTTTTAAAACAACCTATACTGCTACACTGAATAAAAGGACTAAAAATATATATTAAAAAAAAATTAAATCCCTTTTTACAATAGGAGACTGAACTCCTTTCTATTTTTCACTCCACATATTCCTGGGGCACTGGTAAATATGGGTCTTCAAAAATGTTGCTTAAAAATGGTAAGGCTGAATCTCCTTTTCAGTTTCTCCAGTCTTTTGTGCATCTGGCCACTGCAATGCCATAAAAAGGAACTTACCCTCTCCAGCTTCTAGATAAGAAAGAGAAAGGTGTTTCTGTATTTTTCTGCCTTTTCACTCACAAGCTGACTGTACCAACAGCACATGGTGGTTACCATAAAAAGAAATGAGTGCTCATAGAGGGTGACTCTTTGTTAAAAGACACAGAGGTGCCCATCTGCCAACCTGGCAGGGAGTCTCAAAAAGTATGCTGACTTCCAAGGAGCTAAGGTTCAAGATGTGGCCGAGAGGGTGCCACAACTCATCAAGAGCACAGGCTACTATCCACTGATACTCTTTCATGTGGGCATGAATGACACCACAAGCTAAACTTGGGGCAGAATTAAGGGAGACCATAAAGCCCTGAGGTTGCAAGTGAAAAATATTGGTGCCCAAGTTATCCTTTCCTCCATTTTACCAGTTGGAGGAAAGGGGGCAGCCAGAAATAGATGGATAATGTGTATCAACTTCTGGCTACACGGCTGGTGCTGTCGTGAGGGTTTTGGCTTTTATGACAATGGGACATTCTTTGATAACTAGATGAGGTGGGCTTTAAACTGAAGTACTTGGAGGCTAGGGTCCAAAATGGCAGTGCTCATGCCATCGCATCCAACTGGGGAATAAGCCAGGCCAACCAGAGCAGTTCTTGCACCCCTCCAGAGAAACCTCCATGTTTGATTGCCTCTCTGAAATGTCTGTACAGCAACACATGCAGCATGGAGAATAAGCAGGAAGAACTGCAGATCTGTGTGCAGTTCCAGGGCTATGATCTCATTGCAGTTACAGAGACATGGTGGGATAGCTCTCATGACTGGACTTCTGTCATGGATGGTTTTGTACATTTTAGAAAAGACAGACCAGCACGGTGAGTCATGAGGTTGGTCTGTATGTGAGAGAGCAACTAGAATGTATTGAGCTCTGCCTAGGTGTGGATGAAGAACATGTTAAGAGATTATGGGTGAGAACTAAGAGGCAGGCTAATATGGGTGAGTGGTTACTACGGGCCACCTGATCAGGAAGAGGAAGTTGATGAGACCTTCTACAGACAGCTGAAAGTAACTTTCCAGTCACAGGTCCTGTTTCTCATGAGGGACTTCAACCACGCTGATATTTGCTGGAAAGGTAGCACAGCCAGGCACAGAGTGCAAGAGGTTTCTACAGAGCATTGTTGATAACTTTTTGACACAGGTGTTGGAGGAACCAACGAGGAGAGGTATGCTGCTTCACCTTGTACTAACAAAGAAGGACTGGTTGGGAAAATGTGGCCATCCTGCTGATTGAGGTGGGTGCCCTGGTGATGGAGGATACAGAGGAGGTGGAGTTATTGAATGCCGCCTTTGCTACAGTCTTTACTGCTAAGACTGCCCCCAGGAGTTGCAGACTCTGCAGGTAAGAGAAAGTCTGGAGAAAGAAAGACTGCCTTGAGGTTGAGGAGGATCGGGTTAGAGATCATTTAGTCAAACTCAACACCCACAAATCCATGGGCAGTGATGGGATGCATCCACAAGTGCTGAGAGATCTGGCAGATGTTATTGCAAAACCATCTCCATCATTTTTGAAATGCCATGGAAAACAAGAGAAGTGCCTGAGGACTAGTGGAAAGCCAGTGTCATGCTAGTCTTCAAAAAGGTAAGAAGGAAGAGTGAGGAAACTACTGGCCAATCAACCTCACCTCCATCCCTGGAAAGGTGATGGAACAGCTCATTCTGGACCTCATCTCTAAGCATGCGGAGGAAAGAAGATTATCAGGAGTAGTCAACACAGATTCATGAAGGGGAAATCATGCATGATCAATCTGTTAGCCTTTTATGATGACATGACTGGATGGATGGATGGATGGATGGATGGATGGATGGATGGATGGATGGATGGATGAGGGGAGGGCAGTGGATGTTGTCTACCTTGACTTCAGCAAGGCTTTTGACACTGTCTCCCATAACATCCTCATAGGTAAGCTTAGAAAGTGTGGGTTAGGTGGACAGTGAGGTGGTTGAGAACTGGTTGAAGTGGCAAAGCTCAGAGGATTGTGATCAGTGGTGCAGAGTCTAGTTGCAGGCCTGTAACTAGTGGTGTTCCTGGGGGGTCAGTACTGGGTCTGATATTGTTGTTCAACACATTCATCGATGACCTGGATGAGAGGACAGAGTGTACCCTCAGTAAGTTTACTGATGATACAAAACTGGGAGGAGTAGCTGACACCCCGGGAAGCTGTGTTGCCATTCAGCCGGCTAAAGTGTTGGGTGGAGAGGAACACAATGAAGTTCAATCAGGGAAAGTGCAGGGTCCTGCACCTAAGGAGAAATAATCCCATGCACCAGCACAGGTTAGAGGCTGACCTGCTGGAAAGCAGCTCTGCAGAGAGGGACCTGGGAATTCTGGTGGACAAGTTGACCATGAGGCAGCAATGTGCCCTTGTGGCCAAGAAAGCCAATGGTATCCTGGAGTGTATTCACAAGAGCATGGCCAGCAGGTCGAGGGAGGCCATCCTCCCCTTCTACTCCACCCTGGTGAGTCTACATCTGGAGTACTGTGTTCAGTTCTGGGCTCCCCAGTCCAAGAAATACAAGGAACTACTGGAGGTAGTCCAGTGGAGGGCTACAAAGACGATCAAGGGACTGGAACACTTCTCTTATGAGGAAAGGCTGGGAGAACTGGGTCTGTTTAGCCTAGAGAAAACTGAGAGGGGGTATTATCAATGCTTATGAATACTTAAAGGGTGGGTGTCAGGAGGATGGGGCCAGACCCTTCTCAATTGTGCCCGGTGACAGGACAAGAGGAAATAGGCATAAACTTGTACATAAGAAGTTCCATCTAAACATGAGGAGGAACTTGGCATTGTAATCAGTTCATCACACGTTGTTTCTGCCATTCCTTTCTTTTCAGGGGGAGGACTCCTCACATTCTTCCCCTTCTCTAGTGTGGAATCCCTCCCAAGATAGACAGTCCTCCACAAACTTCTCCAACTTGAATGCTTTCCACAGGTTGCAGTTCTCCATGAACTTTTACAGCGTGGGTCCCTTCAACGAGGTGCAGACCTCGAGGAACATACTGCTCCAGTGTGTGTCCCCCATGGGGTCACAAGTCCTGCCAGTGAACCTGCTCCAGTGTGGGCTTCTCTCTCCATGAGTCCACAGGTCCTGTCAGGAGCTTGTCAGGAGCTGCAGCATGGGCTTTCCATGGGGTCACAGCCTCCTTCTGACATCCACCTGTTCCAGCACGGGGTTCTCCATGGGCTGCAGGTGGGTATCTGCTCCACCATTAACCTCCATGGGCTGCTGGAGGTTCACCATTATCTTCACCACAGACTATGGGGGAATCTTCACCTCTTCCCCGTCCTCCTTCACCTTGTTGTCTGCAGCATTGTTTTTCTCACATATTCCCACTCCTCTCTCTCCCAGCTGCTGTTGCACAGGGCTTTTTTCCCCCCCTTCTTAAACATACTGTCACAGAGGTGGTACTGCCATTGCTGACTGGCCAGCAACAGGTCCATCTAGGACTCAGTACGCATCATTGAAAAACTGTTATAAAACTGCATTGTATTTGGATGAAAGAAAAAACTAAAAAATCATCATTAAATATTAGTCCCTTCAAAGATACCTGATTCTTAATCTAATGTATCAGTCACAAATCTATATTAAACAACTATGAGGGAAAAAAAAAAAGATAAATATATACATGACTATAAAACTAGAAAAAATATATGCAGAAAAAGAGGATTTTACAATAAGTAGCTGGTTCACATTCACATTCAGGGTTGCTCAAATGGCTTGCTTTTACTTTCACTCTGGTGTGTAGCATTTGAAAATGGAAAGTAAAAGCAGATTGCAAATATTTCTGCTAGCAACAGCAGCTGAAACAGTAGCTGAGAATGTAGTAGTGGCATCTCTATCCTCTTCACATTTCCTCCCGTCAGCTTCTTCTCTTCCTAGTAAGTTAGTCACAGAGGACAAAAGAATGTAAGAAAAAATCACTTTTACATTGTGATGAGTCTATCCAAGCCACGTAAATTGCCTTTGAGCAGCACTGCTCTAGGACTGAGGGATAAAGCAACAATAACAAAGTCAGGGAAGAATCAGTTGTTATTTTGCCACCATCTTTTTCTATCTCCCTGCTCAAAGATTTGTCATTTCCCTAGATATACCAAAAGATAGACTGGATAAAAGGCATCTGGTTTAATATGGCTGAGATTCATTACTTCAGATCCTCTGATATTCATTCAGGAAAACTCATATTTTCTTTTCTCATTTTTTCTACCTGTTGGCTTGTAACTAATGGTACCTAGTCCAACTTCTTTCTTACTTGCTATTCCTTTTTTAGTTAAGGAAATTTAATATTTTCAGAAATTGAAATATCTCTGCTCATTGTACAAGTAATTAGGAGCTTAATTCTCATACCAAACTTAGCTGTGTTTTCTTATGAGCAGCTTTCAAATTCCAGTTCATCAGGCTGGGAGGAGTGCAAAAGTACAATCTACAATAGTTGATATATCTTTAGTGCAGGTAAAAGGAAGGGAAGTCTCTTGATCCTGTTTGGTGTGTTGAGAGGGGGGAAAATCCCAAACCTGCCTACTTTAGTCCTTTCCTTCAGAGAAAAGATATTCATGAATTCAAAAATCCACATGTAAATCTTAGAGCATGCTCTTGTCAAGACTACCCCTTTAAACTCCATCTTAATCTGCAGCCACATTCTTGCTGTGTGTTAAGGTCAATAGTATGTTTTGGTTTGTTTTATAAAAATAAAAATATATTGTTTTAAACAGGGGACCTTATTATTATAATAATATTAATCAGTCAAATGTTTTACTCTTCTTCTCCATACATCTTTCCTCTTGTTTAGAATAGAATGTTTTTCCAGCAGGTCTCTACTTCTAATTTTTTGCCATCTTTTTTTTCATTTACTTTAAGACGCTGTTTACAACAATTACCATAGCTCACTCTATCTAAAGGTTGAGGTCTGAATAAAAATATTGTCCATCTCCCATTTCTAAAAGTACAAATCACAGTGAATGATGTATCTTCAACTCCAATGTCGAAGTATTATTTCAAAGTGAATGACAATAATGATCTTTAAATTACATGGCTCAATTTTCTCCTGACTTTTATGTTTTCCTGTAAATCAGGAATACATTTTTGAAGGCTATAAAGTTGCACTGACCTTTAATTAAAAAGGTAACTGCAGAATTAGTGCTTTTAATACCTTCATACAGAAATAAGAGACAGATTCCCATGATTATAAACTCTGTTTAGTTCATCTTCATAGATGGAGGAGTCAAGACAAGGGACTGGACATAGATCTTGCAGCATTTCAGCAAACTGATCACAATATGTACTTCCTCAACCCTTTAAGCAGCAAAGAACTGGTGTCTTTTCATGACACAAAATCAGCATTGTTGGCTTCCCTCCTCCCCTCTAGTTGACCATCTCCTGCAGAAGGCTGGGACCTCTCAGTGGTCTCAAGAAGTCTCTTCCTTATGGAAAATTTCAGTTTAGAAAGGAACATGCTGTGGCATAGTTTGTGTAGGAATGCTGTTTTATTAATGATCCTTTTCCTCAAAATAAATAAACGTAGTGATTATAAAGGCAAATACTGCAGTTGGGAAGCATTCCTGTAGCCTTCAACAACTTTATGACTTCAGTTTTGAGCCTCTGACATTATTTTTTCCCTCCTATTTGCTGTTTCTTTGCCAGATTGTTTTTCCTCATGTAAATTTTAATTTCTTGTGTGTTATTCGTGTCATTCTAGCAGTAATGAGAGTTGGTTACTCATTGTGGGTGGAATCTTCTGAGCTTTTAGTAATGAACATCTCCACTGATTAAATGTGAATTGTTTGGGTTTTTTTTAAAGGCTTTGCCCAACATTGGAACTTTGGTTATGGTTTTGTGCATGGAAAGGAAATAAACAAAGAGTGTACAGAATAAAAGCACATGGTAACTTCCCATTCTGGAGGGCAGGTTTTTGGTAAAACCACATTTATTTACAGGACTTCATGGATGAGCACGTTAGAAGAGTTTAAATGAATTTATCTGCTTGCAGAGCAAGGTGAAATTGAAGTTTCTAGTACAGAGGAAATTTTATTCATTTCAGGAAGGGAAGGGAAGGGAAGGGAAGGGAAGGGAAGGGAAGGGAAGGGAAGGGAAGGGAAGGGAAGGGAAGGGAAGGGAAAGGAAGGGAAGGGAAGGGAAGGGAAAGCTGTAACAAGAATGTAACAGTATCAGTTTTCCTCTTAAATCTGAACTCCTTTCACACAAATTACCCAAACCACCCAAGGGTATTTAAGCATTGTTTTTCTGTGCTAACTGCTTGTTTTGCTTTGTTTTGTTTTGTTTTGTTTTGTTTTGTTCTAACATTACTCCAACCTTAGACACCAAAATCTTCTTTTATCATCAACACATATTGTACCATGACTGGACAATACCCAGATAAGAGGAAAGTAGACCAAAATCTCCTAGTATGATCTTTTGTTAAACTTAATATATTGACATCAATAAAATCTGAAGATTATGACAGTTGTGCTTTCTGCACCTGAGATGCTACAAGGCAGAAGACAAGTTGCAATAAGCACTGGAAGCGCGACAAACCTTCAAAAGAAACAGCAGGCAGTTTAGGTTAGGCTCAAAACCAGCAATGAACAAAAAGAACACTAGATTTCTTGGCCTTTTGGCACAGGAGCAAAAATCCTCCTGTGAAGTGTTAGGAAATTCCTATGGGGATATATCCTAACATAGGAGGATATTTCCAACACAATAGTTTTAAAAGGAATTTAAAAGATATTTACAGCTACAAACTTGAAGCCAGACTTCTTTCTGAGATTACATGTCAACAGATATTTACAGTATGTTGTGGTCAAGATCGTAGACAGTAGTGAAAATTCAGATTGGTAGTATGAAGCTATCATTTTAATGACATACTTAAAAGGTTTTTTTCCTAAAATGTTTTGTAATCTTAAAATTGTATTTAATCAAAGATGGCATTTCCTCTGAAATTGAAGGCAATGGTAAGTTAAAAGAACCTCAGCTTGAGCTGGCAAAAAAGCAATTTAGTTATTTTTGTAGAGGTGATATATTGTCAAGGTCACAAACAAGACTGATTTATACAGGAAATATGAGTTAGGCTATTTAAGGGAGCCATAAATATGTTGCTTAGATGTGCCTAGATGGATTTATTTCTTCCATAAGCTGCACTGAAAAATTATGATTTACCAGTCACCTTATTGCACAATTCAGTGATGGAGTATTTGATAACTTTTTTTGAAAATACATTATTCCTCCTGTATTCTGCATATTAAACTGATAGTCAAAGTAGATTATTCAGAACTAAAAAAGATGTCCTGGAAATCTGCTCATTCAAGGGACACATCTGCTAAGGAGTGAAATATGATCTGAAAGGTCAAAGAGGCCTTTTACACAGGTGATTGTTAATGTCCCTTAAGCATTGGATAAACAGGGCTGAAACATTTACACAGCCTAAAAGAAAAATAAACTACCACACCCAGTATGCTGCTTTACCAACACCAGTCTTCCAAGTATCTTTTCCTGTGATTACCTCTTCACTGTCGAGAAATGTTTCACTACTAAATCTAGGTAAACACTTCCTGTATTTTGGTCCATTTTCCAAGGACTCAGTGAAAAGGTTCTAACATACATTTGAGGCAGAAAATGATAAACATTTGTCTTGAAAACCTTGGTATGGAAAGATTTCCAGAATGGAATTGTCTTTTTCAGATCCTTAGTTGTTTGCTTAAATGCAAAACTCAGGCCCCAGTGTTGTGCAGCTAAAATCAATGGTGGCTGGGTTGCATTGCTGGTCTCAGCAGAAAAAGGAAACAAGGCCCATGTTCAAAACAGCACACAATCTAAACTATTCCTCTGCTAAAAGTACAATATTCTATTTTTTCAAAGCTTCTCCAAGTCTGGGGCAGGAGATGAGTTGCTGTGAAGGAAATGAGATGATTGTCAAGTTTGTCTCCCTCAGAAAAACCCATGACCACCTGAAAACAGCCGCCTCCTCTGTCCCTCCCCACTCTTTCCAAAATGTCCTAGAGGCAGGAAGGTCAATCTCAACAGAAATTACCGAGCAAGTGACAAGAAAGAGAAAGGCACAACTATATCTAAGTGTTTAAAAGAAATTCACTCCTCGGACTTCAGAAATAAAGAAATCAATGATGAATTACAGACACATTCAGGGAGAGGTGGAAAGAAGTCAGACAAATGAACATGGTGAGAATTATGATCTATCCATAGCAAGTAACTTTTAAATGAATAATTCAAAAATAATCATTTTGAGGTGTAATAAGGTTAAAAAGTTTACTGAAAAATAAACTTAACTCCTATATCAAGGAAAAAAAAAGTACTCTCAAGAGCAGGTTAGCTAATCTGCACGTGATTCACAGGTTCAGTTTCAGGAGGTTAATACTTGGGCTTGGGCTTTCTATTTTTAAACTAAAAAAATTGTTTTATGCTTTTCCTTAACAAAATTGCTACATACTTAGCTTTAACCCCAGTAGTTCAATACCTGCTTTGCATAACTGCAGCAGTATCTGGAGCTTTACTTAAAATTACAATACCAGCATCAGAGGGAACACAGTAGGAGTCTATAGCTTCTCTAAAATGTAAACAAGGTAACTAGTAGAAAGCAAACATAAAAGTCTACAGACTGATAAAGTTCACTAGTTTTTCATTACTTACATTCATTATTGATAGAATAAACTGTCACTGTAAGATTATTCTAAGTGAGTTATTAAACAGTTAACAAGACAGGACGTTTAAATTCATACTTTTATCTGGTGGGCAGCAAGAAAACATCTTTCTACACAAACCACTAAGACGACAGTTGATCAATGACTAATTGCCACCCATAATCACTATTCTGCCAAGTTATGTTATGTTGTGTTATGTTCTGTCTTTTACCTTGTGACACTTGGACACTTAAAACTCTCCTTGAGCTCCATTGAGCTCCGTGAGCTCAAGGTGGAAAACCAATTAAAAGAGGAAGTTTTGTCATTAGCTCCAAAAGGGCTGAATTTTCCAAAGCTGTTCCTCTTTCTTTGTTTTTTCAGGAACAAAAACCAAGCACAACTAAGCTTGTGAAGTGCAAATAATTTTAAAATAACCAGATTGTAATGAAAACTCATTCTTCATGTGGTTTGTACAAGTTTTCCTCTCTAGCTAAGAGCATCACATACACTGACTAACATAGGTTTTAGCTAAATTCAGGGCAGCAGCCAAGAGAACATGAAGGACTGAAAAACCCATACAAGGAGAGGTACAACAAATCAGTTAACAGTATTTTGCATCAAATTATGTATTATCCTAAAACTTTTACTTCAAAAAGAAAGCTTCCTGCCAAAATGTCTGTGACATACTTCTGCATTAAATATTATCTCTTATAAGAAAACTTTTTTAGGGGAAAATGGGGAAAAAATCAAGACCAGAGACAATAAAGAACTAGAATTAATTTTCCACTTTTTTCTTTCCCATTGCTCCTCTCTAGATAACATTTCCGTTTCTTCAGTAGCCACGTTCCCACTTATGTTTTCTTTACTGTCACTGTTCATTTTTTTTTCTTCACATACATTAGTCTCGATCCAATTGACATTGTTTTCCTCCCTTAAAACTGCTTGTACATACCAGAAAATCTCCTGCGTTGCCTTTGAATCCTTGGGGTGAACAACATTAGGTAGTCAGTGGGTAGCACTGGTCTCAGAGGTGACCATGCCCCAGCAGGAAATGAGAAAAGGACATCCAACACTTTTCTACCACAAGAGGAAAAATTGAGGTCACTACTCTACTTGAAAATTGTGATCTTTTGGCAAAAAAAATCCTACACAAGATTATAATTCATCTAGTATAAACATGAAAACAATTCCCTCTCTGTAAAATTGCTTTTCTTTTTCCTCAGAATTCACAGAACTGTTCTAAGGCCAACATTCTGGGGAGGTGGCAGGTCACAGGTAATTTTAATCCCAATATAAGTAAATATAGAAAGGGAAAAGCAAATGTTTAGTTTCTTTAAGAAGGCAAAATTACCACAACACCAGTTGAACTGGAAAAATGAAAACCAGAAACAGTCATCCAAGAGCCAATAACTAAATTTTTAAATGTAAAAGTCTTATATTGCAGTTGTCTGATCCATTACTGATGCTGAGACAGTAAGTCTGCTTGCCATTATTTTTAATTAATGCAAATGAGTTTTCTGCTCTTAGTTATAGCACTTTCTGGGACTGTCTTCTTTAATTTCATAAATTGTGAATATTTCTCAGGGCTCTGCCTGTGCATTCCTCAAGGATCATGGTAAAGGACACCTTTACCAAAGAAAATTCCTTGCCCAAGGTCATTAAAAAATCACCCTCAAGTAGGTAAAAAAAAGGAGTATATATTTATTGGAATGCCAAGGACTCTAGTGTCAGAGTTGTATCACTGAGAAGCTTTTCTTAGTGTAGAGTTGAACAAATTGGAAAGCAATATGCAGTAGTAACACACTTCAGATATAACAAATTGCTCTTTATTTAAAGTTACTTTTGAAATACGAATAAGATTTTAAAGCCTGTCAAAGATGGCACACAATGATAAAAATAAAGAAGTGTCAGGAACAAAAATGTTCTTTTCTCTTCCTCTGAATTAATTTGCATGTCAGTTAAAAAAATCTGCCAATGCATATGCAATATAAGCAGCATGACTTACACTACCAAAAGCGTAGGAAAAAGGAACAAGAAGAACTGAAGAAGAGGAAAATGACAGCTGTGAAGAGCAAGGATTTTTCCCAATCTATAGTATGTATTCAACTATAACAATACATCCAAATATGGTGAAGAAATGATGACAGAACTGTCAATTATAGCTGAGGGGAGCATAAACAGAGATACAAAATCTGCTGAGCAGAACCGATGCCAGGTGGTAAGGCTTCTCTATCAACTCACTCTACCAGCCAGAGTGCAAATCTCACTGAGCAGCAGGGACTCCACTCCCTTGTGGCAGCCCTCCCAGACCAACAAAGTGGTGATGAGAGCAGGTCTCAGCAAAGAAAAGGCTAGAATAAAGAAGGTCCTAAGGGGAATAGTAGATACCGAAAGTGTTGGCAGAGATGTAAATCAGATTATTGGTTGCTACATTTCAAATTCATCTGAACCCCAGGAAAGGAATGAGTTAGAACCCTAATTCAAGGTCTTGTTTGAACAAGCGAAGAGGAGATACATATTCAACTTGTTTACAGGCTAGTGGTGTCTTGAAAGTAAACCTTCAATTTGAAACCTTCCTTCATAAGGTAATTATTCTGTTTTTCAGCATTCAATGTGAAGAGCACTGAGAGGTAAAAAAGTACTATTTACAAAGACAATTAATAAAGCTAAAGCTACTTTTTAGTCAAATACCACACACTCCTCTATTTGGAATCTGAAACCAGACCAAATTCAGGCTTCACATATAAGAAGAACCCGATGGAACAGTATCAGCTTCCCTTCAGTTCCAATTAGGTTCACCTTGAAAGCGACCAGTGGTTCTGTACAATACATAAGGTGGGACAGAATTCAACTTCAGCATTGTCCTAGGAGAAAGGAGCAGCAAGGAAGGGGGAGGGGTGGGAAACCAACAAACCAACACAAAAAAACCTTATCCTATCTCTTTTATCTCAAGAAAAGCATTTGTAACTAATTGTATGCAGAAAGAAGACCTGTTGAGTAATGATTTTTTTACACATATTCAATACTGAAAAGAATTATACTCCAAATACAGATTTGAAGGTTCCAACCCAGGCAGCCAGCGTTGCCAACACATTGGGCTGCCATTTTGAGTTACAGTTAACACTGTGAAAAGTGAAACATGTTAAATGTTGTTTCTCTCAGCCATTAAGATTTCATCATTCAGAGATGAGTTGTTCGGCGAAAGGTAGTCAAGCTTTTCTTCCACAAACCAGCAAGGGATTGTCTTATCGGTCAAATTCTGTCTAAAGAAATAATGTTTCCTGGGATGTTCTTCTTCATTCACTTATTCACAACACTCAGCCTTTATATGGGAGATGTGGTTTCACTCCTCTGCCTTGGCTGAGCGGTCTCAATCCCCCATTTCCAGCCCAAGAATGAAGTGCCTTACTCTGTCTGCCATTCCAGAGTTCGTAGAAAAGACTCAGATTCTTTTGCTGATGTTTTTGCAGAATGAATACACTGTATCTTTGGGGCAGGAAAGCTACCGGTAAGGGTATAAAGGAATCCACCAAGAAATTGAAGGTACCCAGTTTTCATTCTCTGCTCCAATGCTTTTATCCAATGCTTTTTAATCCAATGATTTCATACTAAGTATATTCATAAGTAACCTATGAATAACATACAAATACTATTGCTGGATCCCATGGGAACTAGAGGGATCCACCATACCCGATCAATTCATACCTACTTGCTTTTTTTTTTCTTTTTTCTCTTAGCATGCTAAGAGAAACAACAGCAAAAAAATTTAAACTTACAGCATGGTTGATAAAGCAGAATACTGAACAGCAAGACATCAAAGTTTGTTCCTTTAACATTAAAGTTACTGTTCAGAGAGCTCAGTTGTTATATTAAATGGATAAAATAAATGAAACTAATGTCTCTTTTTTCAGCTCTGAATGCTTTTTTGCAGTTCTACTCCATGAATAAAGAAACGTCTAAAGTGCCTCTTATAGGATTTAGGCATCAGTAGCTCAGTGTGAAGCTACACAGTCTTGAGTGAACTCAGACCTCTGTGCCAGGTAGAAGGAGGCCTTGAGGTGTCTAATACAGAGGCATCTGGACACTTTTCATGCTCCAGGGTGAGAAGGAAGGGGCTGCTGAGGACGCCCTCTTTGGCCTTCAACATTTTGAAAGCAAGCAAGCAAGATTGTGGTTTTGTAGCAACAGCATAGCATATGCATTTCTCTAGTAGCAGATGTGATTTTGTTTTAAAAGAAAACTGTTTTCATTCACAGTCTTTCACACCAGTGGGCATATGTCCAAGAGGCCCTGACAGCTAGGCTTCCTTGAAATGATGCAGAAGAGGAGGGGTTTATTATATCTTCTAGTTTGTTTTGAGGTTGATGATTATGTGCTGGTTTTGAATGTGCCTTTTTTACTGTTTCAGACCTGATGGCAGTTAGGAAGTTTTGCATCTTTAGCATATGTTACCTCTACGAGTTACTATCTTCTGCTTATGGTTTCCTCTCTTATCTGGGTCATAAGGCTTCAGTCACATCTCACCTTCTTACCACTGCTTCTTGATGACTTGAGTCTTTTGAGCAGGCTGTCCTCTTCCTATTCTCAGAGGTTCTGAGAAGCTGCATGGAAATGTGCCAAGACCTCAATAACCTACTAATGTAGATGCCCAGCCTATGCCCCTTCTTCTGGTATTCCTGTCTGGTGTTTCCATTGTCATTCAGATAGTCCCACTTGTACCTGTTTTACTGTTTGCATTAGAGATCTCTTCAGTGTAAAGTCAGAAATGATGAGTCAGATAATCAAGTCCCTACTGTGGATCTCCATTTTACTGTGAAATGAAGAACAGATATGGGTTTTAGGGAATTATAAAAAATGATGAATTACAAAGAAAATTGCATGGATTTTATGCTGCCTTCATTAGACCATTCTCAATTTTAGAGACGTGAATAATTGAGTCATCAGTAATAAATTCAAAAGAGGGTGGAATTAAAAGATACAGGTACGGGAAGTTTCCTGCAAGTAAGATTTATAAATAAATTCAAAACAGTGAGAGTTCTGTTATTGTCATATGAGTGTTTCAGGACATAGGCAAGTCTTAATCTCTCCAGTTTCCCCATTGTGGTAATAGACACTAAGTCTGGCAAAGTGCATATTAAAATGCCGTTAGTATTGACAGTGCAAATGTAGCCTAAGAGATTGGATCACTGGTCTGGATGGCAGTATGTGCAGTACCCCAAACAGAATTGTTGAGAATGGAAAAAATGAATAAATGAATAAATAAACAATCAAACAACAAACTGTTCTATGTTGTGTAAAGACCAAATACTCTGATGTGATTTATGGCAAAGATAAATACTGAGAACACATAAAATACTGAAATTATTTCTTGGATATTTCTCTTTCTGCCTCCTAGTGCTCAGCAGGCTGCTACATCTGTTTTTTTCAGGCTCTCTCACATCCCACATAAAAACTCACTACGAATTTATTTTCAATCCCTTCAGCTCTCATTTTCCTTTTTTTTTTTCTGGAACATATTTTTCCCCTATGAAATGCTGTTTTACTGAATTGAAATGTTTGGAAGAATGTACTGATTTTTTAAAAAAGAAACATTTTCATCATGGTGAAATTAGGGTGTTGTCATTTTTAGAAATGTTGATTTATTGTTATAAAACAAAAAAAAAAAACAAACCAAGCTTCAAAGAACTTACAAATAAAATGGATTTAGATTTTTTTTTCTCTTAAATTTTAAGATACTACCACATTTTCATTGTCAGGAAATTTCCAATAAAATGGAGAATATGATCTTGTCAGCTCCACTTATCTCTGTTATTTTACAAATTTTAATCCAAACTAATAGGTAGGTATATTAGGTGGGTCTTCCTGAATTTACACATTAAGTTAGGGCATCTAAATTTGTTTTCTGGAGTCTTGTTAAGGAGCTTTTATTCAAAGTTTGGATTCCTACGGGACAAATGTACAGAATGCACAGAATGCACAGAAATTTACTTAGGTTTAAGCAAGAATTACACTGAAGTCAGCATGCAGCCAGGTATTAAAATATGGGGCCTTTTTGGTTTGGGGTTAGGGCTGCAAGTCAGAGAGAAAAAAAGGTAGGAACTGCTTTTTTTTCTAATTCCAAGGATTTAAAAAAGTCAATTTGAAACCCATGGTATTTTGATGAAGAATAAAACAGCACAGATCAAACACTTTTTGTATACATGCTTGTACTATGCTGCCTGAAGATTAATATGGTTACATAAGCTTGCAGTGAACACATGCCATGATGAGAAGAAATATTGGTGAGTTTGCAGCAAAAGACTTAGTTAGTCAACCCAAATTTCTACGTTCAGACTTTTTCCCTGAGCAGATATTTGCCACCTACATAGAGCACCTGGAATACTGTCACTTTACTTAACCTAACCATTTTAATAAAGTTCTTATTTGAACAACTGAGAAGTTGTTACAGTGGTACTTCAGTTTGTTGACAGATTTAAAAATCCCTTAAAAAAGATAACTCTTTTAAGAGGTAATACATCACTTCTAAGAGACTTCCAGGTAAGCGGGCAATGACAGTTTTCACTGCCACACTGTACTGTAAATAGAGCACTATATGAAATAAAAATGGAAGCACTGTCTCTCTCTCTCAAAGTATCACATATCACTGCAGATTATTTTAGTACAACAAACCAGAAATGCATCCACAATTTAGGGGAAAGGGAATAGGCAGCTGGTGGTCTGAACAAATGAGAGGCTGAGAGGAAAAGAGAGTGAAGGACAGGATCATACAAAATGAACATGAACATTAACATTCTTGCAGAGAAGAGAAAAAACTTAACTCAGAAGGTCTCTAAACAATCCACTTTTATCCAGTTTTGTCTGCTTTGAACTACAGAGCTCTTGCTCATTGCTGGAAAGACACCTTGCATTCCAGAAGAACTTAAGTACACCTCCAAACTCTTGTTTTAAATAAGAAAAATTATTCCTTCTGGAATCAAGTGCCAATCATGTCTTTGATCAACTAAGAACACTTTGTTAAACATGAGTAAAGGACAAAAGTGGAAAAATAAAATATAGAACAATTCTCTGCTATTCTGCTGCCATCCCTAGAATTTAGCATATTGCATATTGCTATTTTGGATAAAGAAATAAAGTTGCAGAACCTATGAATCACAATAAGGACCCTGGGACATATTAATCACCATATTTAAAATGCAACATATTTGCCCTGTGATGTTTCTTTCAACCAACTAGCCATTTAAACACTGTTTATAGAGCATGGGTCCTTTCATAAAATAATCATAGAATTGATAGAATTGGAAAGGACCTTAGAGATCACCTAGTTCCAACCCCGCTGCCATGGGCAGGGAAACCTCCGCTAGACCAGGTTGCTCAAAGCCCCATCCAGCCTGGCCTTCAACACTTCCAGGGATGGGGCATCCACAACTTCCCTGGGCAACCCGTTCCAGTGCTTCACCACCCTCACAGGAGAGAATTTCTTCCTAATATCAAATCTAAATCTGCCCTCTTCCAATTTAAAGCCATTACCCCTTGTCCTGTCACTACACTTCCTGACAAAGAGTCCCTCTCCAGCTCTCCTATAGGCTCCCTTCAGATATTTGTAGGCTGTTATAAGGTCTCTCCAGAGCCTTCTCTTCTCCAGGCTGAACAACCCCAGCTCTCTCAGCCTGTCCTCATAGAGGAGGTGCTCCATCCCTCTGATCATCTTTGTGGTCCTCTGCTGGACCCATTCCAACAGGTCCATGTCCTTCCTGTGTTGAGGACTCCAAAGTTGGACACAGTACTCGAGGTGGGGTCTCAGGAGCACAGAGTAGAGGGACAGAATCACCTCCCGTGACCTGCTGGCCACACTTCTCTTGATGCAGCCCAGGATGCGGTTGGCTTTCTGGGCTGCCAGTGCACATTGCCGGCTCATGTTGAGCTTCTCATCCACCATCCCCAAGCCCTTCTCCTCAGGGCTGCTCTCTTGACATTCTATGCCCAACCTCTATTTGCTCTGGGATTGCCACATCCCAGGTGCAGGACCCACGTCCCAGGTGCAGGACCCTTGGCACTTGGCTTGGTTGAACGATTGGCAATTTGCATGGGCCCACCTCTCAAGCCTGTCCAGGTCTCTCTGGATGGCATCCCTTCCCTCCAGCTTGTCGACCATGCCACCGAGTTTGGTGTTGTCAGCAAACTTCCTGAAGGTGTACACTGTCCCACTGTCCATGTTTCCAACAAAGATGTTGAAAAGCACTGGTCCCAGTACTGACCCCTGAGGAACACCACTCATCACTGGACATTGGACCATTGGACATTGAACCATTGACCACAATCCTTTGAGTGAGGTCATTCAGCCATCTCCTTATCCACTGAGTGGTCCATCCAATTGAATCCATGACTTTCCAATTTTGAGACCAGGATGTTGTGTGGGACAGTGTCAAATGCTTTGCATAAGTCCAGGTAGATGATGTCTGTTGCTCTGCTTTTGTCCACCAAGTCTGTGGCAGTATGATAAAGGGCACCAAATTTGTCAGGCACAATTTGCCCTTGGTGAAGCCATGTCGGGTGTCTCCAATCACCTTATATTCCATGTGACTTATCAGAGATTCCAGGAGGATCTGCTACATGGTCTTGCCAGGCACAGAGGTGAGACTGATTGGCCTTCAGTTCCCTGGGTCTTCTTTTTTTCCTTTTTTGAATATTAAGGTTATGTTCCCCTTTTTCCAGTCTGTGGGAACTTCACCAGATTTCCATGATTTTTCATATGTGATGGAAAGCGGCTTAGCAACTTCGTCTGACAGCTCCCTCAGGACCTGGGGATGGACTTCATCAGGTCCCATGAACTTATACACCTTCAGGTTCCTTAAGAGGTCTCGAACCCAATCTTCTCATACTGTGGGCAGTTCTTCGTTCGCAGAGCCCCTGTTTTTGCTCTTCATGACTTGGGTAGTGTGGTTAGAGCCTTTTCCAGTGAAGACTAAGGCAAAGAAGTTGTTCAGTAGCTCAGCCTTATCCATATCCTGGGTGGCCAGGTCTCCCATTTTCTTCCGGAGAGAGCCCACAACTTCCCTAGTCCTGCCTTTATCTCTGACATATCTATAGCAGTGTGCCCAGGTGGCCAAAAAGGCCAACAACATCCTGGCCTGTATCAAGAAGAGTGTGGTGAGTAGGACCCGGGAGGTGATCGTCCCCCTGTACTCAGCACTGGTGAGGCCCCACCTCGAGTACTGTGT
>JAOTQQ010000001.1:99181617-99201958 GCA_026546715.1 Gallinago undulata | reverse complement strand
TGTTTGTTTGTTTTTTTATTGGTTGGACTAGATGATCTTAAAAGGTCCCTTCCAACCTAGGTGATTCTGTGATTCTGCAAAGTTTTTCTTATTGTCTTTGATGTACTTGGCTAGATTTAGTTCTGCCTGGGCTTTTGCTTGCCTGATCTCATTCCTGGCCACTTGGACAGTTTCTATGTATTCTGCCCATTCTACCCGTCCATGCTTCTACCCTCTCTAGGCCTCCTTTTAGGTCCTGAATTCATCCAGCAGTTCCTTATTTATCCACACAGGCCTGCTGGCTATTTTGCCTGATGACTTCTTTTTTGACATGCAGCTCTCCTGAGCTTGGAGGAGGCAATCCTTGAATGTCAACCAGCTTTCCTGAGTCCCTCTCCCTTTCTGTTCTTTCTCCCACACTACCCTGCCAATCAGATCTCTCAGGAGACCAAAGGTTGCTCTTCTGAAGTCCAGGGTAGCGAGCTTGCAGCACACCCTGCTTGATGCCCTATGAATCTTGAATTCTACCATTTCATGGTTGCTTCAGCCGAGGCTACCCTTGAACTTGACATTCCCCACCAGCCCTTCCTTGTTGGTAAGGACAAGGTCCAGCATGGCTCCTTTCCTCATTGGCTCCTCGATCATTTGAACAAGAAAGTTATCATTAACACATTGCAAGAATTTTCTAGATTTCATGTGTCCTGCTGTGTTGTCCTTCCATAATCCATAATCCATCAAACACAATGCAAAAAGCTTTCCGAGAGGAACTTCAAGGATGTTTTCAAATTTTTTTCTTGGCATTTTCAGTAAATATATCTACTTTGTCTTCAGGTAAGATAGAAGCCAAGATGTGTTTTAATTCCATCATTACAACCAGTATGTCTTGGTTGCATAAGAAACTAGAACCCTTACTGTAATAAGAACAACAAGAATATTTTTTGGCAATGAGAACATACCCTGTGAAGAAGAAGATGTTCCTTATCCAAGGTCAGAGTTGTAGAGAAGGAAGAGGTGGAATTGTGTAATATTCCCTTGGGTTATGTAAAAGAAAAAAAACATTTATGTTGTACACTGCGTGATTCATTAAGTTTGTCTTGAGAACACATTTGAAAGGAAGGAAAACTTTGTTTTGATCATTGGGGAATCTTAACATTTAACATGCTTCATGGAGTACAGCCAGATGAGTACTTAGTACTTAGTATGAGTACTTAGATTAGTTTGAAAACCTTAGCTGCAGCCCAGCTTTGGATGTATGTGAAGCTTGACAACATCGTGAACAGGGTGGCCAAATCTCTTGTTGGATATAGCCCATAATAATACATACAGTCAGCTAAAGAATTTAAGTCCAGAGATACTAAAATAACCTCTGGTTTGGACAAAATTTCACCTGTGGAAAACCATAAAACAATATGTCCATAAGGAAGACTGGCAGAGAAGTTCAAACTCACATTTTTTGTAGACAGTGAGTCAAAAACAAGGCATCTAGTTATCCTCTGTGGTCCATTGCTTCATGTACTAGCTCTAGCAGCATACAGAAGTGAAGAATTGTACAAAGGAATTGGTATCAAAATAAAGTTTTTTTTTCCACATAAATTGCAAGCGTAGCAGTTGATTTGGAAGTTGGAATATTCTATTTTTTAATGATTTTATTGAGTTTTGTTACAGATTACCACTGCTATTTCTGTCTTTCTAAGTCCCGGCTCCCAAATTCAATACTTCAACAATACTTCAAAGACAATGCTTTAAAGCACACTGATACAAGACATTTTTAAAGGTTCATAAAATGAAATTAATTTCTCTGTACTCCTTACCATTCTGTATCAGAAGGCATCGCTATGTTGTAGTTTTATGTGCAGTGAGCTTTAAAAAAAACAATCATGATGATATGAGAGAGCAGTCTGCCATCTCTTGAAGATATTTTTAAAATAGTAGCAGTAGAGGAGGAACCATAAGAGCTGAAGATCTTGTTGCAACACAGATATTGAAATGCAGTTAATGAAGAATGGAGTTTGGTTGTTGAAGAGGAACATTGGCACGCAAAATGATGATGACATGGCATCAAAACTGAAGCAGCTGCAGATGGAATAATCCAAGAGGACAATATACATGTTGAGGCAGGCAGCTTGTCCGGTTATTTGGATGCCTGTTCTGCAGCACGTGTTTGCTTGTGTGTTGTGTCAATGAAGACAGTCACCTGACAGTCAGGCAGATTGTTTGGGAAGTTCATCATTACCTGTCTTATCATTTGATAGGAGAAAGACATAAGATCCTACAGGCAACGTGAACTGAAGGAAAAAACTTATACACCACACACACACAAAAAAACCAACCAAAAATCCCCAAAACCATCAAAAATCTAAGAAATAATGTGAAAATAATAATATTTGCAGATTCCTTTTGAAATTAGGGTTGCCAAATACTGGCCTTGTTCAAATAAATCAACTGCTGTGACAGCCCCCCACCTAAGGTGTATTCATAAATTTTCACATTTTTCAGATTCCCATTGAAAAAAAAAAGAAATGCTAAATAACATCAGTAAAAAAGCTGGTAAATGACAGACATCCTTCAGAAAATAAGGTAAAATATGATGGCCAAGAGAGGAAAAAACCTAATCTTATTGATGTTTAACAGAGAGAGGATTAGTGATCTAAATCAAAAGATAAATCAAAAATCTAAATAAAAAAGAATCCAGTTTAGTACTGGCATCACTTTTACCTCTCTATGGTCTTTCCCTCTCATACTTTCCTGATCTTTCTTTCTTTGGATCCCTGATCTCTTTTGTCTGCCTAATCTAAATTACCTCACATCTCCTCTGCTCCCTTTGAAAGTAATTTTATTGCCATATGTTTGTGAAGCGCAAAACTTCATCTTAATCCTGCTCCGTCATGAACGGATTTGTTGACTGTGTTTTGCTGCTCTGTCTTCTTGCAGAAGAGAAGCCAAATATTTGTTTTCCAGAACAATCTTAAGAGCAAACACCCATACGTGATGAGTATCTGTAATCATTGTTCTATGTGTGTTGCAGTTTTGGTCCTGTGCAGGAACAAGGTAGCAGGAATATGACTCCCCTCATCTAAGAAATCTTATCTTTGTGGACTCGAAGGCTAGAATTGCTGACACAGAAAAAGTTATAGCTTACAAAAATTAAACCTCTACAATTAAAATATATATAGCAGGAAGATTGCAGAGATTACACCATTCCTCTTTTTTCACAGCTGCACAAGCTTGGAAAGAATTCCAATCAAGGTGTGAACAGCAAAAGGTGGGGAGCAATCAACAGGGAGACAACAGGAGAATTTCTTATTGCAAAGAAAGCAGTAAAGGGGAAAAAAAGCAGAGAAAAAGACAATTGGCTGTAAGTATCCTTCAAGATTATCTATGCTCCAAATCTGGATTTTTTTTTCTTGTAACCACCAAGGGTACTGATGAGGATGAAGGAAAATAGTTTACAATGTTGATTTGTGGACATAGATCTTAAAAAAATAATAATCCCCCAGTTGCTCAAAAAATATATGACAGGATTTTCTTTTAACTTTTCCTTAAAAGATGAGGCATGCATTATTAATTGAGATGGAATACAAAATATACAATATTAGATCAAAAAAAAGCTTTTTTAAAGAGCTTCTCCACAGATGCCAATTAGGATTCGTAACGGAAGCTGAATGACAAGCTTTACTACAGCATTCAGAAACAGGAACAAAATTCAGTAAACTGTGGCACCTTTAGCTTGGCAATATTGCAGCAATTCAGAGTTACATATTTTGTTTTCCTAGTACAAGCTGTTTCTCTGTAGCTAGTCAAAGAGCAAACAAATATCTGCACACTGTATGTCACTCATTTAATTTGTTATGATTGTAGAATACCTCATCAGGAAAGTGAATACATAAGTAATGAAAGTATTAGCTGTCATTGAGGGATTTGAAATACACAGCTTGTAGAATGTTCCATCTGATTGTTTAGAGGCAAATGTGAACAAGTAAGGTAAAGCACACTGCAGAGACTGTGAAAAAAAGTAAACTAGTGAAGGAAAAAAGCAAAAAAGGAAAGATTGATAAGATATACAAATGGATAATGAAAAAAATACATTTATGATTTTATTTGTATAGGTGTTTATACTGAGGCATTCCTCTATAGTGGAATGAACAATTGGGATTGGTAGGAGCATGTAATGGGAGTAAGCAGCAGCAATTCAAAGAATGAAGTAAATTTGTCATTCTTTAGCCACAACATTAAATATTACTGTATGTACTCTGTTTTACATGACCTCTAAAGACCAGTTACCAAGGGGTAACTATGACAGTTGAGAGGCTAAAAACAAGACATTTAAAAAAAAATACCGAATTTCCAGTTGGCATACTAGACTATGAGCACAACAGTGCTTTCAGGGAAAGGACCATTTTAGACTCTAGTCAAACAAATCACTCCCCTGCACAATTAAGGAGGTTCATGGTCACGTTACACAACTACAAGCAAGAATTAAAAATAAACAAATGAAGTTTCTGATTTAAAATGGTAATTTGTTCCCAGCTGGGAAGAATTTAGGAAGCAGAACAATACCCAAGTTGCAGAGCACTGAAAATGTCTAAAACATATAGGCTGTTCAAAAGAATGTCAGGCTATTACAGGAGAATATTCTTTCCCCGAGGAACAATAGATATGAACAGCACTTCACAAAATATAAAAGAAGATGAAGTCCTTACTATACAGCACTCAGAGTTCAGATACTGCACTATTTTTTCATAGGAATAATCCCATTGGATTAAATCATTAAATGTTCATTCACGCAAAACTCTTGGGTTGGTGGTAACCCGTTTACTTGGTTTTTTAAGGTTTTCCCACAGCTCAGCCTCAGAACTGCACATAGAATTTAGAATTGCATCATTTGCATAAGAAAAGGTAGGTAGTTCGACCTTCAAATGATCCTTTAGCAGTTTCAATTGGTCTGTGGAAGAACACAACACAGGAGTAAACTATCTGTACCACTGAGAGATACCTCTCACGAGGCTAGGTATTTACTTAAGATCTAAGTAAGACTTGCATAGGTAAAGCAACATATGCCATCTAAGTGGCATATTCAACAAAACAATTAATTAAGAACCCATTTCACAGCAGTAACAGTGATGTTACTGCTTTGCTAATATCTTAGCTTCAGGAAAGTGACTAGTTAAAGTCATCCACTTCTAAATTTACAGGTGAAACCTATTTAATAATAAAACATTTCAGAGTCTGGTTCACCTGTCACATTAACAGGCTTTTCTTCTTTTTTTTTTTTTATTTTTATTTTTGTCTTTTAACCTGCAGATTAAATACTAGACTGGCACCTACTGCTTAGTCCAATAAAACTCCAATTTTCTTAGATTATGTAATTTATTCTGTTGCCTTTCCTACTCTACCTTGGTCATCTCTATTAATTAGGATATATCTGCCAATCTTCTAACTTCTGGGAATTATGGCAATCAGCCTTTTCAGAAGAAATTAAATACTTGCAATCATTTCTTGGACTGCTACCCATTTCTCAAGTAAGGTCCCAAGCACAAGGTCTTGTCTTCAAGCATTGTCTTCATTCTTATTCCTTCACCCCTTGTACTCTTGCTCTTTCTAAGTCACTGGTCAAGTAATTAATGAAAACTGAAACAGCTACAGCAGGAACCAAGTGCATCCCTGACCCGGACAAATTTATAACTACTTTGGGAGATGTGAAGTTAAACTCTTTTGAGTCGGGGAAAGAAATCAAGCCCTGTTTTCCCCAAATTGTGTTGGCCCTTCAAAGCACAGACTGGTAAAACAAGAAGCACAGGTCAAATCCAGATTTTGGAAAGCAGGAAAGGAGATCCTGCTTTCCAAATAAATCCCATCTGTGGATTACGGCATGCTTATACAACCCATCCTCTTGGGTCATGGCTACTGAGCTTTTCCTCTGAAATAAAAAGACATGACCTACTGATTCATTTTTGGATGAGATATGTGATAATCTTGAAAATCACAAGTTGGTTTCTTCAAAAAACCCAAAGTAAATCACATTTTAGGGGATTTTTTAGGCACTTTAGGGAACTGTTAATCCCAGAGCTGTACTTTTTACCAATAAATAAGCAGCTTCAAAGTCTGTGTTTAATTTAGTCTGTGTCTAAATTATATTTAAGGTTAGATCACCTGACATCTATGTCTGATAGGCTGCACATAGGTGAGGAGGCACAGGTTTTGGCTGAGTTCTGGACCACAGCAGGAGATGAAGCTGAGCTCTTGTCAGCTCCCAGTGCACGCATCTAAGAGCATATCTTCTTGTAGTGCAGACACCTTGAGCACATGCATTGTCAGCCCAAGTCTGCCGCTGTATATCAGTCCGTGCTTTATAAAGACATGTGCCTGATGCTGGCAGACAAGTTGTTACAGGCTTTTTCTTCAAGTGATCTGAAGTACCGGTATACTCAATAGGAAAAGCAGGAAGCTTGAATTCAAGCTGTTCTGAAAATCCTCTGGGTTTACTGCATTCAAGCACTGGCTACTAAGGCTATGCAATGCTGTTGTATGATCACAGAGCACATATGCTTTAGCAAACGCTCAGGTGGTTAGATGCCAGGATATCTAAATTCCCTTGTGGTCCTGTATCCAACAGAGAAACTCTCAGTGAACAAGCAAGAGGAGTAAAAGCCTGGTTGGTGAAAGTAGTAATTCATTTTTGCATGAGACATAGTTAACTGTTTCCTAGTCATGGAAAATAGAGAGGTCACAGTTCTTACTAGTAGCCTAACCTGCTGAGCAGTTTGGGCACAATGCTATGGGAGATGGTACTCTATCCACTTTGCCCCTGAGTATCATGTTCCAGCAGTTGGAGGATACAGCAATTTCTAAATTTTTTTAACACGACCCAGTTTCAGTGGACTACCTAGAAAAACTTGGTTGTAACTTTGACACTGGGATAGAGATCGATTACCCTATTTAATGAAAACCATATAAATATATTTGACATTATATCACAGTGATAAAATATTTTATTTTCCTCCCATCTTTTGTTATTGCCTTTTAAATTATCCCTTTTTTTTCGTTGATCAGGTATCTTCCTTTTGAATCATTACACTATTTTCTTAAAATATCCCACATTTGTGCCTGGCCTTGTAGAACAGAATAGTAAGTCCTTGACAAGGAATTAAAATCATACCGGTGTTTAGATCGAGTTCTCTTTACTGTTCTACCTGAGCTTTCCATTTAATCTCATTCTAGCTCCTAAATATGATTTTAAATTAGAATGATTTTTCATAATGCTAATCTGGACTAATCCGTCCTTCTCTACATGTAGTAGCTTTTATCATCAGTTAGACCTAAGCATTAAAAAGTTTTCCTTAGATGACTTTTGATGACAAAATATAGTCTTAAATGGCAAAAATAATAAAAAAAAGCCAACATATTTCAACACACAGAGAAGAAAGGATAGAAAAATAGTAAACTAACTGCAAGTAAAAAATCTGCATTTACTTTGAGAAACTTTTTAAATGAAGAACATATTTCCCTAATTCAAAGCATATGTAAATTTACAGTTATTCACCAAATGGTAGAATATTTTCTTTTTAGAAACTTATCTTGTTTATGTCATTCTATAAGTCATAGTTTGCAAAAATTGGTATGATGGATCATCACAGCTGCTCAGTTCAAAATAGAAATCTAACACATGTCCACCTGAAACATTTTCTTCCCCCGTCCTCCTGCCATAATTCACAGAGTACAGAACTTGTACATAGCAAACACTGAAAACTTAGAAAGAATCTAATTTATATCTCCCAAATACCATTATTTATTTTTGGTATTTTGTTTAATCTTTTTATTTTTGTACATATTATTTTTATTTTGCTTCATCTAATTTCACAATGCAGTTTTTGAATTCCATGTTATACTTCTACTGTGTTGGGTATTGAGCAATCTGAAGTTCAATTTCAGTGAAATAGATCATGATGAATGGCTATTTTTTATATGACTTTAACATTGAAGGACAACAATATTTCACAGCAAACATAAAACAATGTACAATTTCCTTTCCCTTTTTTCCTCTTAAAATCATATTTTTTCTTAATTTTTTTTTTACTTTCAAAGGAGGAACTTTGATGCAATTATTATTTAGTTGGATGTTGATAGGGAGCAAAGATGTTGCAAATCTACATAGGCAGAAAATTGGAAGGGCCAATGCCCAACTAAAACTTAACCTGGCTTTGGATACTATGAACAATAAAAAAAGTTTTTATAAATACAATAGTAATAAAAGGAGCACTAAGGAGAATCTCCATCTTTTATTAGATGAGGGTGGTAAGATGGTAACAAAAGATGAGAAGGCTGAGGTACTTAATGTTTTCTTTGCCTTAGTCTTCAGTAGTAGAATTGGCTAAAGTACCTAAACCCAAGTACCTAAACCCTTGAGCTAGTAGATGGAGGTGGAGACCACAACGCGATGGTGAGTGACCTGCTCCAGCATCTCAACATACACAAGTCTACAGGCTAGACAGGATCCACCCAAGGAAGCTGGTAGAAATACTCACCAAGCTACTTCCTATGATTTACCAGCAGTCCTGGCAAACTGGAGAAGTCCCAGTTGACTGACATCTAGCAGATGTGATGCCCATCCACAAGAAGGGTCAGAAGAATGATCCAGGGAACTGCAGGCCTGTCAGTCTGACGTTGGTACCTGGGAAGGTCATGGAACAAATAATCCTGAGTGCCATTATGCAGCACATGGAGGGCATCCAGGTGATCAGGGCCAGCCAGCACGCATTTATAAAAGGCAGATCCTGTTTGACTAACCTGATCTCCTTCTATGAGAAAGTGACCCCCCTGTTGGATGAGGGAAAGGCTATGGATGGTCTTTACCTTGATTTTAGTAAAGTCTTTGATATGGTTTCCCACAGCATTCTCCTGGAGAAACTGGCTGCCCACAGCTTGTACAGGAATACTGTTCGCTGGGTCAAAAACAGGCTGGAGGGCTGGGCCCAGAGCGTAGTGCTGAATGGAATTAAATCCAGTTGGTGGTAGGTCATGAGTGGTGCCCCCAAGGGCTTGGTATTGGAGCCGGTTCTCTTTAGCATCCTTATCAATGATCTGGACAAGGAGATCGAGTGCACTCACAATGTTTGCAGATGACACCATGTTAGGCAGGAGTATTGACCTGCTTTGTAGAGGGATCTGAAAAGGTTGGATTGATGGGCCAAGGCCAATTATATAATGTTCAACAAGGCCAAATGCCAGGTCCTGCATGTGGGTAACAACAACCCCATGAAGTGTTTCAAGCTTGGGGAAGAGTGTCTAGAGAGCTGCCTGGCAGAAAAGGACCTGGGGGTGTTGATTGACTGTCAGCTGAATATAAGCCAGAAGTGTGCCCAGGCCACTCAGGCTGAAGTGAACCAGAAGAAAGCCAACAGCCTCCTGGCCTGTATAGGAACAGTGTGGTAAGCAGGACTAGGGAAGTGATTATTCCCCTGTACCCAGCACTGGTGAGTGTCCAGTTTTGGGCCCCTCATTACTATAAAAGGCATTGAGGTGCTTGAGGAGGTCCAGAGAAGGGCAATGAAGATGGTGGAGGGTCTGGAGAACAAGCCTTATGAGGAGCAGCTGAGGGAGCTGGGGTTGTTTAGCCCAGAGAAAAGGAGGCTGAGGGGAGACCTTGCTCTCTACAAGTGCCTGAAAGGAGGTTATAGTGAGGTGGGAGTCAGTCTCTTCTCCGAAGTCACAAGCAATAGAACAAGAGGAAATGGCCTCAAGTTGTGCCAGGAGAGGTTTAGATTAGATATTAGGAAAATTTTTTACATTGAAAGGGTTATTAAGCATTGGAACAGGCTGCCCAGGGAATCACAGAATGTTATGGGGTTGGAAGGGACTTCTGGAGATCATCTAGTCCAACCCTCCTGCCAAAGCAGTTCCACGCCTTGGTTGTGGTTGAGTTTTGGTTGGTTGGACGTGGTTGAATCTCCATCCCTGGAGATGATCTGAAAGGTCCCTTCCAATGTAGGCAATTCTATGATTCTGTGATTCTAAATTTGAACAAACCAAACACATTTAAACTGGTAATACTGCCCTAAAGAGAATTCAGGGAAAAAAAACACGTATAGGCCATGAAAAAATTTAAGTCAGAGGAAATTTCAGAGCCCAACTTTAACCAGCTAGGGGGAACCGTCTCTGTGCATGGATCTTATATGTGCTTAAGTGATGAACTCACTGGGAGAGTTTAGGTGAGAAATGTACTTGCTTGCAAAAAACCTTGTCCATTCAAGTTGCAGTCCTACCGCTCAGTCTAACCTCTAGTAAACTTTATGAGGTTGCTTCTTTTATTTTCATTCACTACCCTCAAGCTGATAACATTATAACACAACTGGAGGGAAGTCTCACAGATGCCAGGTGACAAACCAGCAGTTATATTGCCATTTGGATACAAGAAGGTAACTAGAATTAATTGATATATGAAATTGGATATGCGCATTTGAGGTTTACCTGCAGTACATGTGTTCCTGGAATAATCATCATCTTTAAAATGATTACTGCTAAAGGAAAACTTGAAACACAATTTTCACAAATATTTGCTATTTGCTTTATTTGGAAATATTCACCCCAGTAACCTTGTTTGCAAGGATGCTTGGGGGTGGGAGGGGTAGATATTTAAGATCCAAAAATAATCAAAATTACTTCAGTTAGAACTTTAATGAGTGATCATAGAACACTTCTATTAGCATTTGTTCAACTGGAAAGGGAAATCTAATTTCCATACAAAAGTCTTTCAGATGAAATAACAAAAAACAATCGTGAAAATCAATACTAAAAAAGAAGATGCATACTTCTTCTAATTAAAAAAAACATTGTGTAATCAAAGCTGAATTCCTTCTTTTGGTCAAAAGAAGGTTTCAATTTTTGGATATCAGCGTAAGTTTATGTTTATGTGATTATTATTTAAAAATTATCTTCTATGTGAGAAAAAGATCTGTTATTATTATTAACATCTTTGTATATAAATATTGTTTTAGAAAAATAAAAAAGTCAAATAAAATTTACCATACATTTTCACTTAGAGGTATCTATTAAAAAAAGAAAAAAATCCCATTGTAAAGAATTACCACAAAATATTTGTCAGAAAACTAAATTATCCATAACTACAGTTTCCTTAACCACACAAAATGACTACACAATTTCATGAATGCATCTTTTCTCAGTCTTTTTTCAACAAAGCAAAAGCCTTTCTAGTATCTTACATTGATCAAAAAGAATTTACACAACAAATAGAAAAGTTGCGTTTTTTTTACTAACAGGTTGAATGTTAACTTTCATTTACTCCTGGATGACATATAATAATTACGCAGAAGTGAATACTCAAACTAAATGATGAACAATATGTAGTGCAAAAACTAATATGTACAAAATGTTGAAATGTTGATAGAGCTGTAAGTAAACCAAAACTGCCTTCAAAATATCACATGGAAGTTTATTAAATGTGTCTTAGATGTTATGTTTTATAAAGGTACATTGCATACATCTGTTTGTGGTTTCGACTGACAGGATACCATGTTTAATAATAGAAGATTTATAAAAAAGAGCATCTTTTAGCCCTTAGAGATCTCTATTTTATTCAAGAAAAGTCCACCATTGTAAAAATATACTTTGCTTTCTATCTGCGTGCGTGCGTGTGTGTGTGTGATGTCTGCTTATGTCCTTTCTGTTACACATTTACAGAAAAGCAAAGCTGAATTTTGTTTATGAAGGTGAAGGGACTGAAAAGAAAAAAAACCACAAACATATATCATGACATCTTGACTCCAAGTACTTCACTAGAAACAACTGGTAAATAGATCTTCATATTTAGATTAGGAGTCACAGGAAATGTTTATTTGCTGATTGCAGCAGGAAAGAGATCCACACAAAAATCTATTGCAACAAGTTGGACCATGTGATGGTTAATGACACTAGAAATAAAAGCATGATTCAATATCTAGATTGAAGTGCAGCTCCACAAGTAGTAGTATATTATAACTGCTCTAGGACCCTTTTTATACTTTAGCTCACTAAGTCAGGTCACTGTTTAGAGGCTGTCAATTCAATTATAAATCTGTGTTAAACTTCCATCTATGGATTTTGACCAAAGTGATTCCTAATGCCTCTTCAGCCCTTCCTGAAGGAAGGCTTTCAGCACAGAAGTCCACTGGCTACAATCCCAGATTCCCTTTATTTTTTGATCCAGCCCTTCAGTACCTTCCCTTACGCCTTGTTCTTTTTAATATTTATAAAAAGAGACAAGAATGGGAAAACAAAAATGGTATCAAAAGCCCAGTTCTGAGAAAGGTCCTGCTTTGTAAACAAGCACCTCCCTCCCCAGTGATGAGAATGCTAATGTATGATGAGGACCTCCTAAGCTCATGGCTCAGTGTTACTTTATGCTGGCCTCAGTTTGACCCTACTGTTAGTATGGATTTTCTCTATGATTTCACTGTAGGAAAAATAAGAAGAGCTGCTGCTCAGGAAATAATGTTTGAATGGCCTGATTCGACCCTTCATAACCAATACTGATATCAATTTCTTGGTCAATTACCTTATATTATATTATATTATATTATATTATATTATGTTATGTTATGTTATGTTATGTTATGTTATGTTATGTTATCTATTATTATTTTTTTTTTCCAAATATACCTCACTAACTGAAGACCCTATTTATAATATAAATATAAAAAAGAATTATTTGTATTTTTCCTGAACAATCTTTGACAACTCATCTTTTTTTCTCACCTGCTAAAAAGCCTCCGGCACATCAGTATCTTAAAGACCATTGTTTTCCTGAGTTATTTCTCATGTACTTGTAAGTGCTGTCAGAAGAAGATTTTGACCCTTACTATCCCATTACATATAATTAGTCAATTCTGAACAGCAGCAGCTATAGGTTATCTGTTTTTCAATCCCTTGTGTGCCTGGCATTGTATGATATTCACCTAAAATGTTCAGACTGTCATTCTTTATGTCATTATATTTTACTCCCACTAGCACCGCCTTGGAAATGTTATGGAATAAGTCTGTGAAAATGTGATTGAAAGAGCAATGTTTATCTGGGAGGTTTGAAAAAAAACCAAGCTCTAAAAGCCAAAGCTCCTTCCTCAAACAAACTGAAACCTCGGCTCAAATTTGCATTCTGATACACCAGATATTTATTTTATTTTATTGCAATTTCATGTGAAAAACACAAGTAGCCTTCAGAACTAGGACCCTAAGACATCCCTTCGGTCTCAGGTGATTGTGAAACTGAACTGTTATCCCCTACAAACTGCATCATGGGAAAGTTAAAGCTGAAGTACATGCTAGGAAGTGGGACAGCATGAAGGTTAGTATGGGAAGACGTCTTCCTTCCAGAATAAGCTTTAACTTGATGTTGAAACTTTCCCTACATAAGGGAGATTACATTTGAATTCCCTCAAGAAGAGGAAAAGGTTGTCCTCTTACATCCATCTCTAATTTCTAGGCAGGTATATAAACAGATAAAAGGAAAACAACAAGTCTACTCATTCTGACCCCATGTTAGATGCATAGACTGATTTTTCAGAAGCTATTTGACAGCGTTTTTTGACTTTTAAGCATATTTGTGAATTTTGAGAAATATACAAGTCTGGCACTGAGCTGTTTTAACTGTATCAAGTTGCTTACGAATGCAGCTTGAGAATTTAGGGAGTTTTCATGGTGTGACAGCTAAGGAAGAACTTGCAGGATTACATATGGATATACACATATAGTACATAATACATATAATAAAAAAGCCCAAGGTTTTATTTAGGAAGAGCTTCAGTTCTTTTATGTCCAGTTCTAATCCTGTGAAAAGGATACAGCAGCTTGTTTATTCAAGTTGCAAGAACTCATACATTAAGGTATGGTATACTGTCTGTAACTATTTTTCCAGGAGCTGATTGGCACAACATGAGTTAGGTTAAATTTTTAACAAAGACTGAAAAAAAATATTATAAGTGCTCAGTGAGTTAAAATTCCTTACTTAAATAGTGAATCCAAATGCCTTACACAACAGCATAGCATCAAAAGGGGAAAAAAGGAGAAAGAGGAAGTAAATAGTCAGTCGTCTTCACACTTTAGAAAATATTTTTTTGAGCTGTGCATGATCAGGTCCTATTTGGCAACTAAATTTGGTGGCCTTTTATATTATTGCCACAACATTACTAGACAAGGGCAGAGCAACAGACGTCATCTACCTGGACTTATGCAAAGCATTTGACACTGTTCCACATGACATCCTGGTCTCAAAATTGGAAAGTCATGGAATTGATGGATGGGCCACTTAGTGGATAAGGAAATGGCTGGATGGCCACACTCAAAGGGTTGTGGTCAATGGCTCAATGTCCAAGTGGAAGCCAACAATGAGTGGTGTTCCTCAGGGGTTGGTACTGGGACCAGTGTTGTTTAACACCTTTTTTGGAGACATGGACAGTGGGATAGAGTGCACCCTCAGCAAGTTTGCCAATGAAACCAAGCTGTGTGGTGACACATTGGTTGACACACTGGAGGGAAGAGATGCCATCCAGAGAGATCTGGACAGGCTTGAGAGGTGGGCCCATGCAAACCTTATGAAGTTCAAGCAAGCCAAATGCAGGGTCCTGCACCTGGGGCGTGGCAATCCCAGGAACAAATACAGGTTGGGCAGAGAATGACTGGAGAGCAGCCCTGAGGAGAAGGACCTGGGAGTGCTTGTGAATGAGAAGCTTGCCATGAGCCGGCAATGTGCTCTGGCAGCCCAGAAAGCCAACCGCATCCCGGGCTGCATCAAAAGAAGTGTGGCCAACAAGTCAAGGGAGGCAATTCTACCCCTCTACTCTGCTCTCATGTGATGCCACCTGGAGCACTGCTTTGGAGTCATCAACACACGGACCTGGACATGGACCTGTCGGACTGGGTCCAGTGGAGGGCCAAGAAAATGATCAGAGGGCTGGAGAACCTCTCTTATGAAGACAAGCTGAAAGACTTGGGGTTGTTCAGCCTGGAGAAGACTCCAGGGAGATCTTACAGCAGTCTTCAAATACCTAAAGTGAGCCTACAGGAGAGATGGGGAGGGACTTGTTATCAGGGAATGTAGTGATAGAATAAGGGGTAACGGTTTTAAATTGAAAGAGGGGAGATTTAGGTTAGATACCAGAAAGAAGTTCTTTATTGTGACGGTGTGAGACACTGGAACAGGAAGTTGTGGATGCCCCATCCCTGGCAGTGTTCAAGGCCAGGCTGGATGTGTCTTTGAGCAACTGGTCTACTGGGAGGTGTCCCTGCCTATTGGAACTCAATAATCTTTAAAGTTCTTTCCAACTCTAACCATTCTATGATTCTATGATTCTAACTGTTCAACCAGACAGCTGCTTCCCACTTCCTTGAGTCCTAGTGATGGAAGGAGGTTTCGTCTCTACTGCTATTGCCACATCCACTGAATAAGACATCCACCACTTACTTTTCATAGCTTTTCTGCCTAGCTGTTCCAAATTTATCCACTTTCTTGCTAACTGTGATACTATGGTAACATCTTCTCTTCATTAGTTATTTCTGACTTTGTAAGAAGCACACATGACATTAAAAAAAAGTTTTTCACTCTCAAAAAAATTCTTTAAGCAGACTCTTTTATTTCAGCTCATGACATCTCTACTCCCAAGGCACAATACATTGGTAACTAGCTAAACCAGAAAATATTAGCAAGCCCAGAAAAATTACTTGACACCAAGTAATGCAATTATGCTATGCCACCTGTATTTTGTGGCTGAGAAATTTTTATAACTATAAACAAAAATGCCTCAAAGCATGATAAAAATATGCAAGTGTATGTATTTCAAGATTGCTTGCTGGTCTCCTCTGTCCATCATCCGTTCTTTTCCTTCAAATATTGGCAGAATTCATCTCCCTTTTAGGGACTCTACCACTCCCTAGGAGACGCTACTTACCTCGAAGGTGTCAGTCACTGCCCTTATATCTGATAAAGACTCCATGGGCTTCACAGAGCTCTCTCAAAAGAAACAGGCCCTTACATGTAGAAAAGATGTAGGATTAGTACTCTGTGAACTGTTTTAAAGATGTGATTAGCAACTGATCAGTCTTCCTAATTTTGTGTTAGCAATTTTACCAAGATTAAACCTGAAACAAATTTTTATGTTAGTGGACAGCTCTGCTTGATCAAATTATAAAGAAATAGAGATTCTAATGGCAATAATATATATTTTTTCCCTTCATCCTTTTTTTTTTTTTGCTTTGTCATGTTTCAACAGATAAGTAGTTATGCATTTTTTAACCTGATTTGAAAAATCCAGAATGAAATATTTTCCACAACTGGATGAAAAGTAAAAGAGATTCCAGATTAATTTTTTTTTGCCAAAATCAATGAAGACTATACCAATCATTTCATCTTTCAGGATCACTTAGTTTGTGTCATTAGAAATCCTTAAAAGAATGGATTTTATGTAGCACATTGGCTGTGATCCAGATAATGGAAGAATAAGGATAGAAATAGCTTTCTATTTAATGATTGCAGCCAAGTTCCTTGATCTTCTAGGAACAAGACCACAATTATAAAAAATTAAATTAGTTGATTAATACATTGGTAATTTAAATTATGCCCTTCCATAAAGCAGTTGAGACCTCATGGAAGGCAGATGAGTGTTCTCTGTACTCATGGTTTTGAAGCTAAGCATATTAAATTCTGGAACAAAGAAAGAGCATAAAAGCTTATACCTAAGCACGGAGATCAACACTTTGAGAAAGGTTGAGTACTGACCAATGTGGGGCAAGCGTGCTGCTGGAAGAAGTGGCAGGGAGCCTATCAGTAGTACTGACATGTTTTGAGTGGCAATGAAGGAACAACATTATTATTTTAGCTCTTAGGCAGTGGAAATGAACTACTCTGCTGAGGTGAAACTGTGAGAACTTGCATCATCTATTGGTAGCTGATTCAAGTTCCACTCATCAAGCACAATTGGTTGGCACTGTCAGGGCAAATGAGGTGCTGAGCACATGAGGTGATGTACACAAGTGCTACAACTTCCCCACTGAGGGTAGCTGGAGGATCTGGACGAGGGTGGCATTTTAATGTCACTCACAACAGCTGTAGTTTTCTAGGCCACACCATATTCCCTGTTGATTACCAAGACACATGAGAGCTGCCTTTCCTTCCCCACTTGTGTTTTCTCTGCTGCACCAACTCGCAAGATGGAAGAAATGGGCTCTCAGTTTTTTCTGACCCCTTTGCATAGTCTTTCCTCATGTGTTGCACATGACAGAAACAGAAACACTGCTTCTTCTGTGTGAGATGTGGCATGTCCGGTCTTTACAATCCATGCAACAAGAAACACATAGTCCAATAAAACTAATAGGTGTAAGATCTTTGTCTTCTTACTTTCTGTCCTAAAGAAAGCTCAGTTTTCATTTGCTAAGCTGACTCCATATTAAAGCTATTTTTTTAAAGTTTCTTACCCCTTGATTGAAATTTCCTTTCTGCTTCCCAGGGCACAGAATAAGAAGGGATCTCCTGCATTATTGTACCAAACTTCTAAAAACCCCAAAGCCAGAATATAGAGTACCCTAATATAGAAAGAGAAGCTGAACCTAGAGGAAGGATGCAAATCACTGAAATATCAGGTAACTAAAATGTGTTGCAGGGATATCTGACATATAATTCAGTTATTTAATGCTTGCTTATTTAGTCAGGAAGATTCCAGTACTATTCATTGTATAGCATATACAAGAACCACAGTATAAGACTGAATTGTTCTCTTCTACTTGTGGACTATCTGCATACCAAAACTACATGTACACAAAACTCCTTAAATTGAAGTTGCTTTGAATTTTCATAAGACACAGTGAATAGACTGAATAAATTATTGAATGCATATAGCCACCCAGGACTCGGTACACATTGTTAGGAAGGCAAGAGAGAGAGGTAGAGAAAAGAAAGAAGTGTTTACTATTAATAAAAGTATGGCAGCAATGCCAAGTAAGACAAACAGAGCCATAGCCACATTTTAATCTCTGAGTTAAGAAATAGAATGATATAACAAAGGCAAAGTATTATGTTAACTCCAGAATATGTTCAGTCTGCAGAAAAAACAACTTTCCCAGTGGAAAAAACAAAGGAGACATTGACTGTACATTGTCTACATACACACACACAAAATTATGTTTCACTACACAGGAAGTATCTGATCTCATTCTCTAAAGAGCCAAGTTATATGGCACTTTTGATATTAGTAAAAAAAAAAAAAAGTTTTCTGTCTATGCAGTACAGGGCAGAAGAACATCACCAAAGACTTAGTCATTGACCTTGTACTGTCTTTATTTGGACGAGTTAGTTAACAATATTGCTTCTAGCAAACCGTTCATCAAGCTTTACTTGTACATGGAAGGTGCGATGATGACAAGCTTTTATTTAAATGCCTATAAAAGGTACTCATTAGAAACAGTTTACTTAGATTCCTCAAAACAGAGCCTGTGGAGCACTACAGGAGGTATTAGAGAAAAATCACTGCTTCCATACTTGGCAATTCAGAGTACTAACAAAGTGGCAACAGCAGGAATACCTCATTTATGTAATTTTCCTTAACCAAATTGTCTCCCTCAACACTACTTTCCATCATGTACTTCACAGCTTTAAAGAAAGGCTTGATAAAAGAAAAATATTACAATCAAGTTTGTTCTTTGAAGGAATGTTCCAGAATAATGCACACAAAAAAAAGATATGTATATGCAAGGCTCCTTCAAGACCTGTTTTCTATGATCTTTAACTGAAGAACACTGTGAGTTTAGAAGTTCATATTTAATGATAACTTATTGAAATAAAAAGAAAAATATTAATATTTCAAGGACATTCTGTGTCCTGAGGGGAATGGATACCCCAAGTCTTTGACAACAGCACTGTCAACAACAATCACCATGTTTTAAGTCTTTTCCCTTAAGACCGATCATTTTTTCTTTAATAAAAAAAGGCATGTACCAGTTCCAATATATGCAGGTTGCTAGTGTTATACATAGTGTAGCAATGGCACTTCATTTGGGAAGTTGGAAGCACCTGGAATACATGGAGTTGTTCCTTAGAAACATTTAAATTCAAGATTTCTGATGCTATAAGAGACCAATCGATGGCTTAGTCTGACTCAGTAAAGCATAAATTTATTCTCTACAGGCACCCCCCAAGCCACGTTAGTTAATGAAAATACTTCAGAGTAAGTAAACACTGGACAATATGTACAGGAAGTGAATTTTGACCTCACAACATTCAAGAGTCTCACCTAAGAGATTTACCACAAGTGGAAATTTTGTTTGCAAACAAAAATAACACTCAGATTTTTTTGAAAAATATATATTCACTAGTCTTGGTAAACTAACTGTAGTCTTAGTAAACCACTTAGAAGCCAAAAATTTATCAGCAAAATTTGTTCTAAAATGATTTTGAAGAACGCTTAAGATCAAGAAAGTTTTCTGCTGCTCATAGATAACTCATTAAGATTAAAAGAAAATTAATTAGTTAAATGATTTATTCATCCTAAATTTTTACATGGTTCTAGTCTAAGAGTGAATCTATTTTAGCATTTTTAAGTTTCTGAGCAGTTCAAAAAACAAATTGTGCTATCACAAAATAGTAATTTTTAAACTACTCAGTTTCTCACTGGAAAAATATCTGTGGGCATTGAAATATATTTGCACATGGATGTAGCATTTGCAGGACATGCTAGTAACAAAATTACCATGATTTAAAATTATGTTCAAATTTAGCTTCAAAACTTACTCTTTCTTTAAGTAGATTCATTCTGTTTACCTCTAAGCTGTTTTACATATCTTCATAGCAGTTTCAAAGTCCTATGGTTACAGGTGTATGTTCCTATGCATGAACTCTAAACGTATGTGCTAGTAGATGTGCAAGGTCAACAGCTACACTAACACCCAAGTCATCCCTCAACCTCATTAAGATTCTTTCTTCTACTTATTGTATTAGCCATTTGCTTCTAAAAATGATTATTCACATTTGGACATTTCAGAAGTATTTAAATAGACAATAGCTCCTATTAGAAAATTAAGGGTCTCTCTCCTTGCTGACTGAATAAACTTTCCTGTATCTGGTCTATCAAATAACAAAGAAATGGATATTAACATCGCAAACTTTTCTATCACCAAAAGTTTGGTTTGGATCTAGGATTGAACCGTAACACTGATAGTGAGCTTCCCCATCCCATAAATACCAACATAACTGTCTTATTTTCAAAATAGCTAAAAATATGGATGACTAGCTCTATTTGTTGGATGCTCAATTCAGTATCACAGAATCACAGAATCACGGTGGTTGGAAGGGACCTCAGAGATCATCAAGTCCAACCACAAAAAAAAACCA
>JAOTQQ010000001.1:99141074-99167317 GCA_026546715.1 Gallinago undulata | reverse complement strand
GAGAAGAGAAGAGAAGAGAAGAGAAGAGAAGAGAAGAGAAGAGAAGAGAAGAGAAGAGAAGAGAAGAGAAGAGAAGTTCCTGATGGAACTATAGCTGTTTTCAAATTGTGCGCCTGCCCTTTCCTTATCCATTTCTACTGGTCAAAGTTAAGAAACACCATACTATACAAAGGAATACTCAAAATGATTTTATTTAGCATGCACAGATGTCTCCAATCTCTCTGAAGGTATTTATGAATATACATACCTGGCATCTTGTGTTCTGAAGCATATTGTGGCTGTCACTTTTCTTGTTAGCTTTTTGTGTATTTGGAAATGCCTTTCGAGCATGACTGCATTCTGCTCTCTCTTCATTAAAGACGTATCTGTACTACATTCCCTCCTCCACTGCAATTATTTTGCCATTTCCCACCACCTCATTTTTGACATAGGGGGCCCTGCTGTCCAAATGAAATTTTAATGAAGGCTTGAGGACATGCTTGTGCATTGTTGAGTCCCAGTGCAGTGCTGTGACATGCCAGGAACATGAGTCGAATACTCACAGTTAGTGGGAAAGTGTTCCGTTACTACTTTTTGAAAGGAACAAATGTTGGCATATGGTATATGCTCTGCCAGCTCCACTTTGCCCCGTATTTTTGTCACCACCCCACATTCATTTCTGTGCAATTTCTTCTTGCTGTCTAATCTGCCTAAAATGACCAGAATCCCACATGCCAAGAGAGCACTATACTACTTTAAATCTGTCACCAAACCTGCCTACTTCTGCTAACCCTGTCACCACCACACTTTGCTCTTTAGAAAGGCAAAATTTCAATACATATTACACAAATAATGTCATCATCTTCTATCATGCAAACTTCTCTGTTCTTGTTCCTCTTCCACTCGTTTTTTCTTCTTTTATCAGTGCAATCCTAACTTCAAAATTAGAAACCCAATTGACCCATAATCAGTTTTGATTTAAAAATTACAGAAGTGATAAAATCTTCAGTTTTAACCTGTGAGGTCCTGTGCGCCATGTACATACAATACCAGCACCAATTGAATGCACTATCTTCATGGACCTCTTCTTTCATTAGTCCCAATTTTTCATTCCCTTCTAGCAAACCCTCTTTTATGCAGTATGATCCTTCACATTCAGCAAATGAGCCATTAAACACACACAGACCACAGCCACCCTGTTACACTGACCAGATTAATCTCCAGGACATAAAGTGCAAAAGGGGTTCTCTGGAAAAGCTCTATCACCTGTAATGGTGTTACTGCACATTACACCCCAAATAGTTTGTTCAGGAGTAGTAAACTGAAACTGTACAGCAAATTCTAGCTTTTCTGAATTTTCAAGATCTCGATTAAGATTAAATTGTAATATTTCAAGAAAGTAAAAAACTTTTATCATGTCAAAAATATAGTGTGTTACCTTGCCCTTATAACAAAGTATAGCTGAGCCTTTTCAGCTAAGGTATTTACATGAAACCTCGAATAGAGCAGAAATATAAGCAGGCAGAGTTGAAGGTTGTCACAGATGGTATTTTAAACAGGAAATCCTGAATGGACTTAATAGGTGACACATCAATTTCGTTTCTAATTACCTTTTGCTCAGAAATCTGATGTGATAGTTATAGTATATAATTTTAGATTATTATTTTAAGCTACCTTTGCTAAGGAAAATATTTCACAAAATTAGATAACTGCCAAGAACAATTGTAAGAGGATGGTTTCTTTACAAGAAAGTCTGGCTAAAAAGTTCTGAGCAAGCCACAGACTACCAGTAGCAGTGAACCTGTAGGTTTTAGGAAGAAAAGGTCTCCTTTTGAAATTATCTTTTCTATCATTACACTATTTCAGCTTGTCAATATTCACCATGACAGCAGCTTCAGCAATTTTGTCTGATACATTGAGTACAGATAAATAACAAGAGATTAACTTGCATTCAGTCTGAAAACTGTTGGAGAAGATATGTTACCAGTAACTGACTTGTGACAGATCTCTTCTGCTGTTTTCCAAGAGGTTAAACCAATCTATGGATTTCTATTTCTGGTGGATTATGAGTGCATATGATTATTTTTTCCATTTTTTTTTTAATTAAAAGCATTATGCAACAATCACATACTTGATGCTATGCAATGAAAAGAGGAAATCGAGGGTAAAGCTACAGAAAATACCCTGTCATGACTGGTTTCCTACAGATTAAGTTAAGAGACACTCACACAACAAATAAAATTTTTAAGAGGATGTTTTACAGAAACATAGTGTTTCTGAACACAATATTCCATCAAACCTGTTTCCACAAATAAACTTCGCAGATCACATTACTAGTATTATTAGTTATCAGATTTCAATTTTTAAAATATATAATAAAAAAAGCCTCACAGAACTGATTGATAAAACTCGATGTAACTACTAACTGAGATTTTGTTATCAAACTTCTGCAATGTCTTACATTATCACAAAAGAAAAAAAAAATCACAATGCTTTCCTGGAGTAGATAAATGAATTCTGTATACTTCAGAGAGGTGAAAGGAAGTAGGCTGTGGTGACAGAGATCAGAACTAATAGGAGAGTCCGAAAAATGCACTCATGCTACACCCTATATAAGCAACCTGCAACAGTTACAAACCTTCTAACTTCATTTGTCCCTTCCAGAAGCAAGCTTTCTCATCATACATTTTTGTACAGTAGTTACATTTATGCTTAAGGAACTATATCCTCTTTAATATAACCTACCTTTCATTGAATACTAGCATAATTTTGAGTGCAGGTAGAATTAGATTCTTCTAATTTTGACTACCTTAATTTTCCATAAATATGCAAGAAAGTAACATGCAAGAATATTCATCTGTTGCCAGTCCGTATTTAACATTTCATCTCCAGCATTCATAAAAAGTGCAATTTTACATTACCCATAAAGCACCTTTTCACAGTTTGGGGACATTTTTATGATCCTAGAGAAGTATACTTGTATTTTAGATGTATTCAAAGTTATTAAACGAAATACCCTCTGTAACACATTCTCTTCTTGCAAAGTTATAAGATGAACAAAAAGCTGTTGCTATGGAGTTTCAAGGTCTCATTTCAGCTGTGCAGAGCAACTTTGTTCAATTTTGCAATATAGGAGCTGGACAGGTAGTTGCAAGGAAATACTCGTTTTCATTCAAGATTCATTTATAGAAAAACTGGTGATTTCTGACTCAAACGTCAACATTTTCTGTCCTACCTGATGACACATCACCAATATTCAAATTCGAAAACAACACCCCCCCCCCAATTCTTAAATTTATTAATTTCTCCATAAACTTTACCTACATTATTGCACCTAGGGAGGAATAATCCTATGCACCAGCACAGGTTACAGGTTCACCTGCTGGAAAGCAGATCTGCAGAGTGGCATCTGGGAGTCCTGGTGCAAAATAAGTTGATGAGGCAGCAATGTGCCCTCGTGGCCAAGAAAGCCAATGGTATCCTGGAGTGCATTAAAAAGAACATGGCCACCAGGTTGAGGAAGGTTAGCTTTCTCCTTTACTCTGCCCTGGTGAGACTAAATCTGGAGTACTGGCCTTCTCAGTCCAAGGAAGACAAGGAACTACTGGAGAGAGTCCAGAGTCTACAAAGATGACCAAGGGACTGGAACACCTCTCTTACGAGAAAAGGACGGGAGACCTGGGTCCATTTGGTCTGGAAAAGAGAAGACAGAGGGGATCTTATCAATGCTTATTAATATTTAAAGGGCGGTGTCAAGAGGATGGGGCCAGACTATTTTCAGTGGTGCCCAGTGACAGGACAAGGGGTAAATTGGAAAATTCCATCTGAACATGAAGCAAAGCGTCTTTACTTTGAGCACTGGAACAGGCTGCCCAGAGAGGTTGTGAAGTCTCCTCCTCTGGAGATATTCAAAACCTGCCCAGATCCCACGGAAACTGCTCTAGGGGAACCTACTTTGGCAGGGGAATTGGTCTAGATGGTCTTTGAAGGTCCCTTACAGCCCCTACCATTCTGTGATTTTGTGAGAGTATCCTCACAATGTGTCCTGGGTCTGGCCAGGATAGGGTTAATTGTTCCCAAGACCTAGCAGGGACACAGGTATTCCATCCCATGTTAGCCATGCCCAGGGGGGTGGCCGGAGCTGGCCAGGGAAGGGGAGGGACTGGAAGAGGGGGGGAAGAGGAAGTCCCCCCGGGAAGCAGGGAAAGCAGGGCAGTCGGGGGCATCCCAGGTGAAGTTGGCAGCATCCTGGGTGAGGTTGGCAAGTGGCGGTATTGTAATAGTGGTTCTATATTCCTCTGTCAGTGTTATTGTTGTTGTTGTTTCTTGCTCCCTTTGCTGTTCTGTTAAATTGCCTTTGTCTCAACCCACGAGTTTTGCCTTTTTCTTCCGATTTTCCCCTCCCAGCCGCGGTGGTGGCTCTGGCCTGCGCAAGCGACTGCCACAGGGTCCTTTGTTGTCGTCTGAGGCCAAACCACGACACAATGACATCAGCCAGTTCCCTCAGCACTTGTGGGTGAATCACATCAGGACCCATGGGCTTACGTATGTCTATGTTACTTAAGTATTCCCTGACCTTATCCTCTTCTACCAAGCTCACATCTTTCTTGCTCCAGTCTTTCCCTTGATCTCTGGAACCTGCATTCAGCACTTTTGCCATCTCCATGTTTTGTCCAGATCCCCTATCTTGTTGAGCAATGAGTCCACATTTTTCATAGTCTTTCTTTTATCACCTACATACTTATCGAAGTTTTTGTTGTTGTCTTTGATGTCCCTGATCAGATTCAATTCCATTTTGGCTTTACCTCTCCTAACTTCGTACCTGGATGTTCAGACAATGTTTCCACATTCCTTCCACATTACCTATCCTTACTTATACATTCTGTATGCTTCCTTTTCGTCTTTAAGTTTGGCCTGAAGCTCCTTGTTCATCCACACAGGCCTCCTGTCATTTTTGCATCACTTCTTATTCTTTGCAATAGAACTCTCCTGAGCTTGGACAAGGTGATCCTTGAATACTAACCAGCTTGCTTGAGCCTGTCTTCCCTCCAGGGCCTTGTCCTCATGCAACTCTTACGAGTAGATCCTTGAAGAGGCTAAAGTCTGCTCTGCTCAAGTCCAGGGCTGTAAGCCTGCATTTCACCCTTCTCTGTGCCCTCACTCTTGAACTCTTGGGTCAACCTTTTGCCACCTCATACAAGAAGAGAAGTGCATAAAGTAAGAGCTGGAAGGTCTCTACAAGATAATCTGAAAAAGTGGGGAGTACTGATCAATTACTGTTAAGCAATCTATCATTCAGCAAATACAAAACTGGATGTGTTATAATGTAGTTGGAAATGTGACTTTCCTACAGGAAGGTGTAATTCATCTAGATTAAGCTTTACAGGAGTTTAAAGGACTGTTCAGTTCCCTATGCACTCCAGACTTTATTTTTGATCTCCTCTTTTTGAGAATTGTGCTTTAATACTCTTCCCGGATATCAGAAAATGATCCTAAGCATGCATTTTCAATTTGTGGCTATGGGAAAGTGCCACTGTCTCTCTAGAAGTCAGCCAGGGCTGCTGAAAGAAGTAAAGATGGTGCTTCTCCCCTCAGCCCTGCACCTCTGAGCTAAAAATAACACTCAGATTTGGGTGAATTTCTGGTAGGCTTCATGGGAATTGTGCTCCTTGAGCCTCTCCTTAGACTTATATCTGACACTTCACTTCCTCCCTGAAACCACTTAAACACCAGAAAAAGAACAGAAGTGGCAAAATTACAGAACTGCAGTGATGTATGTTTTCAGTATTCAATAGGAACACATATGCCTTCCTGAGCTATTTAGAGTTCTGCTACCTCAAGTTTGTCTACATTTGCTGTAATCTCAACTCTGACTACAGTCTAGACATACTAAATTGACAGATTTTAATGCAGTTCAAAGTATACCACTCTAAGACAGAGTAGTCACCAACAAAAAAGAGTTAGTAAAATGTCAAGTAATAGATTAAAACCCTGTAGAAAATCAAGAAGCCAGCAAGTCACTCACTAGGTATTTATCATCACCACCACCAAAAATAATAGCTACGTTACCAAAAGACCACAGCTTCAAGATGCACAATCTGTCCACAGCTTTATGTGGACAAGTAAATGATGTAATGTTTCAATTATTACCCTTAAGCTACTGGAAAGAAGACCTCCAAAAACCACACAGATAATGTATCTGGATAATAGAAAATATAAAATAGGCAATGGCATAATTAAGTGATGGATCCGAAGAGCATATTATTTACACAAAAGATACCCAGTAAGCATGAAAATAATTTGCTATTCCTGTTGTTAGGTTTTAAGCTTACACAAGCACACAACACAAAACCACACCGTGAATATCTGTAGGTGTAAGACCATAAAAGAAGCAAACTGTTTAGAGGTAGAAAGTTAGGGGAGACTGGGGGGTGGGTGGGGAGATGTGTGTGTTTAACACCATCCAGTATTACAAGTGGCAGTGGAGAGGGGCAGGGGTGCACCTAAAAGATATGCTCTTGGACATAATCTCTTAACAGCAATAACAAAATGAGCTTAACATCAGTTCTTTCTTGCAGATTTCTTTCTTAGCAGGGTAAGCCATTCTTTTTCTAATCTTTTTTTTCTAATTAAACTCAACTTAGATTGTTATCTTGGCCATCTCTTAAATATTTGACATTCATTTTTTCAGGCTTCTAATTTCCCATCTTTTTATATTTACAGAAATTAAGCCAAAAAATTCTATTTATTCCAGGAAAGAGTGGGGAAAACATATTATTATCCAAAATATAGATATTGACTGGAGTAAGATGTCTTCAAGAAGCTTTAATGGACTAGATGGTGATGCTTCCAAATATCAGACATCAGGTTGAGGTTTAACTAGTTAAACAGATTTCCACTAAAATCAATAAAATCCAATCCCCTGACTGTTCATGCTAAAAACTCTTTGATGCAGCCAACTAGATATCCAAATCTTACATTTTTGTGAGGGTTTTATTTAAAGTGTCTCTGGTCTGATCCTCTGGATGTGAGGTGGGAGAGTAGTCAAGGATCATGAGGCACACCCTGGAGCAGGGGCCTCAGCATGCTTCAAGGCTGTTCCATGATGCAAACCAAATCACAGTAAGCAGAAAAGCTTGGAAGATGCCTCAAAAGTACTCTTGTGTTATGAATTAAAATGGTAGTGCCAACAGAGCTGTTGAAGACCAAGATGTCAATTTGCTGCCAGAGGTGGAAGAGGAACAAATCAGATATTGATCTGAAGCCTAAGATGATATTTCTTAGCCACTCTCCATTCCATTTTTTCCCCAATAAAAACTCTCCATAAGGCCACTTAATACAGCCATGGATTACTATGTTAATGTAATTTAAAGGACAATTGGGGTTGTTGGAGTTATTCATGGAGTACATTCATGAACATGCAGTCCCGCTTCACTGCTGGATGCAACTCCTTTGATAAAAGATAGAGTATGGACAGTTGAGCTAATGTACACTTTTTAAACAAACCTTATAAATTCCAACTGAATGGCATTAAAGTAGATACTGAGAACTGCAAAGAGCTGTTTACTCTAGTTTCTTTTCATCTTGCATCATAGAATCATAGAATAGTTTGGGTTGGAAGGGACCTTTAGAGGTCACCTAGTCTAACCCCACTGCAATGAGCAAGGACATCCTCAACTAGGTCAGGTTTCTCAAAGTGCCATCCAACCTGACCTTGAATGTTTCCAGGGATGAGATGTCTACCACCTCTCTGGGCAACCTTTTCAGTCTTTCAACAACCTCATTATAAAAAATTTCTTCCTTATATCTAGTCTAAATCTACCCTCTTTTAGTTTAAAACCATTACCCCTTGTCCATTTGCAACAGGCCCTGCTAAAAAGTTTGTCCCCATCTTTCTTACAAGCACCCTTTAAGCACTGAGAGGCCGCAATAAAGTCTTCCTGGAACCTTCTTCTGGCTGATCAACCCCATCTTTCTCAGTCTGTCCTCATAGGAGAGGTCCTTCAACCCTCTGATCTTTTTTTGTGGTCCTCCTCTGGACTGACTCCAACAGGCTCACATCTTCCCTGTGCTGAGGGCTCCAGAGCTGGTTGCAGTACTTTACGTGGGGTATCACAAGAGTAGAGGAGCAGAATCACCTCTTTTGACCCACTGGTCATACTGCTTTTGATGCATCCCAGGATACAGTTGACATCCTAGGCTGTGAGCCATCACTGTCAGCTCATATCCAGGTTTTCATTCATAAGTATCCCCAAGTAGTTTTTGGCAGAGCTGCTCTCAATTCTTTCATCTTCCAGCCTGTATTGATACCAAGAATTGGCCCACCCCAGGGGCAGGACCTAGCACTTGGCCTAGTTAAACTTCATGACATTCATATGGGCCCACTTCTCAAGCTTGTTCAGGTCACCTCCCTCTCTACGTGACTTAGCAGACCCTCTAGGAGGATCTGTTCCATGATCATCCCAAGCAGAGAGGTGAGGCTGAAAAGGTGGCAGTTCCAGAGTCATCCGTTTCTATCCTTTTTAAAGATGGGTGCAATGTTTCCCTTTTCCCAGGATAAAATGTCCAGAATATTTTTGTGCCTGTCTTTTTTCTAATATTTCTTCTCCTCTTCCCCTCTACTCTAGAAACTCTAGAATCATCATTTTTCAGTTTTACTATCTTTTGTTTCAGAAATGCATTTCTAAATGTTATTTCTCCCACATGGCTCTTCTGCCAGTTGCACTGAAGACATTGCATCTAATAAAAAGCTGCTTAAAATAAATGGAAGACATCACACTTAGGACCTGAAGTGAAACTCAGGGAAACACACCCTTGTCAAATAAAAATTATGATGTGTTGCACAGTATCACTGAATAGAGAAACTTTAAAATAATTCATTTGGAGTTTACAAGGGGTTAAGAAAGCGGTAATCCCATAACGGGATTTAATGAAGTTTAAGTCCTATTTATACAGTTAAATGGATAAAGGATCATCTTAGCAAAAAGAACATAAAGATGTCCATAAAACAATTTATTTCCACAGCACACTTACAGCACCTATTAATTCATAAACACTTTCCACATATTCTTGATAGAGGAAGATTAAGGTATTGTTTTTATTTAGTTTTCCTGGTAATGATGAGATATTTAATTCCAAACTCAAAGCTTTAATAAAATTTTGTGAAATAATAAATTGAATTAATTTCAGGAACCAGATTTTTCAGAGGAGTCCTCTGTTTTAACCTTTGTATCAAAGTTTAACCTTTGTATCCATGGAAGTTGGCAATTAAGTTGCAAGACTTTCTCAAGACATTGAATAGGCTATATTAAATGTTTCATTTTACATTTTCAAATACCTAAAATTTTAAAATATTTCCATTTTAAATTTCATTAATGAAGTTGCCAAAACATATTCTTGTTTAGAAGTGTTTTAACAGCAAAAACACAGCTTTATTAATTTATTTATTTTAAAGTATAGCCACTATTATAACACTCTATTATAACTTTAATGATATTGCACTACTTTTTGACAGTAGAAGGTTTTGTTGTTCAAAATGTACTTTCTTTTGAAATGCAGCCCACAGAAATTACTCTCATAGGGGTTTTATTTCTTCATCTTGAGGAATACAAATTTAGATTCTATTACTAATTGCTTCCTTGTAATCAAGGAGTTGACATCTGGGGATTTTGTAGTCCTCAGGCTGCATTAAACAGAAGGATAGTTCTAAAGCAGTATGTTAAAAGAGTAAGTTAACACAAACCATCGTACAACTCCGCCTTGAGAGGAAATTCTGAACTGCTATCAGGCTTGTCTTAGTCATCTTAATATTAAATAATATGCAATTTAGAACTTAATATTTTTTTTCAGTAAGAGTGCTCCAAATTAATTACAGGAGAGTTGGCAAATTTTATAATGGTGAATTTGGAATTATACAAAATTTAGAGTTCTGCACTTGAGTAAATTAATATTGCATTTTAGGAATATACTATATCTTCACAAAGCTTTTTGGCAGAAAACTTCAGGTCTCTGAGGCAACCATGGGGCTCAGAGACAAGAGGAAAGATTAGAGGCAAAAAAATATTAGTATGAATAGAAGTTACTCTAGCTCTGATTAAGGTGATAGTAAGAACAGCTAACATGACCGAAATTAGAAAGGAAAGAACGGTGTTCCGAGTTCTTCCTACAACCCAAATCTAGCAGGTGTGACTGTGCATTAATTTGAAACCTTCTCTAAAGAGAATTTATATAAATTTGAAGTCTTCTAAGCCTAGCCAGGATTCTGCTGTTGGCTTCTATTAACTGTACTAAATACTTAAATTGGCTCAACGTAGACAAGTGTGAGTCTGAAAGTAAGCTGTGGTAATTCATGGAGGGCACAATCTGGTATGCTACCCAAATCAGTATGATAATTCAATTTTACTTTATTTTTGAAATTAATTACTTAATGAAATGCTTTTCCTCAAATTTCATGGAGTTATTCATACACTACCTTCAAAATGTGAAAAATGAAGATTACTTACCTGACACAAATCATTTAGCTGGAGAACAAAAGTATAATAAACCTAGTGTTGGTTCCTTCAATTGATAAAACACATTGTTTTGAGTCCAGGTCCTTTAGAATGTCGTCTCCTGTTTAATTAAAGCATAGCCATTCAAAAAGGAAAAAAAAAATGCACAATTTTCCAATATAAATATGAATTAAGCTCTCTCCTGCTCCCTCCTATGTCTTGCAGTGCAGGGTTACTGTAGAAAGAATGCTAGTCAAGAGACATAGTCTCTTGATATAAAATACTAACCATAATGTTGTACTCATTATTACACTATGCTGTCATGGACCCTCATCCACAAGTATGTTGTATATTGCTCTTTACCAAGCTTTGGATTATTACAGGATTTGACATCAATGAAATCTCTGATAACAAATCAAAAGAACTTCTTGACAAAGATGCTCATTTATTTTTCATTCCCATCTGTTTTAAAACACAAACTATAGTCAATAGGCAGCTAGACAAGTCTCATTAGATAAAATGAAAAATAATCTCCTTCTACATCTATTACAAAGAAGAACAGAGTAAGTCAATGAATGTATATTAAAGAATATCAAATATTGATAAGAAACTTTTACAAACATCACTGTTTAAAAAGCTAACTCACCTATAAGAAGCCACATAGAGAAAATAAAATACAAAAATTGAAACAATGTAAGGAAACTTTTTTTTTCACTTCCTTGTTAGATAGGTAGTATTTTCAAGAAAGATACTTTATTTTTTTATTTTTCTAAAGAAAACTTATCTAAAGAGCAATGGATATCTCAAAGGCTTTACACTTACAGAATTAAGGCCCCAAAAAAGAAAAAAAAAGTTACTAAAAAATGTATTCCTGGAAATAGCATGTAAGTGAATTAGCATTTTACTAGAAGGAAAATCCTCAGTCATCAGAGTTCTGTCGTTGCATGAATATATCATATGGCACAATGGCACATTCATACATCCATTATACTGATGAAATAGAACATAGATTCCTTTAAGATTTCTTGTTTATATATTCTCAATGAGAAAGGCTCTTTTATATAGTTGTTCTTTGGGCTCTTTGAAATCTAATTCCATATCTAATTTCTTATCCAGTTGCACACATGGCTCGTCAGCTTAAGAACCTCTTTCCTACCTCTATTTCCACCTCTTAAATAACTGTTAGCTGTATTCCTTTCACCTTGTTAGAACAGGCTTGTTGGAACCTTAAATAGGTACTTCAGATCCCAACATCCTGGCAGTAAATGTTTTCTAAAACTGTTGAAATTTGTTCACTTTCCTAGATGATGGATGACCAGACTTTTCTTGTGTGTTAACTTTTAGAATGTAACAAAACACAGAAAATGCTAATCTAGTGCTTAAATAAAGACAAAAGTTATCACTGCCCTGGAATTATTCCCCTTGGTCAAACTACAGAGATCAAAGGATCATTTTTTCCCTTCCATACTAACATTTTTGCTACCGATAGTAGTTATGTTTTCTCTTTTTTTAAAGGATTTACTCCAACACGCAGAAACTCTGATATCCTCTGAAGGCTGTCCATGGACTGCAGTACAGGGTGCAGCCACTAACATTTGTCCCGCTTTTGTACACTGAGGGTCCAAGCGATACACATAAACACATGCACATGCACACACACACACAGAGGTCCCCAGGAGCTCCCCCTGCATCCTGCCCTGCTCTTGCTGCACATACACACCTCAGTGGTGTGAGCCAGGGTTCAGCATAAAATTCAGTCCCACACAGGCTGCACCTGCAGAAGATGTATTGCATGAGACTAAATTAAAGGCAAGCTGGGCATAGCCACCACTACGCAGAAGTCTCCTTCGCCTTTATAGAGGTGAAGATTCAGACTTCAGTTTTACTGTCATGTTACGGGAAAAAAAGTTAAAATTTCCCCCTCCTCCCCAGTACTTTAAAGGAGGGCATTATTTTTAGATGAGAGAAGTCCAAGTAATTTTTATTTCCCTGATGTAAATTGAAGATCAAAGAAGATGTGTTTTTACATACCAGAGCAGAAAGTGATTCCCAATCAGGAAGAATCGTCTGAAGTGATTATAATAACAAAAAAAAAAGAGGTTAAAAAAAGTTGAGGTTGGTATATTCAACTCATTGTGGTGGTGTGCTCTCCTCCTTCCTCCACCTCCCTCCCCCAGCCCTGCTCAAGTCATAACCATTGGTGGGAGTTGTGATGAGTTGCACCTCGACTTTGGGGGATGGCTGGCAATACAGCCAAAACGCTGTCTGGAGTGGGGACCTAGATATTTTCTTCCCATACAAATAAGACCATAGGTCAATTACTTTATAAATAGTGGAAAGCCCATGAGCCCTTTGAGCTCTCCTGCATGGCAATGGTCTACATGCCAGGATCTCCCCTTGGGCAGGGATGCCCATTTAAGGTTCTACCCCTTGAGGTTGAGACAATCTTTGCAACAACAGATTCTTAATAAGTGACTAATAGCATGTTAAACTTTGAAATCTTAGCTGTCATATAGAGGACTGATTGCACATATATCATCCTTTAGACATAACCCATTGACCAAGTCTGGGGCTAGGATTAGATCCAGCTACTCCTAGACTGATCTCTGAGAAGGAGTTTAGAAAGCAAGGGGGTCCTTTCTGAACCTCATGACCCAACGGGAGGGTCTCCCTGACAGCTTTCCTTGTCATCAAATCTTGTAAAACAGTGTCACATTCACTACTTTGTTAAATCACTGTTTTATATTAATAAATATTTCATTACTTCTCTTGTATGAGTGAAGTTAATCACTCTGCCTGCAACACTCATTTAAGTAAAAAATAGCTTAAATAAGCGAAGCGGCAACAGTTAAGAGTGCAGAAGTACCAGTGATCCTTTTCTGTAATTCCATAAAGTACAAATGACTCCATTTCTAATACGTATCATGACTGCCTTTCTTTAGGGATTAATTTAGTCAGCAGCTATATCAGTGTTGGCTAGTTTTAGCTCACAGAGTATTCTGCTATATTAAAGTCACACAGGTAACAGGGAAACTGCATACTGTATAATATGTTTCCTGAAAATAAAATTAGTTGGCTTCAGTGAGGTGAAATTAAAACATCAAGATAGGGCATAAAGGTATTTGAACTTCAGCTTTCTTTATTAGCCAACTGCTCTTGCTATTTGGAGCTTGATGCCTTAGAGGTTTCCATAAGGAAAATTATTCCAAATTGTTTTATCTCTTTTGGAACTGATAAATTGTACAAAATAGATTCTCACTTAAGAAAAAAAATAAATCGTATATTTCTGTTAGGTGGACAATGTTTCATAGTGTTGATACAATAAGGTCTTTCTAAAATTAAAACTCATTTTAAATAAATGACAGGATATGGATGAGTGAATGGTGTGTGTGCATAACTATCTAGCATATAAAAGACAGCATTAATCAGCAGGCATATAAAATTGAACACTGTGTTTAAGTGGAAACATGCATTGTGATCCAAATAATGCTGAGAGCATAATGAGGGAAAAACTTTCAGCTCATTTGCCAGACTTTGATAATTTTCATTTCTTATACAGTGTTTTTTGGCGGGGGAGGGGAAAGTAAGTATTATTTAATTGCATCAGTAATTTCAAACGAGTAATGGAAAATAACAACGCCAGTTTTCTCTTTGTGCCATATCCACTGTTTAGCCAATTTATTCCTCTTCATAAATCAATTTAGTTTTTAGCGTAGGTGGAATCATTACAGCAGGGTCCTCTTCCTAGTATTTGGATTCACTGGCAGTTAGGTTCACAATCATAAATTGCTGATTCTGAGGGAGATCTATTTGTCTGTAAGCAGGGGCTGACATGAGAAGGTTGACTTAGAGCTGAGTGAATAAGCTGAAACTGATTATTGAATGCATATTTTTGGACGTTTGTCCTAGTTGTTTAATCTTGTACTGCTGTAATCAGAGAGGAAGATGGTGTGACACAGGGCATGGATACAATAAGGGACAGATGGACAACATCTATTCAAGGCCTTCAGCAATGAAAATATCATGAAATTCTGTTGTCTTCAGCATTTGAAAATTACGTGGGGGGTTTTTCACTGTACAATTCTCACAGAGAAATTTAGAAGAAAAAGTGCTTTTGTTATGTCTAGAGAGATTTGGGTGTCCGTTATGGCTACTGTTTTTATTTTGCAGCTGCTTATATTATTGCTGTGTTAAATACGAATTTTTTCCTTTAAAACTTGTTCATGACAGATTTTTAAAATTGAAGGTTGATTTCCCCCCTTTCCACAATGAAGAACTTCATCACACCATAGAATCCATAAAAATTGCAACAGAATTAATAGTTATTCAGTCTTCTTCACTCCTTTCCCCTACCTTATTATCCACAGGTTAATTATGCTAGCTACCATGCTGCTTTGGGACTTACCAGCACCTGGGTGCAAAGCAAATACTGAGTTTCTGATTACTCCCAATCCAATGGAAAATGAACTCTCTTCTCCCTGGTTCCCAATTGAAAACTACCAGAAGTGGGCCCTTCATGAACATCTCTGTGATCTCTGTCTCTGAGGTTTTGTCTCTATGTCAGTCTTTTATGAACGAAAGCACCTAAATAATAGCAGCTGAATACAGATCAACAACATTGTTAAAATACATAGTCCATACTGTAGCAGTATCAAACACAAAATTATTTAGAGCACTTCTAGGAAGGACTTAAATAACTAATTAAATGGAAGTTGCTGAATTGCACTGCTTCTTGATATGAATGATGCATGCATGCATGCATAAATAATCACTAATGTTACAGGTAGTTTTTTGTTAAAACAAACATAGTCTGACTGCCCTGATATCAAGAAAATTAAAATGGAGGTATTATTCTAAGTCCATTTCACTCATTAGAAGACAGTGCAATATAATTTTTTCTTCATTAGTTTTCAGCAATGGGAAATTTTTTAGTGACCAGTCTAATACAGCCCCTTGCCAATTAATAAACTCCTAAGTTTAGCCCTCAAAATTAAAGCCAACTAACTTGTCAATAGAGACTTCAGTTGGTACCAAAACTAGGAGCCGTGTTTCTGCAAGAGCTCTCATTTTTTTGTGCATCAGACATCACATAGATTCCAGCCCAATCCATTATAGATATTCCATTTGTGTGTAATCCTTTAGATAAATCTGTAAGAATGAGAGAGATTGTGCACAATCTAATAAATCTTATGACATGGAATCTGTGTCTAATGTCTAACAAATCTCTCCTCTTTGATTCAGGCATCTATCAAGAAAGACCTTAATGCTAATCCATATGTCTGTTCTTTAGGACAGAGATTGTAGGTTGATCTGCACATCAGACAGTTCTAGTAGTGTTATACATTTCCCTCAGAGGCTCCTAATCAGCTCAAATCATTGCTCTAAGCTCAGGAGGTGTCCTCACATATGGATCTTTTAGGCACTGTCATACTTATGAAAACATCTATGCATGCTATTTCGAAAGCAGTCATTCTATCCAGGCAAAAACATTCCAAATTTTGTCGTTTACTGAGACCAACGTGCTTTGTTACAAGGTTTGAGAAGCAGAAGGACAGAAAGACTTGCTTAGCCTGCAGTCTAAAGGGCTGGTCTGACCTGCAAGAGACACAGGTCCAGTCTCTATGAACAATTCAGAGGAGTCTATATCAAACCTACTGTTTTGGCTCAGTCAAGCAAGACTCAGATCTTTTACCTCCTATGTCCCAGGCCAGTGTCCTAATTATCTGTGAACACACAGAAACCTAGGTTTTAATCCAAAGCATCATATACCAACTCTTTGTCTACAAACTGGTTTTGTTTTTTTTATTGAAAACAAAAATGTTAAATCAAAACAAGATTGTCATTAAATGGAATTGACCTCCGCTAAAATCATATTCCAATGGTTATTGATTTTCTCAAGTGAAAGAGCATATGAACATTTACAGTAGAGAAGGATTATAACCATAATATAAGATATAAAACTTACTTTGTATTCCTTTTTCATCTGGCTCATTGATGCAAGCCAAATTCTCACGCTAATCAGCCCCAGCAGTTAGCATGCTATACAGAAATATAAATGTCTGCTGATTGAAGCGAAAAGAGAGACAAAAACCACCAAAAACCAGCTGAAGTAATTACTCAGGATGCAAATATTGGGCTAAAACATCAACTTGATACAAATTTCAGTGCTGATGACAACAGACATTACTGTTTGTGACAACAAGAACTATTCCCCGTAATTTTTTTGTAGAACTCACTAAAGACCCATGGTTCCTTTTTCTCATCTGGCTCCCTGTCTTTAGTCACCAGACATTATAAATGCAACACAAGTACACAAAATGCTACAGAAAAAAATAAATAAAAATGCTAAGGTAAACAAACAAAAATATGGAAAGGACACAAAACCAAAAAAGCCCCACGTGGCAACAGAATTAATCAGAGGCCATCTGAAAAATTCCACATGCCTGCTTGAGAAGTAGTTTGCAACACCCTCAAGCTAGATATATTTTTCTTATGTATTTAGAGAGAATCTTAATAAAATTTGATCAATATACATGCAGGCAAATTTTTTTCCTTAAACTCACTAACAATATACGTCTATGTGTGTCAGTGTGCGCATTCCCTCCGCCCAATAGAAGTCTTAAGAAATCACAGAATAATTTTTCCTATTGTTTTTTAGTTTCCAAATAAAAGAGGCATTTCTCTCACTAGTTTTGCAGCATTTCCTTTACAGAGTTTGTCGCTATTATCTACTGTATTTAAAGGAGTCCTTTACCAAGTTAACACTTCCATGAACTCTGAATTAATAGCATCACTGTCTGCATTGTGGCAAAGACTCCAGGCTAGGATACTTCTATGGCTATAATCAGAGATGGTGGGGATAGAACTCAACAAAACATTCCAGCTACTGACAAGTTACATGTATAATTGGACAATACTGACTAAATTCCTATAATCCACCAGTGTCTTCTGCCTACTGCTAAAACCTGACATTTGAGATGAGAGAAGTTATCTAAATTAGTCACTATCACTCCATTTATGAAGTTAGTCACTCCAAATTGATGAAGTCTGATGTATTGGTACTATTTAGGCTGTTTTAAAGTTCAAGCCGGAAGGTGAACAGCTGCAACACTAACAAGACTGCTACGGGTAAATAGAGTAATATTTGTGTATGTTCTACATTATAACCTTCCCCTTTATTAGAGAAAACAACTACTGCAAAAAGAATCCGGGCAAAACAGATTCTAGAGGCACAGATCAGTAAACCAATTATCAATCCATCAATTGATCAGAGCTAGTCTTGGGAGTAGTTTGCTCTTGGAAATGAAGGTCTATGCAGATGGTATGCATGTTCATGACTTGCAGAGCATCTGCACAGAATAGATAATTAGATAAGTAGAAGACAAGAACACACTAACTAACTTGAAGAAAACTGGAATAGGTAAATGCACACAGAAATTAAATCATTTACTGGTTTGCTACTATGTGAACTGAAATATTAAAATGTATAGTCTGCATTTGTTTTACCTATATTTCAAGAAGATTGGGAGAGGAGAGAAACAGTTGCCTGCCTCCATTCATCAAATAGACTCAGCACTCAAAAAAATTTTTAATTAGAACAGTAAATGAAGCATTGTCATTGATACTGATTTAAATAGCCATGAGGTGGATTTGGCTCTGAGAAGAAGAAACGTCTTAAATTTACTTAAGCACAATGGCTCAGTTGTTCAAGATTTTTTAATGGGAAAGGATCTTACGAAATTCAAAACTTGGATAATACTCAAAGAAAGTTCAAGTTATAAAAATAGATAGATGAGATGCTGACCCACCTTTTGTTTATAGCAGCTGTGTGCTAGAAACAAATAATATTCAAAAAACTAGGCCATTTATCAGCTTGCAATGGACTCATTTATATTTAAAAGACTTTCTCATTTTTCTCATATTGCTACAGTATCTTATCTTCTACATATAAGAAATGTTGGAATTTTTCTAAAATTTACTTTTTATCTCAGTTTAATCATAATGATTTTCTGTGGCATAACTATAACCCTTGATGTTTAAAAGCTAAAAATAACCTAATTTAAGCAGTTTTGATCTGGCCATTTAATTAGCTGAGTAATACTAAAAACATTCATGAACATTAAACAGGGCTCTCCCAGAAGGTGGTATTTCTAGACAGATAGTTTCATTCTTGAGAAGGGACAAGGTGCTGCCATCCCAGACTGAAAAGGTGATAATTCCATCCCTTGGTTTGGCAGCTTTATGCACTGTTAAGCACACATGTGGAGCACTGACATTTCTGGCAGGGAACCCTACTCCTGCCCCATGATGCAGGGAAGACTTGTCCTACAGCAGGGAGAGCCCAGCAGTGGAGCCACGCCATGCCACACCACCAGGACTGCCAACACAGGTAATGCAGACCTCACTTCTAACGGGCTTGTCACCCCGGCTCATGAGACAGAAAGACCTTCCAACATTCAGCTGAATATGCGAAGTGACCATTTTGAAAGATTTCTTTCAGTCTGTCAGCAGTGCAAAAGACTCACTGGCTGACTCCTCCTCACCTTGCTAAACCATGATAGTCCAACATCTACCAAGAGTACCAAGAAGTTAAACAATGACTAGTACTATCTTAATCTGCCCCTTAATTTGCAATAGGCTTACAAGATGATAAGACATGAGTTGGGTTTGAGGTTCTTGAGGGTTTGGGTTTTTGAGCAAACAAGGAATATAGGACAAGAAAGCCTTCAGGAAGAGACTTAAGAGACTCCTGCACACTTGCTTCATTAACGAGCACGACCATAACAGAAATGTTTTTTCCATCCCTAGTGACAAGAAAGTATGCAGCAAAACACACTGCAGAAAAAGGAGGGCTTTGTAGTCTACTGCTAGAGGTCCCAGGCACACTGTTACATACTGTCTGCCTGTAGGCTTACTGCCAGTGTTGCAGCTGGTGCATATAACTTGTGTGCATAAATACAAATAAGGCAGAGTAATAGCGATCACTTGAGTTACCCCCGAGGTCACAAAGACCCCACTTCAGAAAAAACAGAGGTATTGTTTTGACCCTTCCCATAGCCTATATAAATCTTCCAAAATTAAGTACAATCACAAAAAAAATTAACTTTATTAACAATTAATGCTTTTAATTGTGGTCTATTCACAAGATTTTAATTTCAACTGCATAAGAAGTACAAAATATCTTCGAATCCATTTGGAAAATCATACAGGACAAAGGAGAAAATAACACACATGATAGATTTCTTTAAAGATTATAGTTTTAAATTAAGTTCTACATAGACTAATTAACAGATTTACTTACAAATTGTCATGAAATTCATCATGCATTCAGTATAAGTTTTGCAAGTACTTTATATTTTTTCTTACAGAAGCGATCTATGCAAAAATGCCTATAATTTATGAGCAATGGGTCCCTCCTTAATTTAAAACTATAAAAATACTCTAAAAAAACCCATTCACTAGCTAATTTCTAGCTATATTCATACTTTCTTTTGTAATATGACATTGAAAGTGTTTTCTGATATATATACAACATTAAAAACAAGCTAATTAAGTCTGCAGCCATTCCCTAATCATGACTGTAATTTATTTTCTGCTAAATTTACCCCTTCTGGTATAGCAATTTGAAAAGATGTTTAACTCTCTTGGACATGACTGCCATTTTTATGACTTCCTTATGCCCAGTTTCAAACAAAGATTATTTCGCATGCTTGCTTACTTTTGAGCACTTCATTAGACAACTAAAAGGCCATTGGGACCATCGTGTCACTAAAATTAAGCACATTCATAGTTCTTTTCAGGATCAGGGCCTGAATATTTAGATGACAATGTGATTTTTTAATTTATTTTTTTTAACGTACCAGTCATAGATCATACATATAGCTAAAACAGAGACAAGATTAGGCAGACTAATTTATTCAGGACTCTATTTTCCTGATTCAATTTTAACACAAAATATGCTGAATGGTGTAAGTTGTTATACCAATTTGGCAGACAGATGATACAGTAGGCATTTTATTTTTAATAAAGGCCTGAAATTCTATTCAATTTTGAACTCCACGTAAGCTACTTGCACTGTGTATCACTATAGATTATAAAATAAAGATTGGAAACAAGTTTATACATTTCTCAGGATTTCAATGCAAAGATTTCTTTTCTGTTTTCTTTTTATGTTCAGTGGCTTATTTTGGAAGAATATTACTTAATCATCTTTAAAGAAGTAGTAAATACTTGAAAATTAATCTTGAGAGTGCTAGTATTCAGAATAAAGCTGACCACCAAAAACATTCCTCTAACATTCATTATTTACACGTCTTCCAACTCAGATGTAATTATAAATGACAATTTTTCTGATTAATCAATTATAAAAAATGTTCCATGTCTATGTGCAATACATATTTAAGATAATTTCAATGTATATCTTCTACCCACAGCTTGAAAAAGAGAAACATCCTTTGCCCTTATTAAGAATGTCCAAATCATTGATATTTACTTATTAATGTAAGAAAATATCATTGGTAGATAGGAAGCACTGTAACATACACCAAATGTGACAACGACAACATTCTTACATATCAAAAAGTCATAATAAATAATTTCTTTCCTTCTTGGGGAAAGGATGAAATCAGAGTCCTTACCATTCACCAGACACAGAATCTGAAATGCCCAAGGTTAAGATGATGAAAAATGGAACCGAATTTCAGAAGAGAAATGTTCACATAATAGTTCCAGTTGCAAAATGCTTCAGAGTTCAAAGACAATTTTTACTTTATCAGTGCAATTTACTAATAAGCTAGGATCAGGTCATGAACTCCTGAACCAACATTAACTTCTGTGAAAACAAAACACTTTATTAACTTGCTTATTTTTAGACATAGTTTAGAGTATTATGCTGAGTTAGAAAAAGAGGAAAAAGACTGGTTGATACTGTAATTTATGCTATTCTGTATACAAAGCCTTCAATGGAATAAATTACACTTGCTCTAGCAATTTCAATGTTGATGTTTACAAAGTTCAAAACTTAACAGATCAGTACAGTTTTAATAGGTAATTTAATTTTTGTGGTCCCTTAAAAATACATCGATGCATCTTGTATTCCAGTGCATCTAAGCAAACATGTCTGAAACTGCTTAGAGTAGAAAGCATACTCATCCAGAATTTATTTAAAAGGAAATTCAAGAGACAAAAGTCAGCTTTTTCTTCACACTAGAAGAAGCCCTTCTTCATAGTTTATCTGCTGTTATGTTAAATTAAATGCTTGATGTTAACTCATAAAAGCACTGTAGATTTCACTGAGGTCATCTTTATCTAAGTAGACAAATGGGATTATTTTCTTATATATGGATTTCAGCCATGCTGCAGACTGTTTGCTCCTATTTGTTATAAGTCTTTCCTACAGCATGTTCTTGCCTTTCACAGTGGATTGAATTCTAATTAACAGAAGGCTAGAAACTCTCCAACATGAATTATGAAAGTGAACAAAATAGTTTTCACCAGATAAAGTATAAAAAAACCCACAAAAGTACCTGAAAAGTAACTTTGGGATAGAATTATATTTATAATACCAAAAACACTGTTTGGTTCACAGTGAGTTTTCTTAGCTTGTTTTGATTATTAAGATTTATGAGCTTTAATAACCTTTTAAATTGTAGCAGATTTTTTTTTTTTAAGTATTAACAGTAGAGAGAATATTTGGAAAAACCCGATGCTAAGGACAATGCATACCCTTTCTGTCACTTTCTATTAATTTTCTCCTTCCTCCTCTGCCCTCTCCTCTCACATCTCTTCCACAATTCAGCCTGAAAAACACACTTGTAGGGAAGTGACTCACTGATTTCATTTGTGATACTACTTCAGAAGCTGCCATAACTGAGGACATATATTGGCAAAGCATACAACTCCAATTTATGGAGCATGAAAAAATGAGTGCACTTAGTGAACAGCATTAGTGTCTCAAACACTTTTTTCAACTTAGCCATCCGTATGGGGTCCTACTAATTTTCTGATTATGCAGAGGATATTATTAATAAAACTGTTGCAAAACCTGGGCACCCAAACCAGTTATGTTCATCCCTCATGCTCTGGAGACTCTCCAATAACAGTTTTACTCAAGCCAGATTTAGCCTTTTTTAAAAATAACTCAGATCCTCCCTCCTCTTCCAATGTAGGATGTGAAAATTTTCACAGTCTTATAAATAATAAATGTGATTTCCCTTTAATTCCATTAAAGCATCTCGAAGATCAGTAGTGTATGTATATCAGATCAATGTATGAACCATTTCCCAGTAAAATTATCAAATATACTTCTTTTGCAGCACTAACAAAGTAGGTCTACAGCAATTCATGCCTTTTCCAGGAAATGGGCTGTACGTATTGCTAATGCATATATTTCTTATTTAAGCACTCAAAAGTGGATATAGAAATTACAAAGATGCCTCTTTGACACCAGGGTTATGACTAGAGCTAAATGATCAGTATCAGAAGAGCAAGAACTGTTACTTTTTCCTTCAATTTCTTAATGCACTTGCTTCAGCTAGCTACATTTTGATCATATTTGGTTTTGCATGACTGAATTTTACTGGCTTTTCCCTGGGTTTATTGGGCAATTTTGCAGAAGCAGTTACAGTTTGACCAGGAGATCACATGCATCAATATTACCTGTGTGTTTGGCTAATCAGAGAGGAGAAAGAGCATGACATACAACGTGCTCATCCCATTTTAAGTGGATAATTCTTAAGCCAAATATTTAGGAAGCAATTATCAACCAATGAAATTTTAAAAATTTTATGAAAAGCAGGAGAATTCATGCTGCAACTGAACAACCTTGAAAACTAGGAAAGTTACAAGAGCCGCTGAGAATATACTATGCCAAATGACAGAAGACCACCTGTTAAATTAACAGTTCTTGGATTAAAAGAATTAGTCCTATTGAAATTATTAAACTACCTAGACTAAAAATGAGATATTTTTAAGTCATCTCCCTCCTGCTGTCACATCCCCAGTACTATCTAGGACTAAAGTGAAGCATTTTAAATTATGAAATTTTCTTCCTCAACAACCAGGGGATATATTACTCTGCACAAGGCTTGCTGCTAGAAACCAATGGCAGTGATTTCAGCCCAGAAGAGACAGCCATCCCATAGTATAGTGTTTTCTCATTACAGTTTTATGTATACAAGTTAACTACTTTAATTAGGTAAGTATATGGAAATAATGGTGTGCAATTAAATTCAATGGGTAATTACAGCTCTATAACTAATAACCATGATTCTGAATAAATATGATGTTTGGCACAAATACTTAGAAAACATGAGAAAAACAAAGTTCAGTCACTTGTCTTGCATAAGGATTGAGCTTATATTAATGTATTTCATTTTCAGAAGAATCTGACTTTTAGTTATTTTCAATACTTTTGCATGTATAGCACTATATGGTGAATATATAAAGATGTTTTACTTTTGAAAGTAGCATTTCACAGGTACTGAGCTTGCTCTCATCAAGAAACTACCAAATAAGAAAAATATTACCTCTTCTCCTTTTATTGTGTCACAGAAAACATCCAAAGTTGAGCTACATTTTCCCATGGGTAACAAGTAGCACAATACCATTTTGTTTAAAATTAGGGTGCAATCATGATCCTCTCATAGTGAAATAAATTTTATCTCAGCCCTTTGTTGCCAAATACTTTCTTGACCATTTTCAATTTTGGTACACAGACTATTCAGTCCTAGAAAATAATTCTAAATTATCAGCATTATACAAACAGATTTAAAAAGGAATGGTGATTACACACCATCTGGAAATGTACTCAAGCTGTCAAAAGAATCTGTGGGTAGCTCCAGTGTACAGTATTCAAATTTCAGCAGGAAATCAGACTTGGTCAAGGGGTAAGAGTCCATTCAGATTCATGCATTTTTAAAAATGTGTTTGGCGTATCAATTAAGTTTAAAAATAAGTGAAACTATTTCACTTTAAGGGATTTTAATAAGATGCATTTTAATTTGATACATTGCATACATTAACACACAAAAGAAATAAACGAATCAATCCTAAAATAGTATTCATAAAACCCCAGGGACAAAAGCATCACAGACATGAAAGAATGAGGGCAAAAGGAGGAAAGGAACTTAAAAATAAAAAATAAAAAAGAAAAAAAATTAGAGCCACCCTTCCTCTTATCTCCTAAGGCACAGATGAAAAATAAAACACAGAATATCACCAACTTCTCTGGGCAATTAAAGATCCAGAGAGTTCCTCTGCAAACATCCAGACCTCGCCAGCACCCGTTGAGGTACCCTGGGCTCAGCGTATCTAGGCAACAGGGTCTTCAGAGGCCTCTGATTGGGCCAAAACTGGTATTAAGCAGTCTTCCATATCTAACAACTTGGCACAGCCTCCACTAGCTTGGATAAAAAGACAATTAAGCACATTCACTTGCCCACTAATGTACAGCAAGGAACAAGAGAATGAGGTTCATCCTTGCTAGTGGTATTTGGTGTATACAAGCTGTAAATAATGGGCAACCACATAACCAGTGTCCTGAAGAGGGGAAGAAAAATAAAAAAGGAAAAAAGTTCTACTCAAGTGCATAATAAGAAGAACACGTTGTGTACAGAAGTGTTTTAGTAACAAAAGATGCAGTATAATAGAAGATATGAAAAAGGGTTTTAGCAGAGACGACAGTGATCTGGGCAGAAGAGACTGTGGACTCTTCCCTACCGGGCAGGGAAATGCCTCACAATGACATGATGAAATCTGCTTGGGCTGCTGAAACTTGAGTGTCAGGTAGGATTACACTGCTGTGAGAGAGAGCAACCAGTAAAATTTGTGTTTGACCTTCATTCAATACAATCAAGTCTAGAGAAGCAGATGTCTCCTAAGTCATTGCCTGTTACGTCTTATTTCAATAAATAATATTTTATTTTTAAGGCAAGAGATGGATGAATATAGAAAGTAAGTCATAAAATATCATCAGCTTCCTCAAACACAGAGAGATATAATTGTTACATGTTGCTACACTTATGTATTCATCTGAGCTTATTAATTCATTCTAAAGAAACCTAGATATCAATTTGTTAGTTTTTGCAGCACATTCCTAAAGTTGGATGGAAGTTGAAACAAGTTACAGCAGAAGATATTCCAAATCTTCATACAAAAGCCACACTGAGTTTTCTTATTCCAATCATGTCAACAAAGTACAATAAAGCTTGTTTCATGAATAGCTTGAATTTTTCTCCTATCTACCTATCCTTAGGATATTCACTATATTTTTTCCCTGGTAGACATTTTTGGGTAGATTTCCCAATGTCTATCCAATTAAACAGACATCCAGAAAACTCACAGATTAATCAAGCTTTAAAACCCCTCTGCAAGTAACAAAGACTGAGCTTCAGAGTATTTAAGGCACGGCTCAGAAAGCACACACACAAACCCCACTTCATAGTGTCTCAGGAGACCCCAACAGGAAATTGGAACAGATGGTTAAAAATATATATTTATTCTGCTTAGATTCTGTAAGGCAACTTGGAGAAGAGCACACTGTTGTAAATTCAGAGTACAGCTGCAGCACACAAATGACTATGGTGCTCAGCAGAGGGTTTAGTCATTAAGCACCACAGGGTTCACACTGTGCTGTCTGGTACAGCATTGGCTTGGCTGATACAATACTGTAGATGAGGCACTCCATGGAGGAGCACCATTGTCGTGGTTTAGCCTCAGACGGCAACAAAGGACCACGTGGCAGCCACGTGCACTGAGCAGGGCGCTAACCGCCGC
>JAOTQQ010000001.1:99124205-99134364 GCA_026546715.1 Gallinago undulata | reverse complement strand
TAAACTGGAGAAGAGCAGGTTTAGATTAGATCTTAGGAACAAGTTCTTTACTATGAGGGTAGTGGAGCACTGGAACAAGTTGCCCAGGGAGGTAGTTGAGTCCCCTTCCCTGGAGACATCCAAGGTGAGGCTCGACGAGACCCTGGGCAACCTGGTCTAGTTGGAGGTGTCCCTGTGACTGCAGGGGGTCCGGACTAGATGGCCTTTGAAGGTCCCTTCCAGCCCAGCTGATTCTATGATTCTATGATTCTATGATATCTGTTAGCAGAAGAAATGTACAGAAGACAACTGAATGGACATGGATGACCATGAGCTTTGCAGGAAATTGTAACTGGTTATGACATGTAAATCAACCTTAGGTACCCCACAGAATGATGAAAAGTAGATTTTAGACACACCAAACTCATTCCTAAAATATTGATGTGATGTTTCAGTTTCTTCTTTTTGAGATTATGCAAAGCTTTGGAGAGTGAACACTTCTTTCATACAGCTATGACTATGAGCATACAATAAGCTTGTGCTCTGTGTTCGTAAAATGGATGTATGGGTTTCTCCCTTATCTGTTTTTCTGAGTCCCTTAAGAGCAGCAAAATTGACAAGACAGGTTCATGTAATCAGTGCTTAAGTTATGGAGTTCCATTATATCAGCCAGCCAAGCACTACCTAAATACTGTAATTCACTTGCATGTTCCAATGTTCCTCAGATTTTCTGTTTTGCTATCCCCACTTATCCAAGAAGGATAGTGATGCAAAGGAGTATTGTCTGTCTTGCCTCAACCATGCATTTTTGCCCTCATGAAACATTATCTAATTTTTTCCCATGAATTAGTACCCATGGTACTGACCTGTCACTATGGAGACACTTGTTTAATACTTAACAACTCAAGCTTTTCTGTTTTGGCTGAGTTTTCTGGGTCTAAATTTAGCATTGAAATCTCTTGCCAATTTTCAGCATCTCAGCAGAATGCTAAATATTGCATGCTTTTACATACCTGGACTGAATATCAGATGCACTGACCTGTGTGTTGTGCACACAAATGCCATTCTCATTAAAACCTTGTAAATTAACATGATTAAAAATTATTGTGTTTTGGTCAGAGTTTTATTTTGAATCTGCATTATGGACTTCTTTTTTAACATTGGAAAGGAGAATTACATGCAAATGTAGAACTTGACAAGGTAAAATAAAACATGAAAAAACCATAAACTCCTAAGGATAGTATTACTTTCGGAATAACAACTTTAATGTGAACTAATATTCCTATCACATATTTCATGACACGTATTAGGAAAAAGCTTGGCATTTTAATATTGTGATGATGAAGCACTTTGAAATACCTTAAATAGGGACATTTAATGTGAAGTAGGAAATACTTCATAAAGCACAGCCACTCTTTCATTAATAGCAGTAGATATTTTATTTTTTAAAATTTTTTCATTTTGTGATGCACCATCTGATTAGAATTTGTTCCTAGCAAAATTTCGCATCTCTGCACAATATGAATTTGTATGTTTATACATGTATAAATAATCCATGAAAGCATTGCATTAAGGACAAAGAGTCCGGCATTAAGAAGTCACTAGGGCTTACAAACTTCTTAAATTATGAAAGATTTATTGTCAGAATTTATAGAGAGATTTACTGTCCTTTATAAACAGGACTGTGATATCCTTTAAGGATGAGAATCTGTAACAAAATCCAACAGAATGATGCAAAATTCTGCCTATGGATGCATGAATATCTAAAAATTACTCAAATATGGACATTAATATATATATATATATATATAAAAAAACAAAATAGAAAACCAAAAAGAAAAAACCCAATCAACCAACCAACCAAACAAAAAAGGACAGATTAATCCTTACTAAGAAATGTTCTTACTAAAGTCACTTTCTTGATAATATCCTCCCTGGTTTTTGGTAAAATAGAAGGGAGAGAGGAGGAACACTAGTTTTTTTTGATTTATATAAAATTTGCTAAGCCAACTGCCTTAGGGTAAGTCCATCTTGCATAACACTATCCCTGTTTGCCCACCCCTCTTCCACATGGTAGGGGGGGGTATATAAAAATTAATAACATATAGCTTCAAAGGTGTTTAGTGTCTGTTCTACCAATATTTGTCACCTTCTGCTTCTGTTCTGTATTAAATATTAAAAATGTTTTGAAATCATATCATGCTTTCTTTTTTTTTTTTCCCAGATTCTGAGTGCATTTCTATTTTCCAGACTATAAAAAAATTATTAAATTTTGCTTTGACTCAAGTTTTCTACCAAGGAAAATAAAATATTTGGGTTTGTGTTGTTTTTTTTTATAAATAATAAAACCTTGTCCTCAGTAAATGAACCTTATTTAGAATCACAGAATGATCTGGGTCAGAAAAGACCTTTATAAAGGTCATCTAGTCCCCCCCTTCTGCAATGAGCAGTGAAATGTTCAACTAGATCATGTTGCTCAGAGCCTAAAGATATTACTCAGGACAGAAATTTTGCTGTAGACCTTCAATCCGTTCAAAATTAAAGATGTCATTGACCTGACTTTCCATGGAAAAATAGAAGAGATGGAGGAAAATATATTGAACTGTTGGTAATTAGCTTCTAATGAAACAGGAAGCTTGACGAACTGGATAAATGGGCAGACAGGAACCTATAGAACTGTAACAAGCAGAAATGTCAAATCCTGTGCCTGGAGGTGCAGGAACAACCACAGGAGGAGTACCAATAGGTACTGGGGACCACTCAGCTGGAAAGCAGCTTGGCAGAAAATGACACTCATATCCTAGTGGAAACCAGGGTGAACATGAGCCAGAAATGTGCCCTTGTTGCAAAGAAGGCCAATAGCATGCTGGGCTGCATTAGGAGGAATGTTTCCAGCAGGTGGAGGGAACAGGTCCTTCCCTTCTACTCATCCCTGGCAAGGCCACACCTGGAGTGCTGTGGCCACTTCTGGGTTTTTCAGTAAAAGAAAGACATAGACATACTGGAGAGTCCAGTGAAATGCCACGAAGATGACTGGAGCATCTCTCCTATGAGGAAAGGCTGAGAGAGCTGGGACTGTTCAACAAGCAGATGTGTTTCTCTCAAGGTGTTTAAGATTTTTATACTTTATATGCTAGCCAGTTAGTGGCTAGCATTTGTGTTCAACTCACAGAGCTCACAGAAGGCATTTATAAAATATCCCAAATTTCCATCTGAAGCCTACTAAACTGTCCAACAGTTTATTATCATTACAGCTGAAATAATTGCTGTGGATATCTGCCTCACCTCTTTTGTGCTGCACAGTGGTTGCTGTACATCAACTGAAACTGTAATGCCTCTATTATTGAATTGCTACCATTATTATTTTCTAAAATTTTTTTAAAAGTAACATCAATTTGATGATCTGCAGCAAGCATCTATGTAGGTCTTAAGACATTCATACTGTGAAAAATATTCACACAACAAAAGGTAGATGGACAAGAAGATAAGTAATTGGTTACATGCTTGGGACTGCCCACAGGGTTTTGGGTTTTTTTAAAAGAAAAGCCTCTTTTTCTAGTCCCCTGAATATCATTATTGGCAGTCATGGTTTTAAATTGCAGTTTGCTCTTTCAATCCCCCTCTTGGAGAAAGGGCATACAGATACCAAGATCTTTAAACTTCTTTAACAGATAACTGATGTGTAACTAACTCCAAAGCAGCTCTTTTCTCTTCTTCACAGAAATAATGGCAGTGGAACTGGCATGGTACATTGACATTATGATAAAGGTTTTGTGTGAACATTTTTGTTGCAATGTCTAATCAGATCATATAAAAAATTCTGCTTAGTAGGCAGCTAGCAAAGAAAGAAAAGGAACTTCAGAGAAGCCACACTAGCTCAGGCTATCGGTCCACATAGCCTGGTAACTCACCTCCAACAGAGACTGGTGGCCGATGATTAGGAAACTTATAAAAACAGAAGGTGTATTTAGAGGGATCCTTTCAACCAATAAAAGAACAGATTCACCTCAGTTTCCAGTGAGCAATTATAATTAAAAAAATTGAAAATAACAAAAGTTAAGCCAAATGCAAGGACACAGGCAAGGCTTATCATGGAGCTGCTCTGCATACATGGCTGAGTTGATTTGCAAACATTTTTGGTAAAGAATAAAACCACAAAGAATCCCAAATCCCAAACCTTTCTCTTGAAGATTAGAAAACAGGTCAGATAAAAATTATTTGCATACAGGTCTTTTGGTAGCAGGCTCTCATCAGTATAAAGTAGTGGATTCAATGCTCTGAGGGGTCCTCTTAGAACTGATCTCTCTGGGTAGGACTACACTCAAAGCTAAAAGAAAAAGTGCTGGATATATGTGTAGAAAGGAGGCATGAAAAAAACCACAAAAATGCCCCAAAGAATACATGTTTCCACCTTTATATCTGGCAGCTAAAAGAATTGCATAAAAGAATTCCCTTCCACCTTCACCACAAGGAATGTATATTGTAAACTTGGACAGCTCAAAACCAACTCAAATATTTGTGTGATGAATAATTAGAACAGTTTGCTTTCTCCTTCCTCACTGCTTCTCCAGCCTTCTTCTCAAAGGAAAAAAAAAATATATTTTTTTTTAAAAAAGTGATCCCTCTAGCTGTCTCAAGCACACCAATTATTTTTTTATTATCACTCTTCATAAGAATACTGAGTGGACCTCAGTTGCCCTGCAAAGTTTTGTTCAACAACTGGGAAAGTCCTGTAGTTCCACAGCTGGTTTCTAAATGTATTCCACCATTTGACCCAAGAGCATTTGGAACAGTAAATCATAGGCTATTAACTTTTCCCTCCTGTAGTCTTGTTCCTTGATCTCCAGCTCTGCTGCAAGTATACCCATTGAGCTGTGGTTACAGGACTCCACTGACAAGGCAAAGTACAGTTCTGATGTTCTCTGTTAACACTATAACACTGACATTTCAGTGACATTGGGCCAGCTTTGATCAGAATGATTCTCTTTACACATTCATAAATCTATGTAAAAGAAGGTCTTTCCAAGCTGCTGTTGCTCACTGATGAGCTTGAAGCATCGGGAAAGACATATGTCACTTCATGAAAAACTCACTAATGAAAACTGCAGTGGCATTCCAAACATCATTTAGGAAGAATAATTCAGGCAAGTCTGTATCATGAGTTTCTATTCAAGAACAAATCCTTTGAACAGGCTAGGTTAAGTAAAACTCAAAATGTTCTGCTTTTTTAAACACTGAGGAATAGATCTACTATTTAGAATAAACTCAACAGAAATGGAGACTATCAAACTAGATTCTTGAAGAGGCAGAACCTCACTCTAACACTTACAACTACCATTCCCACCAGTTATATGCTTTCAGGTACACATACATTGCATACAGCACCTTTTAAAGATTACACTGTGCTTAAAACCTTGTAACCACAGAAGAGAGCAAGTTTGTATTCCTGGAAAATGCATGTTGTTTCACAGTGTTCCATCCTAATCATCCTGTTTCTCAAGTCCAGATGTCTCAGCCCTGAGCCATGTGCTGTGCTGTCCATCTACCGATAAACTTGGAGAAGGAAATTCTGGTCTATTCCTAGTCAATAGCAAAGCTGACACTTATTTAAATTGTTAAATCAATATTCCTGTTTATCAAGGAGAAAATGTTTTAAAATGTGTCTGAAAAACAGAAACATTATTACAGGAAAATTAATAAATGGAAATTACAAATCACAACCTCATATGTGACAATTTCTTCCCCTTCTTTTGGGGTACTTCAAATGCAGGATCCTAACTAAAGTTAAATGGAACTATGGGAAAGGGTGTAATTCTTTTAGCCAATCTTGCGTTGTCAGTTTAATTCCTTGTTGGGCTGGAAGAGCATTACTACACATTTTTTGCAAAACTGCAAATAAAGTGTGCAGTAGTTCTTTTACAAGAGACTGACCAACATAGGCATTAATAATACACAACCTTCCCAGGGTCCATGGGGCTTTGGGTGAGCAGAGGGCTTGACTGAACCACTTGCAGAGAAAGACTGTGTACACTATGCACCCGTAATTATAGTTTGAGGTTAAGAATGACTTGCCTTCTAATGTTCCCTTCCTAACAAGTCTGTAATATACGCAATAGCTGACATGCCCTGTAGCAAAGTAAAGCTTAGTTGCAAAAGCAGGACAGAGCATTGCAACATGGTTTACTGTATTTCAGTACAAGCTAAATTTTTTCTTATGGGGCAAAATTTATTATTTAAAGTATTAAGGAACCTTGTATTTCATTGCTTTTGTGAAGAAGCAGCTGCTTAGCTCCCTTAACCCCCAATATTAAGGAACCACAATGAAAAAACAAAACACCCCTCCTCCCTCCCCCCAACACCCAATCCCACAACTAGACCCTTTCTTATAAGGAGCAAAGAATTTGATCAAAGCCTGGATGCTAATACTATCCCTAAAGTTTCTCTACGTGCCCCTTCTACATCCAGCCGAGTGCTTCCAGCAGCACATTGCCATAACAGGGAGCTAATCAATGGTGCTTCAGAAGGAAAATGCCACCTAATGAATTCCCAGTGGCACTTTCCTTTGCACCAGGTGCTTTTGCTGCAGGTGCACCAGCATGGAACAGATCAAGACTACCTGTTTAAGTTGTGAAGTTCGACATGCCCCAAGCTGTGCAATGTTAGGAATGATGAATTCAAATGTAGTAATGCTGCATGTATTCTCATTCTTCGAAGACCCTCTGATGCAAAGTTAGACTCTAAGATTAACGGTACGTGAAAGGCACTGCAAGTATTTCCACTATTTAATATGTTTCTATAGAAATTGAATAGACTTGACTGGCTACTTTTATATGAACTCAGATGATTATTAAATGCTTATAAAACTTTAATTAACATAGATCTACCTCCTTGTGTAGGATTATAGTATGGACATTCACATAGCTGGCAAACTTATTTCTGAACCAATATTCTTGCCTAACTTTATGGAACAGGATATACAAGTATATTTTGGTTAAAGCAAAACAGATTTGTAGAAGAGATCAGTTTCAATTACAGCACCAAAAAAAAACCCCAAACAACAATCCCAAATCTTTTAAAATCTCTAGGGAACTTCCTATTTTATCCTCTATTTTTGCTGACTTTAATGTCAATCTTTCTCTAAACTTTTAAGCCTTCCTCAGATCTAGGGACTTAATATTATCATTATGTCTCTTGCTGGAACAATATCTACAAACAACTAATAGAACATATGTTAGTTATGTGTAATGCTAGGCACACCTGGATAGGGAAAGATGCGTTATACACCAACAATGGCAAACAATTTACATCTTCAACGGTGCTGACCAAATTCTTCACTGATGCAAACTGAATTAGCTGTAGTGAAGATTGCAGCAAATTTATGGCACTGATTAAAATATATAGTGGTTTTGTTTTTTTAAATTTTAAACTCAGTGTAGCAGGACCTTGTGCTAGGTTGCAATTTACAAGTGATGTATGCATCTCCCTTGTACTTCATTGCTTTTGTGAAGAAGCAGCTGCTTTGCTCCCTTAACCCACAAAGCAAGAATTGCAATTAAAGGGAAGCATTCAGAAAGGGTCCTTGAAATGACTTTTTTTTCATGCTTGGAAAATGATCACTTCCATGAATTAATTTCTCTCTCCACCTGGAGACAGCAGCACTGTAAAAGAGGGTAAGCTGCTTGCTCTGGATCTGAGCCATCCTCGGAAAGCACTACACACATCTGGTCAGGGTGCAAAGCAACAAAAGTGTACTCTGTGCTCAGTTCATGGGCACTTTCATCAGCCAATGAGGATATGACCTTTTCTAAACAACCTTCTTAATTTCCAAAATGTCTCTCAAATCTACCTTGTACTCTGGTATTTTAGAGCTATGTTTACTTGCTAAAAGCACAGAGTACATAAGGAGGGAAAATGGAAGAGAATTATTTACAAAATAATAATGATTAAGTCATTTCCAGCCACAAACAAAAAACATGACTGATATTTTCAAGACTTAATCTGTCTGATGACTTCTTTGGAGACATGACAGTTTATAATAGGTGAAGATCTGCCCCTTAACCTTTAGGTTTTTATTTAAAAGGCTTACTTTATGGCTTTGAAGGCTTAAAACACAATATTTTAAAATAAAAATGTTAAGGTCAGAAGCAGCTGTTTTTCACACTACTAAACTACAAGATCAGCACTATTTCACTAAAACTTTGGAGGATCAGAGCGATAAGCCATATTTTGGCATTCTTTTAACAAGCAATTATCTTCTATTTTCACTGACACTCAAATGCAGCATCTCTAGTGAATTAAGAGGCAGAACAGTATACTGCCTCTTATAGAGGCAGTATACTGCCTCTATGTATATAACAGTATAGTTATAACTAATAACAGTATAGTTATAACTAATACATGATAATATTATAACACTAACTCATGTTATTGCTTATCTCAAGCAGTTGAGGGAACAAATCCATTATTAAACTAGTTTTATTGTGATCATTATGTTTCCTCAACATAAATAAATTCTGCTTAAGATTCAGGGTAACATTTCAATTCTGTATTTGGGAGGCTTCAGATATCTTTTTTAAATGTCATTGAGACAATCACACTGTTTGTAGGTGCTTAGTATTTGTTCCTTTTAGCCTTTCTCATTTTCTATTCCTTCTGTAGGAGGCTACATACTGATTTTTTTTCTTTTGCCTTATTGTGGAGTTTTCCCTCTTCCCTTCTGGGATCTCTTTCAATAGGGAAGCCAGAATGTTTTAGAACTTTTTGCTGAAGTTTCCTCCATTCTCATTTTCTATTTAACATAACAAGGCATCATTTTGGCAGAAAACAAGTCACTGGGACTCCCCAATTAAGAATTAGTACTGCAGTAGTTCATGAATCAATTACATCTATTACTACAAATGCAATATATTTTCATGCTTGAGAGAGGACAAAATTTACTACAGTCTGAATCAAATTGGGAAAAAAATCACAAAAAATATCTGAATAGTCAGTAAACATGTAAGAAAACCTTATGAAGGAGTTCTAAGCATGTCACATTCTTGTGAATGAGAGAAAGCTACACTGGGTAAAAAAAAAAAAAAGACAAAAAAAAGAGAGAAATTTTACTTAAATCAGAAGACCTTAACAATGTCAATATCAAAAAGAATGCCACAGTGCATTAGAGGGAGGGAGTTTGAAGAAAATTTAGATTGCAATTACCATTGTGACACATTTATAAAAAAAATATTTACAAAACAGTTACCATCGTTAACTAGGGAAAAATTAAGGTCAAGAAATTTCAAATCCTTGGACCTGAATATCTTGGAGCTCAGCTAGAATTTCAGACAACAGAAAGGAAGCCACTATTCTGTTAATTTTTTAATGGTAAGCAGGTTGATCCAGAGAAGGGGAAAACCTGGCAGGCTAACATAAACCATAGACAAATCCAACACAGGAGGAATACAGATATAAGAAATTAACAAATTATTGAAGAATTATATTAAAATTAACATCAATCAGCATGAATACGTGAAATACATCTTAGGAAAGGAAAATGTGATATTTTTTGATGAGATTACAGGATTTCTTTGTTTATGGAAAATTGATACGATGCAGTTAGACTCCAATACATTTAACTTGTCACTTCATATCTAAATGGTACCACAGTATGTTGGAACTCTATTTCACAAGTAGATTAAAAGCAGGCAAACACAGAGCTTTCATACATCATTAGGAAAGAGGACCTATATTAATCTAGTCATGTTTCTAGAAGGGTTACTGCATGAATTTGTTCTAGTCCTTTTCTAAACAGTTTTGCAAATAACCTGAGGGGAGGGCATGTCTTAATCCAAAACATTTCTCAAATGATATGAAGACTGAAACAGAGGAAGTTATACTGTGCTTATTGAGAACTTTACCATTCTTACCCTCATAAGCCTCGTTATAAAGCCCTTTGAGCTCTGAAACCAACAACTGGCAGACTGAGTGAAAGGATTATTTCTCCCATACTCACACTAGTTAGACCACATCTAGACATGGCATCCAGCTTTGCGTCTCCCAGTACGAGACAGAAACCAAACTGAAGCAAGATCAGCAAGCACCCAGTGCTTATGGTTACTGGGAAGACTGAATTTCACTGAATTATTTTTAGAGTTGGAAGGGACCATAGAGATCATCTAGTCCAACTCCCCTGCTGAAGCAG
>JAOTQQ010000001.1:99068808-99087433 GCA_026546715.1 Gallinago undulata | reverse complement strand
GATCAAATTAATTAAGATACAGCAAGCAAGTAAAAGGAGTCTTAGCTATATAAAGTTTGAAGTTTTGTTAACAGTTAAGAGAAAAGTTTCTGTCTATAGAACAACAGTTTTGTTTCCTTTCCAATTTTAACCCAACCAAGGAGATCACACTTTCTCTGAAAGAGTCATGAGGAACAAGCTTAAAGGAAAGATTGCCTTTTCAAAAGAGGCTAACAACACTACAGTTGAAAGCTAGTTCTTTTGTCTTAATAATAATATGCCTAAAACAATACAGAAATAGCTGCCTATGCTTTAGATGCGTTACTGGTAAAATGATGGTCTTATAATAGTACAAAGTAATTGAGATTATCACCATTAAATTGATCAGATACTTCAATAACAGACCATCTTTTTTAGCAAGCTGAAGAACTGAATAATAGAATGAGATTTGTTGGGAGAGGAATATTTACAAAACATGCAGCCAAACTACTTAAGTAGTCTTGCAATATTTTCCTTATAGCAATGTTACTATGATGCAGCACTTGCAAGCTGAATTTTTGCATTTAAACCAATATACATATATGTCCAGATTGTTTTAGGGCAGTATGATAACATATGCTTAAAACCATGTGGCAGACCATGTCCTAGCATGAATGTGCAAGTAACTGTAGTAGGACAAGAAAATTTGTACTTAATGTAGTGCCAGTGTCATAATAACATTAAATCACACTATGTAATAGTTTCATGTTTTCAAGATATGTTAAATAGAAAATTCTATAGGATAGCAACTCTTCAAATTCATTAAAAAAGAATCCATCACATGAACAAAAATGCACTCAAAGCCAAATTCAAGTTAAAACAAAAACATCAAAGAGCTTTGCATAGAGGGTGAGATGTTTTAAAAAATAAACAAACAGAACAAGCCAAAAGAGTCTCTATTTCTGATAGTGTCTCAAACTTTACAAAGCAGTGAAATCAGCTGTACTGCAATATTACTTCTCACAGTCAGATTTTTCAGGTCAGTAAATAATAGAAGTAATCTTCTGGGACTTTTATTCCACTGGTTGCAAGATATAGATTTCTGCCGCCTTCCCTCTCACCCACCTCCCCAGTGTTTCAATTCAGAGTGAGAAAGCTCAATCCCATGTTTTCCTCAATAGGTTTACGAGCATACTTCTGCAAGCTGTGGAGGAAAGTGTCTCAAAACTTCTTGTTTCAATCATACTTACGTATTACATCAAATTAGACTAGTACAGTATACAAATAAAATATGTAGAAAGTCCTTCGTTCACTCTCTGTGGGGAATTTCAAATATGCCTTCTTGCTTTTGTGATTTACAAATAAAATACAACCAAGAAGTCCCTAGTGGTGGGTATTATTTGTCACTCACGGTGACAAATATGTTTGGCCTGGCATCACCCAGTATAGTGACAAATGGGTTCCTGAAAATCTTTGAGACAACTGAAGTGCCAGAGAGCAATGCTGAAATTTTTACATCTTCAAAACTTTTTAGGGCAGCTCCATCCCTTTGGGATATATTACAGAATGAAATCTTTCAGAATAGAAACAAAAGCAAATTGAAATTTCAGTTAGAACAATGAAATGTCTACACAACATTACAACGATACTTGTAAGGAAAAGATTTCCACAAAAATGGAGATGTGAATCTTCTTGGGAAAAGTAAAAAATATTAAGGTATGCACCCTACTTGGAAAAATATTTCTTCAGTACAAACTATAAGCAGCAGCTCTCCGGAAATGTTCCAAAACATCACTACTCCAGGAAAAATTGTTCTTTCAGAGACAAGATTTAGTTATCTCTACTTCAAGGACAAGCTGAGCTTTTTTTGCTTCCTGAAAAAAAATTCCATTTCAAGAAATACTATAAGATTCTAACTACTTCATATTGAACTGTAATGCAATACTAAATTTCCAGTAAATATATTTATTTTGTCAATAAGCAGTTAAAGACACACTTATCTGTTACTTTCCAGTGTGAATTTCTAATAGATGAAAAGTATTCAGTTATTAAAAAATATAGAAATGCTTAGTTATTTGTGAGCTGATGGGATAATTGTTTTGCTTTGAAGAAGAAAATTGCAGAATTATGTGTTTTGCTTTCAACAACCTCCCCAGATCACTTCCCAGGTACAGCTAAAGAACACAGAAACAGAGCTGAATATACATGCAAGCTTGTCTAATTTTAGATGTTGCACCAACTAATCTACCTTTACTTGTACTTCCAGTTTTTGCATTTTGTACTAGTTTTATTCCAAATTACAACACTTTGTCTCAAGACATGGAATTGAGAATAAACTCTACCACAGAAGCATCCTGAAGTAATTAGAGAAAATGTCTCCATCACCTCCCCATACCAAGGGTAGTATCTCAATTCCTAGCTTTGCCAGCACAGGAGACTCCATAAAAGAAAAAGCTAACAGTGTCACAAGCAGGTAGCACTGAAACAAGAGAAGCTGTTTTAGTTTCTAACCTCCCCACATGTAACACAGTAAGTAGCAGAGGCTGCTAAATAGAAGAAGCATTAATGAAACAAGAGTCCAAATCATTTTTAAGCCAACCATTGTTATCCAATATCACTAGGCTCAAAATATAGCCCCATTCTTAATTTGCTTTTATTAGGTATTAAATTTTCATTATAGATCATACTTGCCACTAAAAGGTAAGAGCAAACTGAAGTGGACGAAAATTTCACTAACACAATACAGTGTCACCAGAATTTTTTCACATGTTTTTGTTAATCTATTGATCAGAATTCATCAGTCTATTTATCTTTGTTAACACAGTGGGTTCCTCCCCCATTTTTTTTTTCTTCTAATGTTCAATAAGCAGATTAGGTAATGCAACTACTTACTTTTAACTTCCAGCTTTTGAGAATTAGAACAGCTGCATTCAAGAGGTGGGAAATTCAATGCACATTTTTTATGTCTGCTTCTGCAGAGGTTGTGTTATAGTACTGAATTTGTATACGTACATAGGTTATTCTGGTTAGCTGTTTGCAGTTTGTGTATTTTAACAATTGGACTTTGAAAATGCTCTCCATTATCCACATTTTAAATATATTGCTTCAAAAGTTATGTAGTCTGGCTCACACTGATTTTATTTACATTTATAAAGAGAGATTTTTAAATAACTAGATGTTCCCATTTAGCTTTGCCTCCATTCCCTGATTAGTCCCTATGTAAAGTATATCATAACATTGCATTTACTAAAATTTTACTAAAACATAGAACATTGACTCATTTCTAAATCAACTCTGAGAAAACAGCAGAAACGTTATTACCACAATGAAAGAGTCTACCAAGTTCCCTCCAAAAAATACAGGGGTTTTGCCAAAGTACATCATCTTAACTAAACATTGACTTAAAGGCTGATTTTCATATTGGCTGGCTGCAAAGGCTTGTGAAAATTGTAAATATGGCATACTCAGTTCACCCATCTGGGAAGAAAACCCTTGCAATGACCACAAAGACAGAAGTAGTTAATGTATTTTCCAAGACTGACTTGAAGTCAAGTATCTCACATTTGTCAGTTTTATCAAGTTTTGAATTCTTCTGAGCTTTGACTTTAAACCCTTATTTTTGTATCCATTATTCTGACCTAATTGTGATGGTCAGAAGAAATAGACATCTTTTTTTTCCCTTGCCTTGCTGATGACCATAACAAGCATATCCTTGTGTATTATTTTTATTTATGGTTATTAAGAAAGCAAATAAAATAAGGTCAAGGATCTTTCTACATTTCTGACATCTCAAATGTGCTGCTGCTGGAATTATAGTTAAATTTATTCTTCAAAACCTCCATGGAGTGATGGCGTCAGGGTATTTTTTTCCCAAGAATGCTGTGAAACACACTAATGAAAAAGACTAGCAAACTTTAACAGTGTGTCTTTTGACATTATGTTTAGTTGGACTTGTTTAAGCCAATTGAAGGGCCCTGAGGGATCCTTACAGAGCTCATAAGCACCAAATTCATGTTTCAACCTCCATCCTCTGTGCTCAGTGTTCCAACGTATTTTGGCGCTGTCAAACCCAACACAATGCATGAACAAGTATTGCAATTTTAGTCGTGATTACAAGCTTATTACCAATCCTCTTCTCACTTCTGTTAGCATGAGCCTACAGCAGTCTCCCTTCTTGTGTGGGCACCTAGAATATCTATTGGAAAATATGTCAGGGACTACAAATGAGGAGACATATGGCAGAAAGGTATAGCAACATGAAGGATATGAATGCTGAAAGTGGGACAGAAAGGAAACAGCAGAGCCCATATCTGAATACATACATACATCTTGCACATAATTTAAAGCTACATTTTCCCACCATATCATCCCCTACAAAACACAGTGTCAGAAAAGGCTGTGTTTTAAACAAAGTGATTGTAACAGATTAAGACAGAACTCTGGGCTAATGTCCTCTATTCCTTGAATAAAACAGTCTATTATTATTAAAAGACAAATGAAACACTCCTTTCTAATTTGGAATAAGTGTGCACAGAAATAAGAAAGAGGATTTTCTTAATGCATGATACATGAATATGGAAAAGTTATTCCTGTAAAACACGATGCAGTAAAAAAATATTAAACAGCTATATAATATTTTTATTTTTCTTAATGCAGAGAGACTCAGGAGGAGTCCAGACAACAAATTACCATTTTAAATTTATAAGAGAAGAACTGTTTAAGATGTTTTTAATATACTTATGATTTATTTATTATAAATGTAAAATCCTTAAGACTTCACAATTACGTAAACATTAAATGACTGTATTTGAAATAATATGCCTCACAAGTTCCATGCAGGTCTTTTTATTTGTTTGTTTTTTTTTTTTTTAAAAAAAAAAACTCATGTTCTGTAAGATTAACCACTTAATATAACAGCGTGCTCTCTTTTTGAGTGGTTTATAGCAGCATAATTTCTTAAAGCGATTACTACTTTTTTTAATAAAACAAAAGTTTTAGAAGAGTGGGATTTTGATAACTACTTGGATTTGGATTTTTGGCTTTCTTTATTACCTTCAAAAACATGAGCTTTCCTTTCTTCCTTACCAAGAGATGAGGGATCTTCTGTGCAACCTCAACAGTAGATGTTATCACATTTCCCTACCTTGTAATCAATTAGTTTAGACTAAGTTACACCTGAGCTAATGAAAGTACAATCAGTTCAACAGAAATTCTCAGCTATACTACATATATATTAAGCCCCAAGTCTGTTAAATTAAGCCTTCTATTAGGCTGGCCCCTGTTAGGCCCCTATTAGGGCCAGAGCTGCCCTCAATGTGGATGAGAAACAAGCAGTGCTATATGCCATTAAAATTGACATGTTCAATATTGCCAATATCCTGTGTCACTGCCATTTGCAAAATAAAGTTGCAGGCACCATCTCTTCCTTTCTCTCAAATGCTAAAAAGATAGAATACTATGCAAGACAAAGACAAGTCACAGAACAATGCTTGAGAGGACACTACAGAAGAACAGAAGGAATCAGTCACCACAGTACCTTCCATGTAGCCATCCTACAAGGCCTCCCTAATGGGTTATTTCTCTTCCAGAATCTGACTACCCCTCCTAGTTTTCTTGCCCTATAGATTTTCATTTTAGAATACAAATTTAGCTAATCCAATGGGTCATTAATGATACCTGCCTATTACATGAAGAATCCTCAGGTACTAGGGGGTTCTCAGCTGATTACAGAAGTAGTAACTTGCTGCATTCATTTCTTCCTTCTAAGGACTGAAGGAACATATAGTTGTACATTTTCTTTGGATGAAGCTTCATGGCATTTACTGGTATTAGTTAACCATCATACTATCAGATTGTTTGAACCAATAAGACATCCAACCTACAGCAGCAGAAGTCCAAGTTCTCCAAGAAAAGCTTTTCTAAGGAACTTTATTACTGTTTCTCTCCTTTCTTGCAGCAAGGCCATTTCCGTATAACCTGACTATGTCTTCTAAAGACAGTGATGCATATATGTATGCAGTCCTAAGCTAACATGAATGTAAAATTAGCTGTGAATGTTACATCTCACAGACCTTATATTGAATAAGAAAAACACACAATTTCATAGCAATGTTTTCACTGCCACTTGATTTGAAACTTCCAAACTTGTACTCGCAGTATAAGATGGCAACTGGTAGTCACCTAGTTTTTCACATGGTCTGAATTATGCTGGCCCAAGCCACGAGGGCACAATGATAGTTTAGCAACATACCTAGACTGACAAGCAGTATAAAAATTCAGATACACACATTTTCATGCAGTTCGGTTGATCCAGAAGGATATAGAATTTTGAATTTATAATTATGCAAGAACATCTTCATGTTGTTATAGTGGTCTTTATTTCTCAGTTTTATTTCACATAATCTAAGTTTATGTCACTATAGTCATGTTTTTTTCATGGAAAAACCATGGTTCAAGATAAATTGTTGACAATTTAGTGCAATTGCATATTTGGCATCTATATACTGTGATGGCACATACAAGTGCCAAACCAAATATTATTTCAGATGCATACACTTAAAAATGTACCTTACAGCACTTTCAAACTTTCAAACTCCGTATCTACTCTCTGTTCAATTCCCTTTATATTTTAGATTTTCCACATCAAATAAAAATAAAAGATGAAATTGCTTTCTGATGATGGACAGTAAAGTTAGACCCAAGACTTCTGTTGACTTGAAGAGACATTCTGGGTAGTGGTGCTGCAATGATGGATAGCCTACTAAGACCAAGGTGGGTTTTAGACTTCATTGAACACTGAAATAACATTGAAGAGAACAAGTAATAAGAACAAAACACCTAAAGATTCTCTAGTAGGACATAACTGAACTACTGCTGAGTGAGGTACATTTAGGTTATCTGAATTGTCTCTAAGACTCTCGTTTTTATTTTTCTTGAATTAAATATGTCAAAATTGGGGATTTTATGAAAACGATCCTTTGGGTATGAGAAAACTAAGGATCACATACTAGGTTTTATTAGTATGTCATCTAATACCCCTTTTTCTATGATCTTTCTAGGATCTTTGGATCAGAAGACTGTTAGGTGAACCCATATATGCAGCATCCTTCTTCTCCGACCACAGAGGGATATAATTTTTAAACGGATGTTATCTGTTAATGGAATGTAAGTGGCTACAATACACAAGAAAACTGACAAGCTGAAATTCTTTGATGGTTTGTTGATGACTGCACTTAAGCACTGCTTTCTCTTAACTGCTGTATTTAACACAATATTGATAATGGTGAAAATCTAATCCATGGTGAATTCACATGGTTGAGCTAACATTGATTCAAAACCCCAGCATCTGCTGTTAAGCATTATACACTAGAGACTATCCAATTCCTCTTTTGCTAGAGCAGCAAAACGCATGCAGTTTGGACAAGTCCTGGGGGAAGGAGGAGAATCCTATACAAAAATAAATAGGCAAATTCCCTATTTTATTAGTCAGTGTTCTGTATGGCTGCATATATTTAAAGGTTTCCTTGCTTTGAAATGGCACGATCCCTCACATGCACATTTTATTCAAATATGAACTCCATTTTAACATGAAAGCAAATAAAAAAAAAAAAATCTGCTCAGGTGACGGTCCAATTTAGGTGCAACAATACAGTATTCTACACGTTTTCTGTGGTTCACATAATACTGGCATATGATTGGTATCACTGCCCGCCACTCCAGTAAAGAAAATAAACAAGTCTTTTTTCTGATTTTACACAGAAGTCCTTTTTAATAATTTTATTGAATACACTTTGTGGAAAAAAAAAAGTAATATCACTGACTTAAACACAACAACTTTTTTTTAGAGTAGTTTATTAAACTAATAGAACTCTGAAAGAAATAGTCATGCCTCGAGTAGCTCTTTCATATAATTTATGTAGGTTTTCACTAATTGACAGAATGAGGAATTGGTAATTAATTTTTTTAAGATTGAACAGAGAGTGAAGAAAACTTAATGAAATAATTGGAACTCATCATGGTAATGCTGTATCTCTCAACTAGGAAGCAGAAATAATGTATACACTATCAAGGGGCTGCCTGATGTGATGTGTTTTATTAGCCATTGTTTGTTTCACTACCAGGTGGCCACATTCCTGTTTTTAGTTTAGAGTCCTTAAAGTTCCTACCAATTTTAAAAAACAGGAAATAAAATACAGGGTAGATCAGGTAGCATAGAGGAACTGCATCTTCGGTGGTATTCAAGGCAAATTTAATGGAGGCCAAGAATGCCACGAGTGGACATGTGTAACAAATGGTACCACCGTAGGAGCATGAAGACAGCATCTGTCTGCTGTAGAGACAAATTATTTTCATTGCATAGATTTGGCTAAGTTGCAAATACTCAGTTACTCTGAGTGGAGAAAAAAATAATAATTCTAACTAGTGTTTCATCTTTGCCACTCTCCTTTCATCTCTCAAGCTTCACAACTTCTAAGTTTTTTCCTCGCATCCAAGCTGTCAGTGATATGTTTTAAAATGAGTAGCTTGAAATGTTTGGGTACCCGGGGCCATAAACCCAGCAGGTCAGCAACAGACACTGTTGGGGGACTTTCCATGGCTTTTGCTGGAATTAAAACAAAACAATCAGGAGGAAAGCGTCATGGGTACAGCTATAACTTATTAGTTCTAACACACATATCCCTGCAGATCACAGCAACCTCAATCTACTTAAAAAATGGCTTCCTTGGGCTAGCCAATCTTTCTATTAAATAGGTTGGCCTTCCCTGGAGCCAAGATCTGCCTCCTTCTGCATGGATTATTATAACAGCACAGGCAGTATTTTGTGCTCTGACAATTTCCAAATAAAGATCAGTCCTACAAAGGCTGAGATTGTTTATTTTTCCTTAGGGCATTCAGTTGTTCTGATTAGGGACAGAGCAGAACAAAAGTTGGATATTAAAACAGCAAAGCTGTTGTGAACCCGAGGTGTTATTTTTAGTTTAATTAGCAATACATAAATGAAAATAAATCATACAACACTTAAAATATACAGACAAAGATACACTATGTGACCTGCCAGGAAAGATCACTGTGATAAAGACAGAGATAGTAAGAAAGAAATCCTGCACATATCCAGAGTAGGAAAATGGAAAAAAAAAACCAAAAAACTAGTTTGTTATAATTTATGACACTGCTATCCAACTTATTATCTGTGTGGCTTTATTCAAAAGACACACTTTAAGATATTTCAAGCTTATAAATGACTAGCAAAACCAAAGATACTCAGTTTACATCCCATATATCTCCCCATCTTCTGTATTTACAGAAACACCAAAATGAGTGAATGCATCAAACAAAATATGTACACATCCACTACTTTTCACACTCATGTTTTTCCTTGGAGCTTCTGGAAGCAGAAGAAAGACCTCAGACTACTCACACATACCAGATTTTTAGGAACTGACATGAAGAAACACTATCTTCCCAGCTCATCAGGGGTACAAACTAGCAGGTTTATACCACATCACCTGAAGGTCACAGTTAAAACCTTGTACAGCCTTTAAATGGAAACCCTAAGTTTCTTCCCCAAACTTAAATCTTTACCTCACTCAATCTTTATCTCAAAAACTTTTTTTTCTACCAGAATACCCTCCAGTTCCTTTTTATAATCTCACTTGGGTCAACAACAGCACTTGCTTCTGTGACTCAGTAGTAATTAGTAATTAGTAGTAATTACCTTTCACCTGCATGCATATTTCAAGCTCCTGATATCAGAATGGCTCCAGAGAGGAGTTCTGTGTCCCTGGGCAGGGTCTTCAAGTCTGCTCTGTTAGAAACAGGTAATGCATGCTATCAAGTTTCCTATTAGATCCTAATCTTTTAGGCTAGATTAGATAAATGTCAGAATGTTATTCTTATGCTTATAAATTATTCAGAATATCTTACAGTAAAGCTATTATTCGCACCGCTGCAATATGAAAGTAGCTTAATTTTTGAAAGACTATAAATGAATTTACCTATATCTGAATACTTCTATGTTTTTTTTTCATAAATATCACCACTTACAGTTCATGGAAACGTTAAATACTGTAGGTAGCAAGCAAGCCTCTTTTGTACTGGAGATGTACATAGAACTGTACATGAATTATTAAAGACTGTAATTTATAGAACCAAATTACCAAACCTTATCCAAAAAGACATGCAGACCAGAAGTAATATTTAAACTCAGCCAAATTCTAATTCTAGTCCTCTGTTTTTGCTCTTACGTTTTCAATTGTGGTTACTCTATTTATTTGCATTTTTTTGGGAGTGACCTTTTTGCTGCTTTCTGGGAAGCTATGAGCAGACAGATTTCCACTTTATAGATATGCTTTTATTAAGAATAATTTTATGCAAGGCTTCAATATGTATACACGAATCAATTGAATGCTTTCAAATACTTCACCTTTGCTAATCCCTAGAACTGTTTGTAATTGCTGTGACTAATCCCAGCTAGTCACTTGGGATTATTTGTGCTTTCTAACAGACTGAATCATAAGCATTCAAAGAATACTCTAAATTCATTGGATATTAGCGAAATTGTTTAGCATCATAATTGATTCAGGCTCACAAACTCAAAGAAACTTTCTGCTGTTTGACTTCAGAAATCAAGCTTTGGATCATATTAACATCTATGTTTAAAGGCATTATTTGGAGCGGGGGGAGAGAGGGGGCAGAGGGGAAAACAACACAGAAAGAACAGTGGCTGCACCTTTTAGGAGCACACACCATGCGACCCCAAGACACTGCAAAATACCAGAAATTAAACACTTTTTCAATATTATTACAGAAAAAAATCAGTTACAGAAGCAGGAGGAGGGGTGGAGTCATTTTAGGCACAGACAAACAAAAAGCATATAGGAAAAGAAGGCTCTTTTCTTTTCTTAGCAGAAAAATAGTAAAAACAGCATTGCAAATCTGTAACAAACTGCTTAAGAAAACCAACTTTAAATTACACCTATTAGCAAAGGAACAGCGCTAGAACATTTCCAGCCAGCTGTATGTACCAGTAAAGCAAATACCTATAAAAATGAACTGGCAGCTGTCACCTTAGCAGTTGTCAAATCCTAGCTGATAGTCCACCACAAAATAAAAGCACTGTAGGTTTTTTGTGTTTTCTATAGACTTTCTTTTTCATAATTAGTTGCAACTAACTCACTGAAACACTAAAACAATCTATCAGCCTAGGCAACAAAATAGAAATTAATAGGCCAGCCTGTACCTCTTCTCTTTTGCCTTGGCCATTTCTCCTACCATTTCAGAAATATTTATTTCTGGAAGATTAAATCAAGTCTATTTATTCCTAGAAATAAAGGTATTCTTATCCATAACATTGAATTTCCCATAATACTTTCATGTTCTGGAAAAATAAAAGAAAAGTAAAAATCCCATAAACCACCAGCAATCCTACAAAAATAATTTGAAGCCACAGTTATAACAACAAAAACCACTCCAGATGCTGCATATTCTGTTTGGGTCAGTTTGCATCTGTAATTCCAGAGACAATACTTCTACTGTTGCTGCTGCTGGAATTCTTTCTGGATCAAGAAAACAGTTTTATTGCCAAACTATTCTATTTCAAGCAGAGATATGATTAAGAAGGTCTATATTTTCAGATAAGAATTGTTCTGAAACTCTGGTTTCAGTCTTCTTATATAGGTATGTGCATTTCTGCGGATTTGATAAAGTTGAGGAAAATAGTTTTGCACTTCCAAAGAAGAAAACAAACCCTAAATGAAGGAACTTCACTAAGAGTAAATAAAGAACAATAGCTTGAAAATTTTGAAGAGAAACCCTGAAAGCTTCAATTTGGTTCAAAGTACTTGCTATTATTTAGGCAGGAAAGAAGGGGAGAGAGAAATACAGAGCTATGACTATGAGTCATCTTTACTGTGGTTCAGAGACTATGCCATGCATCTGGCAGGCAAGGAAGGAAGGAATTTTATGAGGGTGACGGAAAAATCCAAAGCAATATGAAGGTAATAGATAGATCATTTAATAAACTCATAAAATAATTGAAAACCACTTTGAACTGAGAGGTCCCCTTCAGTTTACTGCTAATAAGCCACAGTTTCACTGCAGAGAAGGACTTGAGGGACAGCTGCATACACTGCAGTAAAACTTTCATTCCAGCTCTGTTACCGGAGCACTTCTATTTTCAATATAGACAATATGTCCATACATAATAACAATAGTGACAGACTGGTCTGGATAGATCCACAGCCCTTACTGAACCATACCAGGAAGGATGACCCCTCTTGACCTACAGGCTAGCAAAGCAGAGTGGGAGATGGAGTTGTCATCCCCATACTGATCTTTAGTAGAAAATGAGGGTTGTGGAAGTGAGAAAAAAGTAAGGTATGGGTGACAACCTGTCTCCATCATTAGATGGTGCCAGATGCCCTGGATGAAGGAAAACACAATTCTTAAAGACAAAAATGTATTTGGAAGAATCCACATAAATGAGAAGCTCCCGAGGATTGTTTAACATCCCAGAAAAAGGTTCTGTTCTGTCTCTGTAGGTGGGAACAAGTACTTCACATTTTTTTCTATACAGAGTCATGAATGTGAAAGGGGATAGGACTGACCTACCAGACCATTTTTCTATGAGCAATGAAACAGGAAAAAAATTGTTAAATTTCTTTAAAGAGACTGATTGATTTTATATTGGTTGGCTTAGTTATTACAGTGACAGTGAACAGTACTTGGTCAAAGCAGCCTTTAATGTGTGGCAGGAATTGTATACAGTAAATCAAGCATTCTAGCTTGACAAAAGAACAAAAAACCCATAAAGAACAGTTAGGCACCTGTGGTCTTTTTACACAAATATAAGTGAAAAAGAAATTTATGAACAAAAGAGAAATATTTAGCATTGGAAGAGGGCAAATGAATAAACCTACTCAGTATGAACCTGCTGAAAATTCTGTATTTAGGGTAAGTCTAAACATCTCAAGAATTTAGATGAGTTTTGGTAAATGAAGATTATTCTCCTAATACTTCATGATAGGTGACTGCCTGAACAACGCTTATCTCTCCTAGGACAAATCTCACGATAAAATGTACTTGCCTACAAGAGGAATCTGTCTCTATCTCAGTCTGTACACACTTGTCTTACTTGACTCTACTGTCTGTTCCCACATGCAGCAAAATATTAGTGTGACCACCATGACATTCTTGAGCTGATTTTCTATCATTTTGTTATTTGTTCTAACTACAAGTTTCTTCAGTTATGAAAGGACAGGAAAAGAGACTGGAAGATGTCTGAGACAAGATTTAAAAACCACCTGACAAAATTACTGTATACTGTAAAAGGCTGAGTTCTCTCCAGTTAAATATAAAATATCAGCCAGGGTAGGAACAGCAACTGCAACCAATAGCAGAAGAGGTTTGAGGCAAGCCTATATACTTAGAGATTGATGAGAGGAGATTATCTGATTTTTGAAGAAGACTGACACAGAAAGTGTGTGTATCCTATTATTATGCAAATATCAAAACAAGCAGACATAACTATTTTCAAAGTAAAATGATTTAGCCACACAATTGCTGCATTCAGCATCTGGCTCATTCTCCGGCTTACTCTCCAAAACTGAATGTACTGAGAAATTAAAATGAAATAAAAAACATCTAGGGCCTTTACCACCTAGCCTTTAAAGGCAGCTTGTGTTTCTTACGACCGAGGGACAGAGGGCTCTCTTCGCCTCCTGACGCAGAGAAAGAGCTAGTTTGGATGCTTATGGATGTGGCTGGGAAGCTGAACCCTGCCTTCCAGCTTCACCACCTTGGTTTCACTGACCAGTTTTAAATAAGGACAATCCAGAGATTTCCTATTAGTGCTCAGCTTCTGAAGTTAAATGCAAGGTGGGGAGAAGCTGCAGTACTGTCTGAGACTGTAGGTAATGCCCACTGAGCAGCTGGGGAGCTGAGATGGGTGCTGGGGAGCTGAGATGGGTGCTGGAGAGCTGAGATGGGTGCTGTTGGAGGTGGCAAAAGCTCTTTTAACCTCTCTCTACCACCTGAAGAGTTTTTTAGAGTAAAGAAACAATATAAACTTTAGGTGGGAAGCTTTTCAGTGTTACAAGCATAAAAAGGCACCTATGTTTGCCTCAGGGTTTCCATAGTGTTCAGTTTGCCTCAACCTAGCAAAATATTGCAGTGAACTGTCCCATCAAAATACCTAAGCTAAAAGTGCTGAAAACTGATCTCCTGGCTAAGTACTTCACTAGGTGCAATACATTAGTGTAACTGTGAGTATTGCAAGTGATCAAAAGATACAGAGCATGAATAAAAAACAAATACACACAATAATCTGTGGAGAGTTGAGTTTCATGAAAATGTAAATGTTCAATGCATAGATGAGATGATCAAAAATGGAAAAGACAGCCTGAGCATAAATATATATGGTAAATGAACAGCAGTGACTGACAAAAGTGGATCTATTTTAAAGAACATTTAAATCAGCAAAAAGCCAAGATACAATGTTTAAATGAGTCTTTATCACAAAACGTATCTTGAAAGTTATGTGGAAGAATAAGATCAGCTAGGGTACACTTTAAAGATTATAATTGGACTTTATCCCAGAAAAGGTTAAATAAATTGAAATATGTTTTATATCATTTTGCATATTCTTTTGTGATAAAAATAGCTTTACATTTCGTAGCAGTTCAAAAAAACTGTGCAACAATGGAATAATAATAAAGGGAAAAAAGCAATCAAAATAAGAAAGGGGGAAGATTTCTTGTATCCATCTGCAAAAGAAGTAATAAATTACTTCTGTGAATAATTTCAAAGACGAATAAACTGTGTGCAACTCCCAGATGACTCATCAAAAAAATTAAAGAATTGTCTCAAACAATTGTAGAAAGCATAGAAGACATTTTTTTTAATCTAAAACATAAAAATGTGTGAACTACAATATTTACTGAAGGTAGTTTTATCAGATATCCCTCTAAAAGAATTGTACAATAGTATAATATCAAAAGTCTATAGTCCATGATATTTCTTCAGTAAACTGAAGAGCCTCCACAACATGTACATTCCTTCCTATAGTGTTCAACAAGAAAAGAATTTTATCAGGTTTTCCAGGGTTTTGAACAGGACAAGATTCAGTGCCTGTAACAGAGATATAATCCACCTTCCCCCATTCCAAAATGACATACAAAAGGGACCAATTTCACTACTGTGTGACAGTTGTACTCTGTCTTCCCAGGCAGCAAAATTTTTTTTTCATAAATTGAACACACACAAGCAAATGAAGAACTTAATCTCTGAAGCATTGAATTCATGTTAGCTACAAGTTTTTTTAACTTGAGAATTTATAACTCAAAAGGAAGATAAAAAAAGAGATATGTATATACATGATATTTTACAGACATATATTCAGATGTTTTATAAATATTTAGAAATGTTTCACAAAGCACTTGGAAGCATGTTTTATATGCAGACACGTAGACAAACTAAGAATTTTCCACATATTCTTTGCATGTTGTCGCTGGTGGAGAGAGGAAAAAGCTTTTTAATTTTTCTATGTTTTTTGTATTAAAGAGTTATTTCAGCACAGGAAACAGTCTTCTCAAATGCCACTGGAGCAGGATTTCTGTCTTCAATCTGGACTGGAAGTCTCTTCTAAAGCCGTTTCTGAGCAGATGATCAGTTCAAGCAGAAGGCAGGCTGCTATAAATTGTACTAGGATGAGGCCAGAGCTGTCATTGAAGGACTTGAAGTGTTTATTAGGCAGGGAGGATGATTTTTTTTATGTGGTCCAAATGATCTGGATCACCTGCAGGCAGATGAGGGCAGGAAGGTGCACAGATCAAGTGGAGAGAGGTACCAGGGAAGCCTACAAATCTACCAGGTTTTGAGTTGTGGTAGATTTCGATTCCAGCACTTTTCCTCTTCTTCTTATTCTAGCAGTCTGCAAAACTGGCTTTTTGTCTTTGTTCATACATGGTCTTAAGAATGTAAAATCAAGTACCTGCATCACAAGCATTTCTAAAACTACAGGTATAGCAACATAACTCTACTTTTCCATGTGCCTTTCCTTTCTTTTCTTCCCTTTCTTTCTTTTCCTCAAAATATAAATATAAAAACCCAAAGCATTCATATAAATAGCACACAAAAATGCACTTGGGCATTCATTCATTACCCACACTGCCTCATATTTTCTCACTTCAATAGGTGATATGATAGTTATCTAGATGTCAGCTTGTACTTTCGCCTCTTTTCATCCCCCTCCAATTCATGTGCACCCATACACAAAGGAATGGCATAGCTGCTGAATATTTGCTTTTCCACTGTGTATCACTATAAATAAAACATTGTGCTAAATAAACTGCTGAGTACTATTCCCATAAGGACATTTTTTTTACAGTTACCATGATCTTGAATCTTTCCACACCAGCATGATAGTGAAACCGTGTTTCTCATGGGAAAGCCACAACTTTTTCTTTTTGAAAATCTCCATTTTTACAGGACATACTATATGACACTGAGTTCCTCAAAGGGTTAATAAACGTCACAATCATTGCCTTGTCTAGAGTGAAGTGACATAATGACTGCACTGATGAGATTTTTCCTGTAAAGGGGTACATTAAAAAACACACAGGAGAGAAATGAATGCATATTAGGAAAATAACAAAGAGTCTTCAATTTGCTGACTTAAAATCATTTTTTCCCTTTTCTCTATTGACTTTAAGACTGAATCTTGAGAATTTAAAATTATATTTTAAATACAAGGTTTAAAAACTAATTCACCATATTTCTATCAGCCAGCAGAGAAAGCCTGTAGCTCAGTGGTAGATAACAGCGTCCAGAAAAATACCTATGCCCAAAGCTTTCCAAAGGTATAACATGGAGGATATGACAGAGAACATGATATACATCAGGCTATTTGTCCCCAGACCCTTTCCTTTCAGCTTCAGGCCAGCTGTGTATCTGATGAATCTGAAATCCTGTCATCCCTTTGCAAGTGTCATAAGCACTAACATATATGGATTGCTGCAACCTTCTTTCTGTGCCAGTTCTGTAGTTATCTCAGTTCAGGGACTCTGAAAGAATCACAGAGGAGACAGATAACTATATTTAAGCCTTAGGAATTGCCATTTTTGTGCGGGGTAGCCTCACTTTCCCATCAAAGGGACATGGCAACCTGTTCTGAGACAAGCAAAACAGCAAGTACCAGAGGTAAAAGCTGGAATAGCAGAAGAAATCTACAGAGATACCTTGTAAAAGCACAAAAGTATTGAGAGCATTGATAAATCCCTAAAGCTGGCAACCCTAGTTCAATGGAGCCATGCCAGCCTACTCCAGCTGAGCATCAGGCCTGCTCTCTTTGCAAACAGATATAAGCATTCTATTAAATCAAACCTTCTCCTTGCTGTGCTGTTACAGCTAAGAACTTTTCTCAGTAGGCAACACCCTGCTCATGCTGAATATAGAGTTTTAGAGATACACTAACTAGGTACTTTTTGCCTGAGAGTGGAATCTTCTCTCCCTGGTCTCTTGTCACTCTAGGCACCTGCTACTGCTACAGCAAACACCGAATGCTTTATATTTCTCTACTTCCTCATGTATTGGTTTTGTTACCTCTGCCACTAGCGTATGCCGCAACTGTCTTCACAACAGTGAACAATGAAAAGGCCTGGGCTTTTTAAATAGCATTAAAATTAATGCTATTAAAATTAAATTAATTCCCATTTCCACCTTTTGAATAGCAGTGTGCCAGCAAATGAGCATTGAGCTTATGCATTTCAGCTTTCAGGGTGGCCAAACTCTTTCTGAAGTTTATTTTCTAGCTCATATACAACCTGTCATGCTTTGATCCATCACGAAAAGTATGACAGCACGATGAGGTGTCCCTCTGCATCTCAGCTGTAATTGCTTAGAATTTTGCTTAATCAGGAAATCCTCGGTACCTGTCAGGCCAAAGTCAGGGTGGGATGCTGTATCAGGTGACAAGGGTCATCTGTTTCTTTCTGACTGCTTGATATTAACACAGGAGACAGTCTCATATTACTAGATGCGCTGCACTGGCAGACAGATAATAAAGCTTGCTATAGACTCTGGAATTCCCTTTGGGTTTTAAGTAACAGGCTTGCCAAAAGTGGTTCACCTTATTTTTAAATATTTTATAGCTGCATAAAAAGTGCCAGATGCTGTTTATAAACTGGACTTAGAGCTAACCACTCAATCAGCAAAAAAAAGGAAATTGAAACAGCTTTTATTTAGCAGCTGTGAATATAAAGGGAAAACCCTAAACAAAACACCTATGCACATGATATAATTTGGATATAGAGCTACTGTTAGTGACATACTCAGAACATTTTCCATTCAATTTGATATGGCAGGTATTGTATTTTACATACAACAGACTTATTTTCTAGTCAAGACAGCTTTTTCCTCGTGTCAGTGGAATAGATGCTTGACCACCTGTTCTCAAAATTAAAATGTTTCATTAAAGAAACATGCTCATTATGTATTGTGCAGAAGATACACTGTATTAGCTGCAAACTTGGAAGAGGAAGAGAGTGTGATAAAAGACAGTAAAATAATTAGCGACCAAGTGAGGACAGTAAACGTAGTATTTCTGGATTTGGCTAAACATTTGGTATGGTGCCTCACAAAAAAATTATTTTAAAAAAATTAATTCAAAATT
>JAOTQQ010000001.1:99048759-99061489 GCA_026546715.1 Gallinago undulata | reverse complement strand
CTGGAACCATTCCTCCTTGTTCCTTGGGTCACCTCCCTCTGTTACTGGGCTCTGCAGAGCCTGGTACCACCTGTCTACTTCCCTTTCACACTGCCTTATCGACCTTAGTCTATTCACTTCCTCCTTCAGTTCAGCTACCAATTTGCCTGAAGAAAACTTTAAGAACCGTTATTTAACAGGTGCGGCCTTCCAGGTTGCTATTGGGAAGAGGGGATGTCAGCAGTCTGACTGAACAGGACACAGAGAGCTCTCTTATTCTTCACTCTCAACTCCAGCCCTCACTTCTATAACACTTTCTCCTCTAGTTAAAACAGAGATTCATTTCAAGTTCAAAGTCCATTTCAAAGGTCTCCTCATCACCATCACCTGTTGAGAAGCCTCATGACAATGAACCTCACTGAGCTAGAGACAGTCAGATGAACTCCCAAACAGCTATGGAGGACATACTAACAGCCTCAAAGTTGGTGGTTCAGGATGTTTGGGACAGATCTGAAAATGCACTGAGACATCTGAAGATGCAGCTAGGCATGCCACAGGATTTAAATGAATGTCTAACCAGGCACTGGCTAGCTGCCACTGTATTTTCAAATCCGTTAAATGCCCATGTGCTTTTGTTAATCCTGCTATGTGCTTTTCTGTCTTTTTGGGCAGTTCAATCTTTTTTTATTCTGGTCCCAGGTTATTAAGTTACAAAACTGTATTTTGATATATATCACAAAATAATTTACATTAAGTATGTACAGCCTTAGAGAGCAGGACCATTTCTGTGTTTCTTGTTTTTAGAGGTGATTGCTAACTAACAGCTTTAGCATTCCTATAGCTGTGCCATCTGATGACTGCAAAAAATCCTCAAAATATTAATTAACTGAGCTACACAACGCACCTGTGAACTAGATTTTTATCATTCATTGGCAGATGGGGAAACAAAGACACAGAAAGGTTGAATGCCTTATTGAAGAGCCCAAAGGAGGCCTGTTGCAGAGCTGGAAAACAAACAATTAGAACCCAGATACACTAACATTTGGTGCTGCACATTGTTACTCTGCATTACATCTCAGGTCTTCCTTTCAAGACTCAGACCACAATCCCTTTGTAACTCAAAACTCTTCTTCTGCTACTCCTACCTCAAAACCCTTCCATTATGTTCTTTCTGTTGACAACACCCAACCTATTACTCAGCTATGGGTCATATTTTTGACTCTAGATTCTCATATTCTGTTGAAGACTTGTAGCTAGCTCTTTACTGGGTGTCTAAGACAGAGCTTTCCCATCTTATCTTTGTAGACAAAGTACTTGTCTAAAGTTTCATCATATATCAATAGCTCAACCCCTTCCTTTTGGTCTTGACAAATGCAATCTCATACAATCAATATTCCTCCAGAAAACATTGCTGAGGAGATCATTTCTGTAAGCCCTTTGCTTTGCCTTTGTCATCTCTTCACCAATTCCCCTTTATTTTATTTTACAAACCTAAGCTCTTGTCTTTATTTTTTAAGTCCCTCATAGCCTGTTCCTGTATTATCTGTATTGTCCATTCAGTATAAAAATGTTAAGTCCTACCATATGCGCCCCTATAAAGATGGCAGGATAGAAGAAAGACTGAGAGATAAAAGATTGGTCTCTTCCTTTGAACAGAAGACTCGCTCTGGGATTAGAAAAGCAGAGTGTCAACAAATAATTGGCAAGACAACTGGTATCAATAAGAAATAAAGGAAGGCTTCTGACTAATGTCTAACAAGTTAGGTAGTAACTGTTAGCTAGTAAAATTGTCCTCCAAATATAAACAATATTTGATTTTACAGCTCTTACAGGTGAAGCAGATTTCAAGGCCACAAAACCCTCTTGCTTGCATGTTTGTGATCTGTCTATATAGCTAATATCTACTGTGAAGGAAGAGGACCAATTTATCATCGAGGAAAGGGAGAATAGGACAAGAGAACTTCTCTGCGTCTTTACAACAAATCATTCACAGCTTTAGCAAGAAATATTTCTGCTGAAAACAAAAGTTGCTCTACTGAATCCAGGACAATTTTAGTAGCTAGAGGTACTAATTTGAGGCCCTGGACATTCAAATCACAAGCATCTGTAAATTACAAAAAAAATCAACTTATTTTGAAAAGCAAGTGAGACTACCCCAAAGACCAAAAAAGAAACCAAGAAAAAAATTCCCCTTTTATTTTACTGTGATATTACTGGGGCAAACAAGTCAGGACGTGTATTAAACAGTTCCTTAAAAATAACACAAAAATACAAATGTCATAGTGTCTTCCAGGGTTCTTTGGTAGTATGTATCTACATCAAGATAGCAAGGAAGAGAAAAACCACGATGATAAAAACTAATATAGCAGGAAGTGTTGTTCCAGGAAAAAAATTTCAGGCCATGAAATAATTCTATTAAGCAGTATTTTTATAAGGAAGCACAGTTAGAATTATAAAACCATAGAATAGTTTGGGTTGTAAGGGACCTCTAAAGGACATCTAGTCCAAGTCCATTGCATCTTCAGGATGGCTCAGAGGCCTGTCCAATCCGACATTGAATGCTTCCAGGGATGGAGCACCTACCACCTCTCTGGGAAACCTGTTCCAGTCTTTCAACACTGTGTGGCAGTGTGCTCTCCCTGTTTTTCCCCCTCTTCCCCACCCCCATCCTCCCTGGTTCCTGCTTGGGCCATGGCCATAACAACATCCATTGTGATAAATTGAACCTGGACTTTTGGGGATGGCTGGCAATGCAGCCAAAATGCTGTCTGGAGTGGGGACCTAGATAATTTGTTCTCTATAAATAGCAGACAGCCCAAGAGCCCTTTGAGCTCTCCTGTATGGCAGCAGGCTGTATGCCAGGATCTCTCCCAAACGCTTCCTTAAGGTTCTACTCCTCAAGGTTGAGAGATTCCTTGCTGCAACATATTCTTGGTAAGTGACTAATAGCATGCTAAACTTTGAAATCTTAGCTAAGTGACATAAAGGACTGATTGCACATATAAAATCCTTCAAACATAAAGCATTGACCAAGCCTGAGACTAGGATTGGATTTAGCCACGCCTAGACTCCTCTCTGAGAGGACTTTAGAAAGCAAGGGGGTCCTTTCTGAACCTCATGACTCAACAGGAGGGTCTCCCTGACAGCTTGTCTGACCTTGCCCTCTATGGAGTAAATAATCAAGTGTACCTTGCCATCGAATTTCATAAAACACTGTCGCATTTACTACTAATTTTGTCAAATCACTGTTTTACCTTAATAACTATTTCACTACTTCTCTCTTATGAGTGAAGTCAATCACTCCACCCGCAACACACTGTCATATTAAAAAATTTCTTCTTTATATCTAGTCTAAATCTATCCTCTTTTAGTTTAAAACCATTATCCCCTGTACTATTGCAACAGGCTCTGGTAAAATGTTTGTCCTTGTCTTTCTTTTATAAGCCCTCTTTAAGTACTGAAAGGTCACAATAAGGTCTCCCTGGACCTTTCTCATCTCCAGGCTGAACAACCTCAAGTGTCTCAGCCTGTCTTCAGAGGAGAGGTGCTCCAGCCCTCTCATCATCTTGATGGCCCTCCTCTGCATCCACTCCAACAGGTCCATGTCCTTCTTAAATTGGAGCAGGTCCAGAGCTGGATGTAGTGCTCCAGAAGGGCTCTCACAAGAGCAGAGCAGAGGGGCAGAATCATCTCCTTTTCCCTGCTGGCCACACTTCTGATGAAGCCCAAGATGCAGTTGGCTTTCTGGGATGCAAGCGCACATTGCTGGCTCATGTTGAGCTTTTCATCCAACAGATTAAATGTCTTTTATACAAACACTAAATGAAAAGTACTTAGACTTCAAACTCTTCTACTGATTGAAACAGGAGAAAATGTTTTGGGATGGCACTATTTAGATGAATTTAGGTCATTTAATGCAATTCAAAAGAGTGTCCCAGAGTGCAGTTACAAGAGACTACACAGAAAGGTCTTTCCAAAGTTGGAGATTTACCACACAAGACAAATAAGAAATAGGATACCCAAGATAACATTCTTCCATCCCTTCTTTATGCTAGCAAGATTCACTCATTTTAATACACTTATCAATTTAGGATGTTGTGAACCTGGTGGTGGTGTGACAGGAACTGACATTTTAGATGGGTTAAGAATGAAGAAAGGGTACAGTGATGAAAATGTATCCACATCAAAGATCACAACCAGCAACAGCGACATTTTGACATCCTTGTCCTAGGTTCTAGTCAAAAAAAAAAAAAAAAAGGCACAAACCAATAGAAGAATTTAGCTGGAAAACAAATTAGTTAGTAATCCATCACTTTACACAAGGTGGGAAGTAATACTGCACGCACAGAAAAAATATTTAAAATTTAAAAAAAAAAGCTGTATTGAGTCAGCAATTTTCTATAAATGGTAACAAAAAAGCAAGATGCCTTTTCCCCCACATAATGGGAAAGAGTATAAAAAAGATACAACCTCCCAGCATTATTAATATAACAATGGATTATTTGCAATCAAGAATCAGATGCAAAATACCTACAACAATCATGCTCTTGCTCTGGTAGTACCTCTAGTAGGTAGCAGTCTGCTTGCACTCCTGAAATATAGCAGAGATCAGGGAGAAGATAATGAGGCAGAACTGCTGAAGGTGTGTGCAGCAGGTTTCCCTTCACAGGTAGTTGTTGGTCTAATATTATTACAATATGTTTTTGTCTGTATTCTTAAAATTGTTTTTTTACCAGGAACACTTAGTGGATTCTTTAGGCATTCCTATCAGACTTACAATGCTAAATAGTGGACTGTATATAAGGCAGAGCTCTTGTTTATTTTTCATTCTGTCCTTCTCTGTGCATTGTCATTTTAAGGTGTAGTAGCTCAATATCTGTGTTTACATTAGCTGCAATTCAAAAGTCACTTAAACTATCAATATAATGTCAGGGAATCTCTTGTTTCCTTCCTCCCAACTTCTCTATGAAGGGCCAAAAAAAATAGGGGTGGTAATCTGTAATCAACCTAGGAAATGTGTCCCAATCATGTGGTAGGATTTGGACAGGGGACTGAGTCTTTTTATTTTTAGTCTATGTTTAGAACAGAAACCTTTTTTTTGAGAACAGGAGCCTTGTAGGTATGGAAGTAGACATGGTCAGCAAAAGAAGCAAGCCATTAATACTGGAGCATGTGTGTCAGCAGTAACATCTGTGAGGACCAGATATAAAAGAGGAATAAACCAGCCACAAGGAAGAAAAAGGGCCTAGAAGTTATACAGACCAGAGAAGCTTTGAATTGGAGACCAGGGTCCAAGGTATGTGATGTGATGACACTCAAAGAAGTTAAGGATGGCAGGAAGTGGGGATTGTAGAGTAAGGATATTTGAGTCAATGAGATGATGGTGACAGCAGAATGGATAGGAGGGGTCTGAACAGGCTGGAAAGAGGCAGCAAATGAGGATGTGGTCACCTCTGGGGAGAAGGAGAAGACAACATTAAAGGTGGGAGAGCAGAGACTATGGAGTAGATTCAGAAGAGCTGATGGGCCTTGGATGTCAGAAGCTGGTATGAAGGAGATGAAGGTGATTCAGAGCTGGAAGAACTGGGGCATTAGATTTGTGTTTTGCTGAGGCACTTCAAACTGGTGTGTTTAGAGTAACACAGAAAGATGAACAAAGTTATTTCAGGAATAGAGGTGATGTAGGCGGTCTTAATATAAAAGGGTAAATAAAAATGCCAGTAAACACTTGATAATAGGTACAATGCTTAATTGAAGGCAATATAATATGAGGTAAGAGTGATGGACAAAGATAATCCATGGAATAATATCTTAATACTGGCATTTTACCATCTCCTGAGATAGCAGAATCTAATTGAAGAAGTTAAATAAGAAGGAGTTACAATAATCAAAGTCCTAAAAGCATGTGGCATCATGCAGTGTTAAAAACTTTAATATCCAAGCAGTATTTCTTATTTGGCAATTTAAAGGGTGAATACTATTATTAACAGAGGGTTTTCATCACAAAACTAGGTCTATTAATACCTTCAGTGTTCTTGAGGATATTGGATCAGACTGCTGCCAAAAAGACATCTTTAAAGTTGGGGCAGATTTTAATAAATTCAAGCCAATTTTTAACACTTTTGTACTAAAAGGCATTAATTATTAAGAATTTTGTGACATCCACATTTGCACTTTTGCTGAACCATTGAGCTAAATGTTATGAACATTTAACTGCACTAATTCATATTTTTAAAGCTTTAGCATTTGATGCCAAAACATCATGAAACTATCAGAGGTGACAACTCTTGAACCAAGTACTTTATGCGGCCTAATACTAATGAACAGGAACAAATTATTTTGTTTTTAAAGACCCTGCCATTAGTAGAACAATAAGATCTAAACCAAAAAAAAAAACCCACCAAGATTTCATGCGAGTTACCTATCTGAGATGTGTTAAAAAGACCTTGTGATTTGTAATCTTACAAGATAATGACAGGTGTAATAGAAAACAATGCTAAAAGCAATCTATTTCAGACCTTTTGACAGACCTCCCTCATGTGAAAGGTTTCTAATGGGATTGAAGTCAAAGAGACATTTCCTATCCTACTGTGCTCATTGCAAGATGACTGCCACAGACTTACCACTGTAGCTGTTCAACTTGACCCTCATGTAAAAATAGAGTATTTTAATAATGTCACAGCAAGCTTTCCAGATCTTTTTAAGAACACTATCTCTCTTTTTATGAGATGACTCTTTCTGAAGAACATCATCAAGCAGGCACAGTTGTGAGACATTGTGTTCATTAATAGGTTCCACCTTGACTTCCATAGAATATGAATCACTGACCTGTTCACAGGCAGGGAATTTTCTTTAAGTGAGATAGACAATTATTTTGCTTCATCAAATAAAAAGGCTCTACCTTACACCGAAAAAACTAGAATAATGAAACATCCCTTCCCAGTAGTTTGTAAGGAGATCTTGTATTGTTAAAATTAAATACATGGAGACAGAGCTATATAATTTGTGGGCAGAAGCTGAAGAAAACTGAAGTATAATTTATGCTATTTCAGGATTGGAAGTAGAAAGAGTTTTTTAGGTAAAATAGACTGTCAAGAGTTCCTCCCTACAGAAGCTGAAGAAAATAAGCTCGTCTTCTGGGAATAACAAAATAGAAATATATTAAAGAATTTCTTTAAGCATAAACCAGTAAGCTTTATTATTTGGCCTAGGAAATATCTAAAAAAGGCTTCATGAAAGAGATACCATGAAAAATTTTGTCATAACAGCGCATGAAATGTTTATTGGAAAACAGGCTAAGTCTCAAATTTCCCTAGCAGTTCCTACATTATCTCTGGAGAATAGCATGGGTAAAAAGGTGAGGGGTGAGGCTGACACCTTCAACACCAAGGAAATGCTTCTTATGTATTTTTAATGTTTTGATTAGAGTTGATCAAAAGACAAAAACTATTTATTTTAGAGTTTAAAAGCTATTTTAATATCATATTGGAAGAAATATATATTTAAACAGAATTGGGACAAATTTATATTTTTAAACACAGAGTGATGGAGAAATGTTTCTTGCTTTCTTGGTAGCCAGGTGATTACCCAGTATGTGAGAAATCTCCATTAATCAGTCACCAGACCTTCTTGAAACAGTAATTACAAACCACAACCACTGCTGATTGCTACAAACATTCTCTGCTTTGGGGATACATGTTAATTACATATTATATGATACCCATTAATTTATGCAGTTAACTTCTATAATTTAGTCTTGCAGTTCATAGCTCTTCCTCCACTTTTTCTGTACCCTAAAATGGAGTATATTTCATTATATTACTTTGTGTTTTGGGAGCTGAGGGAGCTGGTTACTGGAAGGTAATGGAAAATAAGGAGTTCTAAAGAAATTATGTATGATTTTTTTGTGGTTTTTTTTATTTATTTTATTTTTCACTACACCCTGTACTAGTGGAGAAACTTGAAAACAAACAGTTTTTCTACCCATTGTGTCTTTTTTCTATTTCTGTTTGTATATAATGCAGTGGGAACATAATTTTTCTTTTCTTTTCTTTCTATACAAGCAACAGTAACTCACTGGAACTCAGAGATTAAAATTAGGAGCAGAAAATGATCAGTAAAGTAATTTAAAACTATTTGTAAGGAGAGGAAAGTTCTCTCAAACAACAAATTACTAAATTATGCTAAGACTGAATGAAGTTTGAGATCAGAGACACTCTGCATTAGCTGATTCTTCAGTCAAAGCAGAAATGAACAATAACCTACATGCAACATACATAAAAAATTTTAGTTCCTTTACAGAAAAAAATGAATTGGCCAATTTAAGTATAGTTAATTGAGAATTGATGTCTAATTAATTTCAAACGAAACTATACAGGATGCAGTAATCTCCTGGCTACTGCCTGTACATCAAGATTTGTTGTATTTAAATATCTGAAATAAAGAAAACTAAAGGAAGGAAAACTATGTTTAATGTACAAGATGTATTCAGGAAGGAAAAAGTTAGCCAATAAATCAGAACTTCAGGGACTGATCTTCTAAATTGGTGAAGATCCTTGGATATCCTTTGCTCTAATGTCAGTTGAGTGTATGCTCTATCTCAAGAGAGGTGCTCACACCTGATAGGAACAGGTCAAAGTATGTAAAAATCATTTGTCAAAATTGTACAAAGTATAGCACATCTGATTCTCATTTGGTGTGGTACTACTTATAAGTGAAAAATAAAATTCTCCTTTTAAAACAGGGATTTAAACTATCTTTTCAAGTTTCTTTAGAACTTTCTTTAGAACTTTTGGGGGATCTATTTTTTATAAAGATATTCTCTCCCAGTAAAATCATTGTCAAGTTTGCTGCCTCTGTTCACATTCTACCTTCCTTGGGTTTACAGTACTGAAAAATTATATGATACTCGGGAAATTCCTAATTAAAGCACATCAAATCCATGGAGATCTATGCTTTGGCTTCATTATGTAGAGACTCTCACTGCTTATACAAACACTATTAAAATTGGGACTTTTTTCTGTTTATTAGAAATAACATTAAATATGAAGTAAAACATCTCAGTGTTTTATATCCATGATGGAGGGGAATAAGGATCTTGAACTTCCTGTTTTCACTGCCTGTGTAGCCACACTTGCACAAATATAATGGCTTTACACCATACCCAAACACAAAGCCCAAGCCTAACTCTTTGATATTAAAAATTAAAGTTAAGTTGTAATAGTAAGTCCTTCTGTGTCATCTGTACTCTTTCCTGTGGGAAAAAACACAAGCAGTATGCATTGTATATGACTTTTGCTGAAGTTTGAGGATGTAGGGAATTGGATGAAAGGAACTGTCTTTCTTAACAAAGAGTACACAGTTCATGGGAAATTAAAAACAGTGTTCTGTGAGCCATTGGATTACCCTTAGCTTGAAGTTTGCATCTTTTCCTCTCTCACTCCCATGAGACCTCTGAAGACTTACAATTAGAACTGAATTCTCAGATTATTATTTTACTTGCAAATATTTTTTCTGTAAATGAAGAGGATCAAAGTATACAGCTCACCTATTCTGTCGCATCTTCATGGATGGAAAAAAGGTCCTTATTCTGATTAGGTAAGTAGACTCCCAGCGCTGTATAGAATATATACTATATGGAGACCATAGGAACATTCTTATTTTCATAGATTCATAGATTTACTGTGGTAAGGACCTTCCTTCTCCTGTCTTCTTGGCACTCCTCCATTATCCCTTTGAATCTCCGGGTCTGGAAAGTAGACTGTCAGGGATCTATGTGAACAGAGAACAGCATGCAGTGTTTTAGAAACTTCCTCCCTTTTCTCCTACCCCCACAAAAATTTAAGTTAAAATAAAACAACTCAACAGGGTTTCTCTCCAGCAGAGTTTTGGCTCTGCTTCCTTCATAGTTTTATATCAGACTTACAGGGAAGAAAAACAGAGAAGGTAAAGCAAACAGATGTAGTGGCTACCCCAGTCTAACAGTGCAAAGACATGAACCAAATCTGTGTAGCATCAAAGACAGTTAACATTTTCCAACTTGTTACCCTAGTGATCAAGTAATAACATACTGCAGCTTGGTCCTGTGACTGACAGTTGAGAAAACAAGCTTCTCAGCTGCATGAGACACTGCTAAGTAGCTCTGCCACACCAGGGTACAGAGAGACTTCAGCACTCTGGAAGTCTTTGAATGCCATTTCAGATAACAGAGAGATTTTGTTTTTGAAAGATTCTGTTTCTTTTTTACTGAATAAATGTACAGTTCTATCAAGCAAATTTGGCACACCTTGAAATAGATGGTATTAACAAGATAGCTCCCCTAAAAGGAAATACTATTTTCATGTAGAAGCGGCAGGTATTTCTAATAACCTATTGTCTCTATATTTATAACATATAGAGCTGCCTTTGTATCAGTGCAAGAGAAGTAGAAAAAATTATAACTACCTTACAAGTTCAATCATGTCATGTGTGTCTAAAAGCATGTTAAAAGCAATGAAACAATAGCAAGGAAAACTTCAGTTTGAAAACAACCAGGCAAAAATGTTATGCAAGTATAAAGTTGGTATAATGTTTGAGAACAATTAAATACCCTCATGTTTACCTGAGTTCTGCCTCTGTTGACTCTCTTACCTGTCCTTGAGTAGTTCACAATGAGTGCTGAGCCTTTGAGCTTGCCTGGCTACCTACTGCTTTTCTCTTCCCTGACAGGATGAACATAGTTGCTATGTCTGATACTGGAACCTATTGGGTACCCCAGCTCTTACTGACAGGTTTCAGGACAGAGAGGATAAGAGAAAATATAAAATTTCTTAGGTTTCCTTTCTGAGCCAAGATATTTACAGAGAAGATAAGTACAGAACATGCGGGCATGACACCAGTGATGGAGGCAGGGGGGGGAAGTTAGGATTTTATTGAGCAGCTCTGCTGCCTGTGGCTTACATCTCTTCATTTTCAGACTAATTTTTTTTACCAAGTTAAGCTGTACCCCACCATATGACAGAAAAAAATGTTAGACAAGAAGAACAGAAAAGGGAAACTGAATTTCCAGTCAGCTAGAGTAAACTCTTTGGTTACTCATAGCAATATTTGGATGCAAGAGAAGGAATGGATGCTTGGAAGAATAAATCACATCAGTAACAAAGCCAAGAGGCATGTCTTGGCATTGAACCAATCATCTGAAATCTCTATAGCTTCATATAATGCTGAGAAAACAGATTTTACTACTAATGATTTTTCAGGATCCTCACCATTGCAGTTAGTTTGGTCCTATACCCAAGACAAAAAAGCAATCAATGTAGTCACTTCACAGAAAGTTGGACTTTAGTTTCTTCAGATAAAAGTACGGAGCCTATACACTCAAAGAAACTCATGCCTTGATAATATTCTGGTAGTGTATAATTCTTAGCCAATAAACTCACCAGGCTCTTATCTTTGTTATCATTTCAGCACATTGATCATGAACAACTAATGATCAGAACACATCTTTTGCACTGATGAACCTGTCTGTCTATCTGTTGAATCACAGATCGTACAAAATTCATGACATCCCCTCATCCAGTAAATCAGAAAAATTAACTGGGTATACCTCATGTTAGCTTTTTATTTAATATCAGCCAGTAACATTCAATGGAAATTCACATAAGCTGAAGTCCAGACAGGCTTTATTTTCTAAAAAGCAGGACAACTTTCTCACCTTTTTCTTGGCTTACTGTTAAGCCTTTCTATATCTCTAGCTTTTCTCATCCTTTAGTTATTGGAGAATTAAGAACATAAGTGACAGTGGGAACAGCCTTAGGACTAGTAAAAGGAGAAACCTTAGGACTAGTAAAAGGAGAAACATACATACTTTATGAGGAATAACTGAAAAAATTAAAAGTATTGCCCAGTTTGCCTGTTTCTGCCATCTGGTAGAAAACAGAATGACTTTGTCAGTATTTCTCTTACCTCTCTCCAGAGTGAAAGGTGCATGTACAAGACTAGCTGGGCAAAATATCTGGGAACACATATTTGTCTACAAACACTTAGCAGCTTAGACTGAGTTGAGATAGGTAGAGATTATAAATTTTGAATGAAAGAGGTCAGAATTCAGACACCAATAGTATTAAACTTTAAGAGTAACACACTTGTCATTGACCATGCAAAACCAGCACTGATCTTGATTTCAGTTTGATGAATGACAAATATGGGTAAATACTTCAAATAATTGTTTCTAAGCATGAAAAATAGCTAGCATGCTCAACATTTTCAAACACTAGAAGTTAGGCAACTAAAGATAACTGATCCATTTACTTAAGGCTCAGGAGAGCAAATTTTGTTTTTTTTTTTTTCTTAAAATGAGGTATTGAGCACCTAAAAAATGTTCAGGAGACAAAGTGAAAAAAAGTTGTTTGGCTGCCTTCAAGAAAGGCTGTTATCGCCACCCTGTTATTGACAAAAAGCAACATGAAGACAACTGTGTAAGATGTACAGGAGGGCTTCATTAAATATCTTGCCATTTCCTATACTATAAGAAGTAGCAGAGTGTTAAGGACTGTATCCTGTGTCTGCACAATTTAGTTATGTCTTACAGTGCCTATCATCAGATATTTAGATAGTTTTCCCAAACATCAGAAAGTTTGAGAGAAATCGGAAAATCTGTCCTCTTGGTCTTAATAACATTAGATAAAAAAATTCTCAGCTTTACCTTTACTTTTAAACATTAGTATTTATCTGTTCTGTCACTTCCATGCTTAACAAAAAAGTTTTATTTTTA
>JAOTQQ010000001.1:99013915-99042098 GCA_026546715.1 Gallinago undulata | reverse complement strand
CTCTTTTCCTTAGGGTAGAGAGGGGAGGGAGAGGCCATCTGTCGTTCTGGTTGGTCAATTTGGTCAAAACCACCACAAAAAGAAAAAGTTGAAAAATCTTTACAGCTTTCAGAGTTGTTCTTATTTTCAGATTTGAGTTCATGGTATGCTACTGTTACCATTTCTGTGTATAATTTTGAGCTTTGAAAGCATTCTGTTTTATGAAAGTTGATATTCCTATATTCTCATTTAACTTAAGATCTACCAAAAAAACTCTCCTCCTTTATCATGAGATTAGGAAAAAAAAAAAAAAAAAAGAAAAAGGGTAAGGTCTTTTAATAGATAAAATAGTATACAATGTATATTTAGGAGATAAGATGAGCTGTAGCTATCATATTGATCTTGTCTAAAACAGTTGTACATATCTGAGGTCTTGAACCTCTTTCCAATCTGCTACCAACAAAGTAAATGTGTGTATGACCTGTAACACTGATATGACTAATTAGCTGCAATCCTTCTGCAGACCAGATAGAAATAAAGATAAGGAGAAGGTCAAGGAGAGAGACTGAAGAATTGGTATAACTTATGTTGACTCCACATAGGCTCGGCCATTAGAGACTTTGAGGCTCATATGTTACTCTAACACAATAAATATGCCAGAGTCATTGAGAGGGAACAAGATTTCTGTCACTTTGACTCTTTCCCATTCCCAGAGTACTAGACTTCTGACTCGCAGAAAAGCTGTAAAGCTTATCATCTCCTACTAGAGCTGTAAAATCAAAGCCAAAAGAGTTCAGCCGATATTTATACAGAAGTCACCTACATTTATGTAAATTTGCTGGTATAAAATTTATATGAAAGATGCTTAGGTTTGGTGCAGTAAAATTCTGGGGCACTCACTAATGAACAAATTAAAGAGAAAACAGTTGTGGTGTGTGGCTGTTCGAAATCACAACAACCATTCAGAAGATCTAGATATAATTTCTCGTGGTTAGAGATGCCCAGTATCACTACACATCCCACTTATCCCCTCTTCTGTGCTTCACAGCCCCATTTGTAACATGGAGACTATACAGTAACCTAAATCCCAAAGGATTTCCTGGCTTAGTATAAGTCCGAAGATCATCAAAAAGAAGGTATTGAGACTCAGAACTGTTTTGGAAAAAAAAGGGAACAAAAAATTTCAAAACACTCCATACAAAGGTAAGTAATAATGTTTGCAATAATCACAGCACATACTAACATTCTGCCCTACTTAGTACATTAGAAAAAATTTGTGGGTTAACAGATAAGAACCTATTTAGATAAATGGTTAATTGAGATTAAAAACACATTTAAAAGTTATTCCCAGTCCTCAGCCTCAAATAGTGCTCATTATATATGGTAAAGTTGACAGTCTTTTCAGAGGCACTTTATCCCAAGAACTGTTATCAATTACATTCATCACAAAGAGGCTCAAGCATGCTAAGCTAGGAACACCAGCTTAGTTTATACTGGATAATAACAAACTGTAAACGTGGTTTCCAAATAAACCTTGTAAGGATTATGATGAGAAGTAGAAAAGGGTGTTATCACTAGTTCTTCTGCGGAGCAAAAGAGAAGGGCAGCAACTATGGCATTCAACAGAAACTGGAATTTATGGCATTCAACAGAAACAGTACAGGCTAAAATAGACATCACATAGGCAGTAGGCTGTGGTACATCTACACCAAAAGCACAAAAATGTGAGACTACTTTGGTTTCTTCAAGTTGAAAGAGCCTCACAGCTGAGAAAGGACCTCTATACCTGGCAGAATTTTCATAAGCAAAAACCAGCTGCTGCAGCCACTTCTAATTGACTTGTTCCACAGTTTCAAGCAAACTAATTAAAACAAATCCAAACCAAAAGAAAAAAAAAATCAAAATAAAAAGCAAACAAATAATCAAAAAGTAGAAAACAAAACAATAAACGTAATTATGCTCAGTCAGAAATTCTTATCTGAAAATTTTAGACAGACTTTCATTATTCCAAAATGGCAATTATTGTGACAGTGTCTAGAGATAAAATTTATGATTATCTGTTTAAAGTAAGAAGTTGAAATCATTGAAAGAACTAGATTGATTGTTCTTTTCTCCTGAACAATCCTGGGATGGGTGGTTTTTTGTTTCTGTTTTTTGTTTAGGTGTTATAAAGCCTTTTATGGTTTTTTCTTCTTATTATTCATTAGGTCAGATTTGAGACCTTTCAAGGCTTGATGATTTTGGTTTTGTTTTCAAAACACAAAGTAACCACTAACCTCATGGTTATGAGAACTTCATGGGATACTCAGGTTGAAGTCACTGCTGTGAGTCACACCAGCTACTAAGAATGTGGCTCTTGCACTGCTGTGACAAACACACTCAGTTGCTGGGTGTATTGCTATGCAATCCCTCCATATATGATTACGAGAGGGTGGGTTTTTTTCCATAGAAATAACCAAATATTCCTCAAAACAACACCATGAATCTAGACCCTGATAGATGGTAGATAAGTGCCTCAACCTTTAGTCAAATTGATGCTGGGTGTGAGAAATACTCCGAAAATATTTTCCACAAGAGTTTTCTCTAACAAAGTTTTATCTACTGTAAAATAAATCTCTTCAAAATGAAAAAAAACCCACTGTATCATGTCAGTCTTTAACATTACTGAATAGGAGGAAAGAAGTATATATAAATCAATCATTAGAATAATCATGAACTCTATGTAACTGAATAAACTAAAGCATTGTGTATTCATTTAAAATGACTATTCAAAAATTTCCTCCTTAAGCTTAGACTATCACAGATGTTGCATCTGAAATGATTCTTGGAAAACAAACAAAATATTGAATAATTTTAATAACCAGAGCATGGAAGAATGTTAGTGGAATGCTCTTTAGCAAAAGAGAGGCTGATAACTACCACTTACAGACAAAAAACCTTGACTTCCACCCTTTCTGGAAAAATGTTGCAGGAATCTTAACTAACTCTCCATCTGACCAGTGATCAGTGAATATGAAGTCAGGCGAAACAAACTGCAGAGCAAAAGATCCCTCACAGATAATCTCCTGTTACATCTTTTCATACACCACTGATATTTCATTGGCTATACAGCCTATGTGAAATATTTCAAACTCAGATCTCCTTGACTCAAAATTAAAGAGCAATCCATGATGCTAAGCAGTGACATAACAGACACAACTCATAAAATTCTGTCATGTATGAGTGGGACACCACTTCTCACATACTTAATTTATATGATGATGACTAGGGTGTGTAGGCCATAAGCAAAATAAAAGGTTAGTGCTATCTCTTTTTATACAGTCTTCTTTGTGCATAAACAATTTTATGGATGGAAGATTTTTTTAAGCACACCTACAGTATGTTCTCCAAGCTACAAAAGGAGCATTTATCTGAACAAGTCTTTTTTTAATAACATAAATATCTCACACTAGCTGTGGCATTTTTCAGAGGAGTTTCTTAAAGCACGCTGTGAATTTTGTATAAAACTGTTTCATGTGTTTACCTCCCATGTATGGCTAATTTTAAACCTCTAGTTTTCTTTGTACCTTCTTCTCTGTTATGATCCTCTTAGAAAATGAGTGAAGAAAAAATCATGGAGTTCAGGAATCTGCACTTGCTAAAGATCTGGATTTTATGAACTGCAAGGCAGTCTCACTGAGTGATTCAGCATCTCTTTCTCTTTTATCCTCACTAGCAGCAATTCTGTCATCACCTTACAGCCTTCTGTAGCTATCTAATTATACAGACTCTTCTGGAACAGCATTTATTTTGAAAATATTTTTTTTAATAAAGTTTATTTAAAAAAATGTACTGAACATTACCCTTAATAGTAAGTTCTTTGCATTTGTATTTCTTTTCAATGGATTTCATAAATATTTTGAAGCAGTCATCTCAGATGAACTTTTAGGCTTTTAGTTATATTTTTTAGTTATATTTTCTCTAGAATATTTGCATAATTCATGAATGCACTAATAATATCAGCATTTAAGAATGCTGTATCAAACCATTATTAAAGGCTAATAATGTCCTATTACTACTGACGTATCACAATAACTGATAAAGTCAATTAGTGACTACACTTTATTTTCAGAAATCCTTAGGAATGAAATTTCCTTCAAGTGACAGATGGGGCTTAGTTCTAAATGTCTTTTTTGGTGGTGTTAAAAGCTTGAAATTCTGATGGTCTGAGCAAAAAATAAGCAGAAGTGATAAACAGTTCCAACTCTGTTCCTTCTCCAATTTCTTAAAAAAGATATTTTAAAATATTTCTAGGTTTTTGAAACCATAATACAACACATTTTGGAAAATGATACTTTACAATTCAGAACAAAGTAAAATAGTGAAATACTCCTGCAACATAAGAATTGCATGTTTCAGCAGGATTCTTGACTTCTTTGGTGGAATTATGGAGAACACAGCGGGAGCTAAATGCAGCATTAGTTGTGATCATTGTAATGGGAAGTGCTGATAGAAATTTGCAATGATTCATTCTACTCCATCGCTTTCCTACGTTTGTGAAAAAGTGTGACAAATGAGAAGCGCAGACTTTACACTGAAGAGGTAATGAAGGCTACATGCAGATGAAAATTTATTATCCTATGCTCAGTTTTCCCTTAAATAGACATCTTTAATGGATTTTTCTTCCTGGGCATCCCACTGTCACGTAATCTGTAGTTTTAACAGTCTAGATAAGCAACTACTTTATTAATATTAACAAGACGTTTCAATATTTATAACACATAGCAAGATGACTAAGGGTAAGTGAAATGATGGGTAGCTTGGCATCTAGATGCTAAATCTAAGTAGCTTTGAAAATACATTTTAAATGAGTACAGAGAGGTGTTAAAGCTCAAAGAATCCCAGAAGCCAGAGGTAGAATGAACATCTTTTGGCTATGCTACAGAGTATCCTGCTTTCTGGACATGCTTCAAGGATACCCTAGTATTTAGTGAGAAGTGTATTTCAATTGTACTTTTACCACACTTACTCACATCATTTTAATTTTATATTAATACCTTGGAATACAGTAGTTTGTAACATTTTACAGCTGTTATATGTGTGTATATATATATTCCCCTTCCCCCTTTTCCCTTTTCACCCTTTCTCCCTTTCTCCCTTTTTCCCTTTCTCCCTTTTACCCTTTCTCCCTTTTACCCTTTCCCCCTTTAGTCCTTTCCTCCTTTTCCTTTTCCTTTTCCTTTTCCTTTTCCTTTTCCTTTTCCTTCTCAAAGTAGATGCAAAATTCATCTCAAATAAATGAGCAATAATAGCATGGAGTCATGGCAGGGGCATAGCTCCATGGCATTTCATTTACCAGGCATATGATGAAAACCATTCATAAACATAACAAGCACCTAACATGATTCTTATGTCCCACAGTGAAAATACTCATGCTCCTTTAATTACCATGTATGTGAAGTTCAGTCCCTTTCATCCAGAAGTCTCTGCTCCTTTTGACCACAGCCCAAAGTCCACGTGTTGCATCCTGGGAGTAAGTCACTCAGATATGGCTTAAAGTACAGGAGTCTGGCACCAGCTCTCCTACCTCCAAAGGCTGGCCTTCACCTGCCTGAAACTACAGTGCCTCCTTCTCCTTTCACCTTCCCAGAGTATATGGCAGCCTCCCAATTGAGGAATTATGACAAATGAAGCAGCAGCTATTTTTAGTTCTGCGTCCCCCCCTTTTTACACTATTTAGAAGGTGAATAACTGGGTGTAGCATAAACCAGGCAGCCTTCCTTCCCAACTGCTTGAAAATAAATTCCTTGGGATATATATTCACTAGTTATATTAAAGTTTGTTCTTAAACTTGCAAAGAAAGTGTTTGTTTGTTAACATTTTACATTGCTTTGAAGACCCTGTCTTTGAGTTGGACACACCATCAGGGAAACCACTGTTTCTATCACTTTATTTCATCTGTAGTTATGTTACCTATCTAATGCATGAAGAATGTTACGGCCCTAATTTTTATTTTTTGAAAGCCACAGTGACTTTCTCAATAAAGGAAAATACAAAGCAAAGCTTTGTGTTTGTTTTTTGTTATCTTTGAGGAGGATGTAAACATATGGCTTGTTCAGATAAATCAATTGATTCTTTGCTGTATAGAAATGGATAGCATTCTCTCAGGTTTTGCGTGCATGGCTCCTTTGTTCAACACCTAGCACAACACCGGAACTGATCTTTTTCTATTTTGCAAAAGATTTTAATACTGCTGAAATAGGAAAGTAATTACGTTCAGTTTAGCATGATTTGCAGTCTTTAGCACAAAATCAATCATTACATGAACAAATTGAGAAATTCATTGAATGTGCAACAAATAAATATTGAATTATATCTTCAGGGAGTATCTGCAGGTACACAGCCAAATCATTGTGCCTAAGCCTGGCATTTTACTTGGACAACTTTTTTTCTTTTCATTGTATTATTTTACATTTTAGCAAAATGCTCCAAGCTGAGACACTTATACACAACTTAAGCAAATCTAATTGTAGCATGTTTCTAAGGCTCTTGCTTTTAGATAGATCAGGGAAGACAAGAGGATACTGAAAAAAGCTTCACTGTTCAAACCTGTTCTGCTTCAGGGGATACGTAGCCATATTAGGGTGATACTGAACTTCAGCCTGTAAGATCAGCATTTCAGTCAGTATGAACTCTGCCTACAGAGGTGTTGAACCAAAGCTTTCTCACATTATTGCAGTCAGACACTAGGTAGAGGAGCTTACTCTGCTGTGCAAGCATGCCTCTTGTCTCACTGAATTGTATTTTTTTGGGGGGCGGGGGGTTCTTCAGCTGTTTTTCTCATGACATTAATCACTAAACCCACTCGTACATTTCTACTTCTTACCATCATTTCCTTCCTTGCTACTATGCTATACAAAGGGCTAATTACGCACCAATTTATGCTATTGTAATGTAGGAAATATAGCCACTTGCAATATCTTGATGTCTGTACTAAGCTAATTTTGGAGATGTATCCAGCAATTACTATCACACAATGATGTCAACTGTATAAAAAAATGAACCTGAAGAGAAACTGGATAACTCAGAAATATCAATGGGCTACAGAACTATGCATACCCAATTAACTGGCTTAAATCTATTGAAACATAGTACTGATTGAAGCTAACAACCATGTGAAGACTGTTATAATGGCTTCCAGGATACGTTAGTTGTCCCAACATGATTTCTAGTGGACAAAGGTATAATCGTAGAAATGATAATCAGTGTTACTATTTTTCAGATTTCTTTCTTAATAAAATGGGCCAGGGCCATTCAGTGGTACTGAGGGCAAACAAGGCACAGAGCCCACCTCTTGCATTCATATACTCAGCAGCCTTCCTCCCCAAAACAGGCTGCCTCATCTCAGCAGTGTTAGGGAACTGTCACTACCACATGCTGGGTACTGGCACTGGCCACAGCAGTGCTTGTAGCTCTGCTAACAGCTCCCTCCTGTAGACAAGTCATGTATTGGCGCACAGTCCCACACCCTCTTTAGTTGGTTAGGCCAAACATCTCCATGGAGGTCAATAATAGAAGAGGTTTTGGCACACCTTGTGCAGCTAGTGGGAGCGATCAGTCAATAAAGCTTCTTCCCTCTACTCAAAGCTGTCTACCCACATCCAACTACTTTTTTTTTCACTCATACTTGTCCTATGTACACATATTCATGACCAGCTTCCATCCTGTACTAGTTATTTCAGTCTGTTGTGGGCAGTGGATAGGTGATCTTTCGAAAGGCTGAAATAGACTTGCTTGTCAGATTGCTGGAGAAGATGGCTATTTTCTGCTTGCCCTACAACAGCTTAGAGGGTGCTAGCAGGAGGTGGGAAAGTATATGGATGATGCCCAGTGTGGAAGGTGTTTCTACAGATAAGAATGGTTTAGCATTTTTCAGTCCAAGGCTCAAAGAAAGCGTTCTGCACTTGGTTCCCCCCACATCAAAATGTCAGACTTGACCTGACAAGAAAAGCAGGTGGCCCACCATAAATTAGTGAGCATAAATTAGAGCTACAGTTTCTGAAGAAGAGAAACATTTATCAATTTTTGCTAGAGATTAGAATAAGAAAGGAACAGGCACTTGATAGTTGTAGTGCTGGATAATTCCTTGATGAATAATGCTAAGAAAAAAAATCTATCATTTACCTCTTGTTTTCTTTTACTGCCCATTCACGTAATGGACTTGAGCAGTACTAATATAATGAACCAAAAATTTTTGCACTACAGCTATCTTTATTGTAGCTTTATCGTAAACAGAGTTCTTCAGTTTTCAAAACTATCATTTCAGCTTCTTTCACAAGCAACAGATCAAACAGAATTGCTTTTAACAATTGTTTATTTGTATTGCAAAATGAGGCATTTATTACTTCCAGTAAACCAAACTGAATCAGCCATTCTGCAACATTTTCTATAACACATTTATTTTTTGAAAAGAGAGGGATATTCAAACCTTATTTTAGAAACCCAGCCATGTACTGTAAGCGATTAAACTTGTTAAAGGGAAAAGTTGAAGGTCAGCTCTTGGTAATTGTTTAGGGAAGGATTAGTGTCATGTTAAAAAGCCTGGTTTGCTATTTTCCTGCAAATGCTGATTGCAGCTCCAGGCATCATTTTGAATGAACTGTCTTGTCTTTGGCACAGAAGATAATTATCTCAGTCCCACCTAAAAAACTGAGCTTGAGCCAGCTGGGACAGCTGAGCTAAAAATGAAACAAATGCCATGTTGAAACTGAAGACATTGTACAATGTTTCCAGTAAAGTCTTATTGAGTTTTCTGCAATATTAAAATTTTATATAGGGTGTCCTGTGCCAAGGACCTACAAGCAATGTATAAGAAAACACTATTAGCCAGTTAATAGTACAGACAAGACTTTTACAGAAGTCTCATTCAAAGAGGCCAAATTCAATGTACGACATTGTGTACCTGTAATCAACATCCTTCATGCCTACAGAACTTGTCATGCCTGCAGATTACACACATAGTGGCTTTTTAGGAAAGCGCATCAAGAGCAAAAAGTCAATTCCAGTAAAAATACAATAATAAACAAACACCACCACCACCACCCTCACCCAATAGCTTAGAATTAACTACATCACTATGTAACTTATTTCTTATGGAAAACTTTGTCCTGGCCTGATGCAGTGTAGTTTTAGATCTCAGAAAACAGAGGAAACCAGTTTGTCAGGCTCTAATGACTGCTTAGACTAATCCTATTTTTAAAAGGAGCGATGTTTTGGAGATTTGGGGTTTTAGCTAACTCATTGTCAAGATAACAACCTCTATTAAGGAATTATTTAAAATGGAATCATTGCAAAGTTTAATTTAGAAACTCATCAAGAGTCAAGCCTGAACTTGAAAACTAGATTCACACATCCAACACTTAGCATTTGCAGATATAACCTCATTTCTTTTCCAATAAAGTTATTTATTTGTATGCAAGGAATCTCTTCAAATTTCAAATAAAGTATTGAGCCCAGTAATCAACGTCCCCAAAATGTATCTGTTAGAAAGTCAACTGTAGACAATCACCATATGCTTATGTCATACAAATTCAAAGAGAGTCTGTAAACTCCCAACACACTGAAGATACTGGAAGATATTTAGGAATGTCATTCGACATGCTCAGGGAAGCTGCAAGACCAATAACTGCAATAAATATGGAATACCAGCTGTGCATTGGATTCAGCAAATATCTCATTAGAACATAACATCAAGTTCAAATTTTTAGGTATGTTAAATGACAAGTTTTCAGACACCCTGGTCAGGAAATAAAAGAAGAAACTTCTAACCAGATCCTGACAAATAGTAAGCTGTGGCTTATAGGTTATGGTTAAAGAGCTGTTCTGCATAAAAGTAAATCAAGCAGACAAAAAAGTGCCTAGATTGAACACCCATATAGGAAAAAACAGGTTCACAAAGTACTGTTTTGTACTAAAAACTATGAAATGAAGACTTACAAAGAATAAGGAAGTTGTTAAGAGTTGTGGAAGACAGTCAAAAGAGTAAATTCTTGCAGTAGTCTCAAAACTATTTAAAAAAACAATATTAGAGGTGTAGGTCATGCATACCATTTCTAAAAACTTTTTATAAAGTTGAGAAAAAGCTGAATAAATATCAAGGTAGGAGAAGGTATTAAAATAGAGAAATCATCTTTCAAATAGCAAAGATGTATGCAAATATGGAAGATATAAGGGATCATAATCTTTATCAGGTTTAACAGGCCAAACATGAGCTTGAAGAACAACTTTCAAAATACCTACAGCCAGATCATAAATATTGAAATATTTTCAAATTTTCAAACATATATAAATTAAGAAGCTTGTCAAAAAGACCACAGAAAAAGAGAAAAAAAGTAGAACATTAAAGTGTAGCAGGAGTATGCAGAGTAGATAAGGCTAAAGATATATTTTTTTTAATCTATATATTTACCATGGAGATCCATTGAAGTCCCTGTTCTAAAAAATCTTTCTTTGTGAGGAAAAGATCAGTGATCCATCTCAAACTGAAATACTGGTAAAAGTTTTAGAATAAGCTGACAAAATAATGATTTTTCAGTAATAGATGATACTGGCCATAGAGTTCAAAGGGAAATGAAACATGAAACAGCTGATCAGAATTAGTGAACATTGGAATACAATGCATTGGGAAGTTTCAATACAGTTCTTGTAAATAGAATAACTTCCAAATTATAGGGGGTCTTCTGAAGGAATTAACAAGTATAGCAATAAATCAAATTTGCATATCATCCACCTGCAATGCTGAAAGGTGTCTCATAAGATCACAAAATTAACACTCTTCAGAAACCTAGGCATAGGATTGATGGTAAAAGTTAAAGATCCTCCCATGGTTGGAAAACAGAAACATGAAGCAAAGTGACCAGTTTTCACACAGCTGGAGATGTCAAATGGGGACTCACAAACAACTGTGATGGTGCCTCAACATATTCATAAATTATATGGAAAAGTGGATGAACTAACTTATTGATGGTAGCAAAAAGGATAGCTGCTTTAGAAGAACAAAAGAACTTCAGGAGACTCAGTGATGAGCAGGTGAAATTCATCATAGTTAAATGTAAAGTAAATCACGTATGGAAAAAACAATTCCAACTCCACATATACAGTGAGAAGTTTTGGACAATGAAGAACATCAATATAATAATCAACAGAAATAAAAAAAAAATGCATTTGGGAATATGGGAATAATTAAGAAAGAGGAAATAAAACAGAAATTATGACTTCTGTAGAAAACTGCTGCATCTTCTTGTTAAATACAATAAACTACAGCATTCCCACATCAAAAAGAATACAGTGAAAACAGTGAAGTTTTAAAGGAGAATGACAGTGATTATCAAGGTAAGAAATGGTCTTTGTAGAAGAAGTGACAAAAGAGACGAGGACCCTTCAGCCTGGAAAAGACATGTCAGGGTGAGGGGGACATGGCACAAATGCATACAGTCATGAGTGTAACATGGAGAGTGAGTAATGACCTTGCTCTCTCCTTATAAGGAGCTACACTGCATAAAAATTGGCATACATTTAAAGGAAAAGTCCTAGTCCTTTGAAAGTGATAAAACTGGCTGCCCAGGGAAGTGATGGCATCACCATGCCTGATAGTATTTAAAAGGTGGGTAGACATAGTTCTTAGAGATATAGTTTAGTGACGGTTTGTCAGTATTAGGTTGATGGTTGGACTAGATGATCTGAAAGTTCCCTTCCTACTGAGGCAATTATATGAAAAGGCAAAGCATTATTTCTGTAAAGGCCATGGGATGTTGAGACAGTAGTCCAGGAAATGTCATTACATTTTCGCCATGTTATAGAGGTCCACTGCTGGCCTTTTTCAAACATAAGACTGTCAGAAATGGTCTCAACTGCTTCGGTCTCTCTTGTGTTCCTCATGTAACACTGAGACAATTCACTACTGCCAGACTAAATGAAACCTTGTGACTGTAGTCTCCATGTGCTTTTTTTTATTTGTATATTTAATGTATTCAGAAAAATGACAGCACTGGATATGGTACTGGTATATTTGACTAAAAACAGAAGAAATGGCTAGAACAACTTTTCATGTCAGTTTGCAGGAAGAGCACAATGTATTTAACGAAAAACTCTTTCTGTAGATTTTTCTTTCTATTGTCCAATCACTTCAAAAGAGATGATAGCATCAGATAGATTTCCAGCTGCACCTTATCTGGAACCAGGAAATAACATGTAAGCTTGCTTGTGGAAGAATGAGCAAGCAATTAATAAAATCAGGATGCTTTTCAAGTAGACCCTCTCTATCCCTGTACAAAGCTTCTCACATGTCAATGATGCACTTCAAAAAAGTGTAGATATTTTCATCTACACTCCAGTGTCTCCAGGACTGGCTTTAGTCTACCTCATATTATGACACTGTTTGACCTTTGAACAGATGAGCATCATTTTACCTAATAGCTAGACAACTACAAGACAAAGCAGGCAGATCTAGGTATCCTTCATGTCTGGTCTGGGATTTTTTGAACCTAGGAAGTCCTACCAGAATTCTAGATGAAACACAGCCTGGTTTTCTAGAGCAAATACTCTACCATACCTCAGGTTCAAAGATGCCCAAGGAACCAGGTATTGGTTCAGAATCACCATGTCCCTACTGCAGCATGGAGCACCAGCACAGCTCCTAACTTTCTTTCGTCCAAAGCAGACTTAGTTAATGTGCACTAGAAGTATGGGCATCAAACAAATTCACAGTAAACAGGAATATTCAGATGATCCACTCTGTAACCACACAATGCTATGAGCAAAAAGTCTGATGCAGATGCTTCCATATATGTGAATATATATGCAGAGGCAGTCTATATGTAAGTGTTACTGCTTGGAAAGGATATCATAATGCATTAGCTATAAAGTAAAAGTTTTAATAGAAGATAATCTTCAATATATTGAGTCAAAAAATCATCCTTTCTAGTGAATTTTTATTTTTTTCCTTTTTAAAATATGCTAAAATAACTGAAGAAATTAATTTTAAAATATTATTTTAAGTATTATACAAATACGTTTCTACAGCTAGAAAAGCTATATTACAAATAACGAACAAAGCATGCAGCCTTGGGAGCTCAGCTGTCAGTAATTAAGAATTTAACTCTACCTTCTCTGGTTTCTCCTCTTCCTCTCAATTAAACTGCTTTTACCCTATGTATCTCCCAGAAGAAAAACTGGACTGAAAAAGAGATATTTAAAACTCTAGTACTTTCTTATAAATTTCTACCTTAAACTTCCTTCTAAAGACAAAATACCTGAAGGATAAGGAACAAAAGAATGAATTTAGCTAGGGGATTGTATCACTTACCGTGGGGGTAACTGTCAATTCAGTTTCCATGTGATTTAGTAGGCGTGCTGGAGGTCTCACGGGTGGAAAAAAAAAACCAGGATCGCTGTATGAAATAATTCTTACATTCTTAAAAAATCACTTTTTCTATGATTTCCTCTTAGCTTGCTTTTCTATTCCTGTTGTATATCATGTTTTCACAACATTTTGGTTGATTTGACCCTTTTGATACCATATAACTTTGTAATAAAAAGAGATGCATTTCTTGGCAAGGAAATGACAAAACTGTGGCAGCTTCATATACCAGTTGTTAAAACATAGTTGATGAAACATTCTGTTTGTTGCTTGGTAGCTTAGCTACTTCATCAAGCATTCTGCTTATTTCCTCTCATTACTGGAATTATGCCTTTCAGCTACAGAGACCAAAAACATTAATATATTATTTAGGCAACAAGAATATTAAAAGTGTGTGTGAATGAAATACTGACTAGGCTAAAAAGAAATTGGGAAACTAGACTTTTAACACTGATCATTCTCATTCCCCAGGATCATCATATAGATCTTACATACTGTTTTAAAGGTAGATGTTCAAAGAATTAGGCCTATTATTCTTTTATATTAGTAGAATCTGTACATAGTCCATCTGGAAACTAAAATAAAAGAAAATCAGAATTTTTCAGTCACTTGAATGAAACAAATGATAAAACTTCATTTTAATATGTCTTGGGTCTTTAGTTTGCGTTACACACTAGTTTAACCACTCAGCCTCAAAACTGCCAAGCAATGACTTAAAAGAAATTCCTAAGCATTCAGATTTTCAAAGCTTGGATTAATAAAAATATTCAGAATTAGCCATCACTGATCCTGCTAAAGGTAATGGTAAACAAAACTCCCACAATACTTAATGAGATAAAATTAGGTCAATGCCGAGAGTTTTTAGACCCATGAAGCAAAAGAGCAAGATAGTACCAATATTTTTGTGATAAATCCAAAGTAGGCAAAAGGACACTGCTATATTTTTCCTGTTATGTTCAAGCATACAAATGCAAACAAATTTGGACCAGGAAAAAGATCACCTTTTCTACAAGCAGCATGGAGCATTTGGGGAATGACTCCAAGTCAGTCAGTACTCTTTCAGTACTCCAAGGATCTGAAGAAAACGCAGATCCTCCAATCCTTTCAGACTTTGATGAAAGAAAAATATAGAACTCTGGCAAAGTGCCAAAATATATGGGACACAATTTTTTTTCTCCTATTCCTTGTGTGTAGTTGTGGTTAAATATACAGACAGAGAACACAGTGTTAAAACATGATGAATTAAGATGAGGTTTAATTTCGGTTAGAAAATGGAAATTTTCTGGAAGGTATACAATAGAATATTATTACAAGAGCATTGATTTCATAACTTATTAGATTGTTGTTGCACCCAGATGGCTGTTCTTGACCTAAACAGCACTCCAACAAATATATGCGGGAGTATGTATACATATACATGTGCCTGCATGTGCTAATGTGTAAATTATTTTCTTTTTCCTTCTAAATTATAATACTACACTCACCATTGTCTCTAGCTACTGTTAGCTCTGAATTTCTTACAGGCCTCATGGTACAAATGTGCCTGGGAAGCAGACTGTGAAAACATATATTTTGAAGTTTAATGTCCGTTTTGGAAACAGCATGAAAAAAGCTGTGATAGAGATGGACAGACAGGAAACAGTGTTTCACTGGCAGAGAGGAAACTGGAGGAGACAAGCCACAGAGGCAGATAATATCATATCTGTGGAGGACCTTCAAAATACGGAAAACCAATCTGAGTTTGAATTGCTATGAAATTGGGCACCAGAGGATGGATTCAAGGAATGCAAATTATATTATTGAAGAGGCAGTAATAGTAAATGAGATTAGTACTGAATCACTGTGGGTGATAAAGAAAAAAAAAAAAAAAACTTACGGAAAGGATGGAGAGGACCAAGAAAGTTGTGGTGCTATGCTATTTTTGACTGACAGACAAAGATGGTACTAGCCCATCACAGTGAGGAAATATATGGGAAGTTGGAAGGGTAAAGGAAAAAATTGAATTCTGGATGGATGGACAGACTTAAGGAAATGAGTTGCTATAATGGCTATTCAGGAAAAAAAAAGACTGAAAGGATGAGGATAAATAGATTCTGGAAGTATAATTTTCAGATTACTACCTAGCTTGCAAATGTACCCAGAAATCAGACTTAGTTATGTAGATAGATACATTGCTCAATAAAGCTTACTGTATTGTTCTGTCTTCTTTGTTTTGTTTGGGAAAGTAACAAGCCAAAAATTTGCCTTAGAATAAATATCATTCTTTCAAATTGTACCTGGATATCTTAAGAAACAAAGATCATGCAGGCATGCAGACTACCTCTACTCTTAAAAACTTTTCAATAAGTCATTTAATCCAGTCATGTTTGATATGAGTGTAGTTGTATCAGAAACATTAAGCCCAAGAAAATCAGCTGCAGAGTAGAAAAAATAGATCAAATTTGTATCCCTGCAAAATGAGCAACAATTTGAATTCTTATTCATCAGCTGGTCAATCAAACAGCATACATATTCATTTCAATAAATTACCTCAGGAGTAGCTTGAAAGCAGTCAAAGAGTACACTTTTTCATCCATTCAGGAATTTGGAGGTCTAAGAAGGTCGAGGTACTGTGGAAAAGCACAGGGAGTAGAGTGTGGAACTGTAATTGCTGTTGGGGGAAAAAGAACGGGAAAAAAAAAGTGCCTATTAGATATAAACCCTTAGAAACACAGCATCATGAATTCCAGTGTTCACAAAACAACTTCTTCCATTAGAAGATTTTCCCTTTGAGGTAAGTATAAAAGAGAAAAAAAAGAAAAATGTTTGTGACTTTCTTTATGAGCCATTTTTCATTTTCTACTGATGACCACTTAGATCAGTTACAGACACATGAGAATGAGTTCAAGTTAGCTCACTCTATATCCAGCGCATTTGTATTGTGCACTTCTACTGCCTAGTTTCCCTTTGTCCTGAATGTTTCAGGTACTACGTGAAACAAGACTTCAGTCTAGATATTTCACATAGATGTAACCTAAAAATTCTTACTCTGAGAACCTGTGAAGAAGACAGGTCCAGTCCCACCATTCTCATTCCACCTTGTTACTCTTTTGTCACCTATTAAAATAACCTCAGCATAAATTAAGTCAAATCTTAGAAGCTAAGAATGGTGTTACTCTATCAGCTAGGTGAGACAAAACACCTAGATGTACTGACCCAGCTATTCTGTAAAGGACATCTGTACAGTTCAGTAACCTATTTGACTAGTTAAAGGAAATTTTGACAAACATTCATTTAAATTGCACACAAGCCAAAGCAGATTCAAATTCCTGTTCCAGTAAAAAGAACAGCAAAATACATATAACTACATAATTCGTTTTTTTTAAGATCTATTTTTTCTTTTTTTTTTTTTTTTTTAATTTATAATATACAGTCTTTACAAACAATTCATTTTCAATTTACTTGAAACATTCATTGATGTTACATGGTAACAGTGTGAAGACAAAATGTCTACAGTATTGTACATTCATATGCACAATCTTCAACACACACAGTTCAGCGACTGGGAGCAAAATCCACTGCAGACTAATGAATTAGCAATACAAACCTTAGGAATCAATCCAGTTAAAATGACTGAACATACACTTAATGACATTCTCATGATCTAGGTCCAGTATTTGGAGAAAGACAAAAATTTTATAAAGTTGTTGATAAATTTTCAGATATTTACAGTTCAATAAATGATGAGACTGAATAACTTCCACTCCAGGTGAGCGGACACTTGTTTCCAGTTAAAAACCAAGATCAGTGTTGTGAAATAAACTTAGTTTCAGTCCAACAGCTGCATATTTACACTGAAACAATCACTCTGAATTCTCACTGATTTTATTGAAACTTTGGAAAGTAAGCTTTGATTTATATTTAGATTCTAATGAAGTTAATCAGATATTGACATGTGCGTATTACCATGGCAGGAGAGCACAAAGCTGTTCTGTCATGTTCTCAAAATCCCCTTCCCCACCATGTACCAACACAGCACTCAACTTGCTATTTAGAGGTCTTCCTTAGTGATGGTGAAAGTATTTCTAGGTGAAAGAAGGGTAAGGAAGATAAGGCTGGAACTCTTTTAGCTCTCATGTGACACACATTTTTGGTGGTGTTATGGAGGGGATAGGATTAACATTCCCATCACTGCAGGATACAAATTTAAAGGTTTTGTGACCTCTCTTGGAGCTCCCAGTTGTCACGTGAAATTTCTATGCAGATGTGTCTGGCATCAACTTTGACAAAATAAAGTAAATTTACTTCCCAGTCTAGGTAAAGCATCTGCATCAACAGTTTTTCCCCCATCTTCTAGCAATTTCCTTGTTCAATGTTTATATTACCCCTGTTTTACTCTATCAACTGAGATCTGCTGTGATTTGGAAGAAGTCTGTTTCCTCTAAGCAGTCATTTTAATAATAATTCACAATTTATAATTTTGGTGTTCATTTCTTAAAATAAAAGAAGTGGCTGAAACCTGCAGTTTCCATCCTAAGCTAACTTGGACTCTGCAGCCATTCTTAAATCCACCTGATTCTTATATATTTTCCCTGCCATAAAGTCGTAGTTGAGAAAAAATAATCCTGTATAGTTACATCATACTGTACACAAGGCTGAGGGTTAGTATTTTGGAAAGCTTTTAGTAGCTTCTAAACCACAGAAAACACAAATCAGTTTCCACACATTACATCTTTTTGTGTCTGACTTTTATGAGATGATAATGTGATGATGCCCAGTGATACGGCTTCATAGTTTCTGGCTGACACTTAAATTTACAAGGACATGAGCTAAGTAAGATTTAATTAGTGTCAGATATAACTGATAATAGTGATAATGTACTTGCTAGCACTTCTGGACGAGATATGGTGCCTTGCCATCAAAACTGGTGCCTTAGTACACATTTAAAATTATTTAGAACTACCACCAAACTAGAACTTGGTGCTCCTTTCAATTTTCTGCCACACTGCTCTCTTCCTCCATGATTAATGCACCAATCTCACCTCCTTTGGGAACCTTCCTGCGCTAACAAGAACACTGAGTAAACACAAGGGTAAAGATTTTGATGCCTGATAACCAAATTCAGAGGCTGAGAGTCTGGTGCAATCAAATCCTTGCTCCAGGAGAATGGCTCACATTTGACAGAGCTTCACCTTGCCCAAGGGATGCACAGGATGGCAAAGAAAGAAGTGAAACACTTAAATTGTTCTTAAATATTTGTTGTTAAATATTTCATTATTGTAGCAAAACTGAAATTATGATATTGAAGTTTTAATGGATACCTCAATTTGCATAATCTGTTCAGTAGATCATATTTATTTATGTGATGTATCACGTACAAACATTCTTACCCAAAGTGCAGAATTTTGCCACTAACAAAATAAATATTTTCTCTATTTTTTAGACTGTGTTACAATAAGATATTCTAGTGTTATGAAGACTGAAGGACTCCTTGAGTACTATAGCCAGGCTAATTTATATAGTATTATACAAATACTAAATTTATTGAATTAGTCCCTAGTTGCCTGGCATTTGAATTTCAAAATTCCACTTGTGGTACATAAGGCATTACAGCTTGGACTCTTCTCACATTGTTGGTACTTCGGATTTGTATCCTTCTCTTCGTATGCTGCAAAAATTTAATGCAAGACTTTTCTGTTATGATCAACAGTCTAAACATGAGTCTTTTGGGGTAAAGAATACATTTTTCACTCTAATAAGGGAATTTAACTACAAGGATTCATTAACACTACAGAATGAGGTAAAGGGCAGAATTTGTCCTTTTGTCTAAAATCTTTAAAAAGTTGGAATTCTTTTTGATTTTAGTCAGAAAGCAAAAGTATTAACCAAGACCTTACCCATCTTATTTTTGTAAGGAACTTGGGCTTTGAGTCTTAAGCATCTGAAACTGCAAAACCTCCACAGGAATTAAACTACTGTGACAAAAACATGGGAAAAAGAGTCCTCTCCTCTCCTTTTCTTTTTTTTTTTTTCCTTTCCTCAAAAAGTATCTATGATTAAAACAGCTTTTTAAATGTTTATTACTTTAATCTTAGCTTATAAGGAGAAAACTAGTAATAGACTCCAAGGGTTAGTTTCCATATATGGTTGTATCAGTTCACCTCAATTTAAACTGGTGGTTCTTCATAACCCATGTGAACCTAAAAAGAGGTTACTTATACAAGGAGGCTCAAAGAATGGGCATAATACACAAATGATGGAGAACAGGGTTTAAGAGACAGGAAAAAGAATTAATGTACTATAGAAAGAAACCAATTAAATATACCAATTGATGATATCCCTCTAATAGGTCTTGACCATAAGACAGATGCAGGCTTGGAAGTTTATTTTTAGTTTGTTTCTTTGTTACATGTACAATTTTGAAGATATATTAAACAAGGAAAAAAATCCCTTCAAAAGGAAAATTACATCTTACAGTAAAAGGAAAGTTTTGCATATGTACTCACAGCACAAAAAAAAGAACACTCAGATATACATAAATTTCTTTCTTACAGAAAACTTATAGAGACAAAGAATTACTGATTAGGTGAGGTTAGATACAGTTCTAAGAAGAAGAACAAATTCCAGTAATCAGTCACTGTTTTCTGAGCTAAAACAATAATAAACTAAATGGACTTATCCATTAAGTGAGGAAAACTCTCTAAGGAGAGATACAAATGTTAGTGCTGATGTCATGCAACAACATCTTCCTCTCTTTTTGCATTCTTTGCAAAAACAGGAAAAGCATAGAAGTCCTTATCCATTTATTTTAAAAGGAATTATTATAATAATAACAAAATAAAACCACAGACATAAATCTATAAGGAAATAGAAATAATTAATACTTTCTACACTGTATGATCAACAGAGTCATTCTGAGAAGGGATGAGAAAGGAAAGGAAGAAAAAGACAAAGGAAAGCGTTATGATCTTTGTTTGTCACAAAGTTTTTCATATATCTCAGCCCACTGTATTAATTCTGCTCCCAAAAGGCCTTGTATTACTTTTAAATTACAATTACAGACACAGCTATGCTGACATTTTTCATGGCTACTGATTTCAAGACTTCCAAGTTTCCCTTGTCTGTACATTTTCACTCTTTATGAAGATGAGATGACACAGGAACTTCATGTTAGATCATGTCATAAAGACGAGGGTTCAGACCTGAGATAGAAGCCTTGCTTTAGTCTTAACTGATTAAAATTCTGTGGCTGCCTGTGGGTTTTTATAAAGAATTTCTATCTGCCACATTTTAAAAAGTGTAATATCTAAGTGCATCAACTCATATATTCAGTAAAATGACACTGGGAAATTGAACAGTTCCCACTGAGTAGCACCTACATATGTTTTAACATTCGGGTTAAATACATTGTAGTGAAAACCCCAAAGAGCAACTTCAGTGGTACACAAACACACTACGACACCTATTGCTGTAGCCATTAACAACAGTCTAGGAGGATGATTATGAAAAGAAAAAGTAATACTAGCAAGGACTAATGTCTACACCAGCAGGTATAAAAGACATAAAGGGCAAAATTCAGTTTTTTAAGAATCATTGTAAAAAAACCCTTTTTTTAAAAATGGTATTCCCAATGACAACTAAGGCAGTGTCCTGGCCTATTCTGATAAACTCCACCCTTTGAAACTGAGCCCTTACCAGGGACTGATTTGGTTCTAACAACTGACTAAATGTTTTCATGTAAAACACAAGTGTTTTGATAGTAGTAGACAAATAAGGTTGTAAATACTTTTAGTATGTTTTAAAATACTAGTGATAAGTAACGTATCTTAGGTCCTTTGTTTCAAAGTAACCAGAAACAAATGCTTCTTTTTTTCTCTCATCTTTTCTTTTCTGTGTTCACTAAGGTAAAGAGAGATACACAGAGGGATGATTTCTAATTAAATTAAATTCAGCAACAAAAGGCGTGTAAAATGCATTTACTCCAAAACAATAAACAAGTACATGATTAATTGCTTGCAATATGCCTACCTTTGATGTGTGAAAATAAAGATGATGCAGCAGCTGAGCACCTTGAATCAATTCAACATCCACTTAGTGCATCCTTTACTGCAGACTTAGACAGATTCCATGAAAGAATTTCCAAGATCTCTGGTGGAAATTCACCACAACAGAAAAAAATTATGTCCACTTAATTCTTCCTCCTCTACCACCATAACCTAGACCAATTCTCAGAGGAAAAAAAAGTCTATAAAACAAACTATGTGGTAGGGGAAAAACTAGAAAACATAACTACTTATTTTTAGACACTCTGGTAACAAAGAAATATAATCAACATCTGCACATTGTTTATCTTCTGACATAATTTGTTGCAATTTCCTGTGTATCCAGAGATTATACTCCTACAAACTGCAAAGGACTAAAATATAGAAGAAGAGTCCTTTAGTAGTGGCATCTAATCGCATTCATACTCATTGTATTTTGAACCCCTGAGCACTCTGCTGTACTACACGGTAGTACAGTAACGCTTATGAAATACATCAGTACAGTAAATACTTATACACACAATTAAAATAAAGAGGAAGAGATGTGATAATAACATAGACCATTTCTTCTGTGTGCAGAATTCTCTTACTCTGCTTATAATTTCATACATGTAAGAGAGTTCACCCTACTTACTATTTTGGGGTATCTACAATATTTCTGGAGAAATCTTGGATTGCTGCTGGTTTCTTTTGTTTTACTGGAGAAGCAGTTCCATTTTGGTGGTGAGTAATGCTAATACAGATTATCTGAAGGCTTGTTTAGGATTAATTCTTTACGGTACTCATCCAAAATGTGTTGCTGTCAAAGCAATAGTTTACGCTGGATTTCAACAGGGATGCAAGTCAAAATCTATACTGGATAGGTTTGGGAAAATACTTCTTTCCCCCAAATCTTATAGATATATCTAGAATGCCAGAAAGTTACGATGTTGAAATGTGAGCAACTGAATGTGAAGAAATGTAACAGTTCAGTTCACTGTAAATTGACGATTTCGTAGCAGTGCTAAAATATTTACACCCACATCCCCATCCCCAAACACATCTGCACTCTCTCCCTACATCTCACACTCAGAGATATTACACCATTTTTCAAGTGGATGTAGAGAAAAAAAGAAGGGGAAGTCAAGTCACTAACTTAAAATTTTGTTTTCTTGTAGTAGCTGTAGGCTATTAACAGTTTAATAACAAAAAGATAAATCTGCAAATGTTCATGTAATAAGAGGGCACCTTTAATCCTGCCACATGATTCAAGAACTATCTGTATTTGTAGCTTTTTTATTATGATTTCAAAACTTCAGCAAAAAGCACATTTATATAAATAGACCTAGTATTTTCCCCCAAAAAAATTACTAGATATGGAAGTACTTAAGAGATAAAGACTAACAAAAGTAGCAATCCTTTTATTCCTAAGCAGAACATGAGAAGCTCAGTCAAATGCAGGGAGATAAACAGCACTATGACTACAAGCAACTGGTGTTGCTAATATCTGCTTAGCTCCTTGGAGATTGGTTGCATTCATTTCCTATCAGATGACCACTCGAGTTTCACAGCCTGCTCTACAGCTCTTTTTACAATAGGGAGCTTTCTGCCCAAGCCCTGGCAAGTTGTCATTGATTGTTTCAAATGCTCTGTATTCAGCTATTCACAGAATGATTCCCTGGCTTTTCAAACTGTAAGCTAGCTTAGTGTGTCAAATATGCTTCTGAAGATAAAGGCATTTGTAAATGTAAAGGCATCTGTAAATGTGAAAGGTACTTAACTATGTATGCAGCCTTTACAAAGCAAAGGCAGCAAGCATGAGACTGTTCCCAATGAGAAAGAAAATAATTCAGCATCATTTTTCCTCTTTCTGAATTCAGATTTCAAAATAAAGATTTAGTAGACTCACACATAATGAAGTTTGGAATTTTAATAATACATCACCCCTGGCCTACTACTACTTCTCTATTTTCCGCACCATAGAAATGTTAGTACTGTGTCTCTCAAGAAGCTATGATCCCTTTACACTGTGCAAAGTATATAAATACAGGAGCTGGTAGGCCTCAGTGGGCAATCCTACTGGCATCAAAACAATAAACACTCCAGCATATATTTACAGACACAAAACCTTGGCATGCATTTGCATACATTACTCAGAAAAAAAAGAAAAGTACCAAAGATCTGAGTGGAAGAAAAATGCAGTGAGACCCTAACAGTTCAATATTTAATTATTCCCTAAACCTTCCCTCCAGCCATGATTCTGTTATTTTCTAACTTCTTCCCCATATTTCCAGATCTACTCCCCCCAACTCTATTCCATTTAGAAATGGAGAAAAAAAATGGAAGATTTTAAACTCTTTTTGGGCTTGGAGATTTAGGGTTGATGGAGCAAACTGCCTTAATGTAGGCCAGTTCATGTAGTTCACCTTGCTTGTGATGGTGGGACGACACAGAAAACCAGACAATTGACCAAGGTGAGGACTGGCCAACCAGGAAGGTCTGAATTTTATACTTGGCTGAGAAATAGGCTTAGATAAGTCACTTTAGGTCTGTGAGCCTTGGATTTCCTGACCGTAAAATGAGTATCATTAGGTTACTGAGCTCTCCGGTTAAGATAAATGGTGTCTGTAAGAACTGCTGTGATAATTTTCCCAAATAAAGACTCACATAGTCGATTCCTAAAAGGAGTCAGAATCATTCATTCATGGGACAGTGTACTACACGTACCTTGCTTGAATGGGACTGTTATCTTTGGAGCCTTATTCTGCATGAAAATGAATATATTCTGCATCATCATCTTTTCTGAGCCATATCTAGAGGACTAAAGAAAGGTCATATTTCATCTGTTATTCTCTAATCAACTTCTAAATAGACTCTGTGCTCAGACATGCCTATGCCACTGATAGACGCAACAGATTATTTTTTCTTTTGGTAATTTGCCACCAAGCCACCCTGATGTACCAGATATCCGGATTCTTGGGAATCAAGAGATGTACCAGTCTTGAAGTGTGTGCCTTGGACGTATTCACATTCATGCCCAGAAAGATAAGGACATGACTCATTGTACAAATCACTTTTAAATCTGCATAAGCCACACAGACACAGAAAAAAAGCCACCCCAAAAAAAACCCTCCTGCATGAATGAAAGAAGAAAGGAAACTAAGGATATGGAGAAATATGGATATGGACTTGAAAAATGGAAGGAATCTCTAAGAATTTTCTACAGCTAATTTGTCTACAACAAATTAATCTGTCTTTTCATTGATCATGAAACAGTATGCATGTACATATGTCCTAGGTGACCAGGTCTCCTTTTTCCTTCTGGAGAGGGCCCAATTTAATTTAATTTAATTTTCAGTGTGGTTAGAGTCCTTGCCAGTGAAAACAGAGGCAAAAACGTTACTGAAACAGGTCCAGAGGAGGGCCACAAAGATGATCAGAGGGCTGGTGCACCTCTCCTATGAGGACAGGCTGAGACACTTGAGGTTGTTCAGCCTGGAGAAGAGAAAGGTCTGGGGAGACAAAATAGCAGCCCCTAAAGGGGCCCTATAGGAGAGATGGGAGAGGGACTCTTTATCAGGGAGTGTAGCAATAGGATAAGGGAGAATGGTTTTAAACTGACAGAGGGAAGATTTAGATTAGTTATTAGGAACAAATTCTTTACTGTGAGGTTGGCGAGACACTGGAACAGGTTGCTCAAAGAAGTTGTGGATGCCCTGTCCCTTGAAGTGTTCAAGACCAGGCTGGATGGGGCTTTGAGCAACCTGGTCTAGTGGAAGGAGTCCCTGCCCCGAGCAGGGGACTTTGAGCTGGATGATTTTTAAGGTCCCTTCCAACTCAAACCATTCTATGATTCAAAACCCTCCTGGACGCTATTCTGTCCAACCTGCTTTATGTGAACCTGCTTCAGCAGGACGGTTGGACTAGATGATCTCTAGAGGTCGCTTCCAACCCCTACAATTCTGTGATTATGTTATTCTGTCAAATAATTTTTTATGATCTTTCTCAATTTTATTTTTTATGGTGCTATATATAAGGGATGATGACCTTATTACGTGAGAAGCTGAAACAGATTAGTTCAATTTTGATATTCTGTCCACCAACATGTCTTCCAAGTATCTGCCATATAAAACTAAGAAGGTATGCTTCTGCAAAAGAGATGGGTGCGATGGCAACCTTACTAATGTTGGTAATATATCTTTTACATCTGTTCCTTTCTCTCCTCCTACTAAATTTGGCACTGTTGTAGGAATCTGCATCAACTCATTTCCAAAAAATCTTCCCAAACTTATTAAATTATGGGCTTCTGACAATATCTATTTGGTCTAAACATGTTGGAACACATGAAGAGAAAAATATGAGCAAATATTAAGCAGGGGGAAGAATTCCTTTACTATATTGCTAAAAATACATGCAACAACCATTCTCCCATCGTTTTTCTTCTTTTTTTTTCCTGAAAACCTCAGTCTCAGGCCAGTTAGCTGTAAGTAAAACACAAAAGTAGCTGGAGGAAATTTTGTCAGTTGGGGAAAAAAAACCCAAAAAGTTCCACCAAAAAACCCTAGCTGGGCAGCTATCTGACTCAAAATTTCAAACCCCCCAAGACCCATTTCAGAAATACCTACAGAATAACCAGTCTTGGAAGATCAATACCTTCCAATGAGGGAATCTCATCAATGCTTATAAATATCTAAAGGGTGGGTGTCAAGAGGATGGGACCAGGCTCTTTTCAGTGGTGCCCAGCGATAGGACAAGGGGCAACGGACACAAACTGGAACACAGGAAGTTCCACCTCGACATGAGGAAATCTTCTACATTCTGAGGGTGCCAGAGCACTGGAGCAGGCTGCCCAGAGAGGTTGTGGAGTCTCCTTCCCTGCAGATATTCAAAACCCACTTGGATGTGATGCTGTGAAACCTGCTATAAGTGAACCTGCTTTTGCAAGGGGGTTAGGCTAGATGATCTCAGAAGGTCCCTTACAATCCCTACCATTCTGTGATTCTGTAATTCTGTGTGTAATACCTTTTCACTTATGGTGAGCCAGAGAGGTTTCTGCACAGGAATGGTTGTAGACCTGGGGTCCAGCCTTACTTAGCTGGACAGCTAGGTTTCTGGTATGGCTGCCTTCCTTGTGGCAGTCAGATTCTCCTGCCACCTGCTGCAACACAAATCAGAATACCAGGTGCTGTTTCCTCCTCACTATCTGAAGGTTGTTGCAGATTGCCCTAAACCAAGATCTGGCAACCAATCCAAGGTGGTGTGCCAGACTGTGTTTCTTTCTCAAATCAGAGTTTCAGCACACTGACAGAGATAAAAAAAACATTCAGCCTCTCAAAGAGGGAAGTTGTTACCTGTTGGTTGATTTTTAAGCCAATGTGAGCTCAGAGACATTCCTTTCCTGAAAGGGCATGATTAAACCATATTAATGACCATATCTTCTTTTGTGTCAAGCAATGACTCCTGATTCCCAAAGGCTTGGGAGCAATTACCTAAATTTAAAGTGATCTAGCAATACTTTTGTGGTCCCTGTGCCATATTCCAATTCAATTATTAAGGTTGAACCTATGACAGCAGTTTCCCACTCCTTTCCATCCTTCAATGCACAGCAGTCTACACTGCTCTAACACTTCCAGTAGCCTCTTTGGATACATAATAGTTGAATAAGTCCTCCGTCCAGACAAATGTGAGACTAATATATATGGAGGTCAATATGCATGTAGCCCTGATCAGTCATCAGGTAGGTGGCACTGTGGTTTTCCATCATCTCTCTTGAGTAAATATCTTGCAGCTGCTTGGACAAACCTTGCCATATATCTTTCAAAAATTTGTTCACACCTTCAGCATGCTCAGTCTCAGCTGTTTGTCGCCATTCTATCTAACTTCAGCAGTCTAAAACTTTGGCATTTAATGTAGTAGCCATTTACACTCCTACAGTGGGGACAGCCAGGAGCTACAGAGAGAAACTTTTTCCACTTTTTTAGTCACCTACTACAGGAGCGAATGGAAAACATTTCTTTATAAACAGATCATAGAATAAAGGCCTAAAATAGAAAAGCTAAGTTGAAGTTATCATATTAGATGATAACTAAGATGGTAGGGTGTTGTTTTTTTTCAAAGTAGTTTAACTTAAAAAATTGGTTCATCTTCCCTTAGGATTAATGAAGGTAAAGTGTGTGTGCACTGTAGGAGACTGAAGAAGGAGCACAAATATGCCCAAAGCAGCTCTAAGTTTAAATAAAACATGGTGTTAACGTGTTAGTTGTTTTTCTCATAACTTGTGAAGTTGTGTGGTGTACTGTAATTCAGAAAGCTCCACAGTGATCTTTCACAGTTTTATGAGTCTCCCTGAATCTTCTATGTGATGTGTGAAATAGTAGCTCATCTGGAGCTGAGAAAAATGAGTGCAACAGGGAAGGTACCAAAAGGTGTATAATGCGTATTTTAAGCTTGGTGGTATCGCTTAGTGGGGGAAAAGAAAAAAAAAAAAGAGATTTGTAGTGCTGGGAGGACATATGAAGTGCATATAAGTATATACACTTACAATGTGTGTAATTGTGCAATTGCACCCAAAATAGAATTTTCATGAAGTAAAAGAAGAAGTTGTAGAATTTCTGCATGTTCCAAGACAGAAACCCTGCTATATAGGAAATCATTAAACTGAAAGACAATGAAATAGCACAAGTTCAAAACACTCCATAGAGGGAATTCAAGGTAATAGTCAATGTGTACAAATGATCATAGAATCATAGAATCATCTGGGCCGGAAGGGACCTCCAAAGGCCATCTAGTCCGACCCCCCTGCAGTCAC
>JAOTQQ010000001.1:99002928-99013815 GCA_026546715.1 Gallinago undulata | reverse complement strand
GTTGCCCAGGGCCTCATCGAGCCTCACCTTGAATGTCTCCAGGGAAGGGGCCTCAACCACCTCCCTGGGCAACCTGTAGCACATGGCAATGATGTAGCACAATGGATTTTGCCTACAGCGAGGAACTTTGTTATACCCATACCTACTTTCTAACTTCACTAGAAAAATCATGGCATTCCAGCAGTATGCATTTGGATTATGTAGAGATCTCAATTACTTGCTGAGCCAAATGGGCAGTGCCAATGAGACTCTAGTTTATTTTGACACACCACCCAATTACACCATTGAAGAAATAGGCACAAAATTTGTCATCATAAAAACTTTGGGGAATGAAAAAATGCACATTACAGTCATGTTGGCAGTGTTAGCAGATGGTATGAAATTGCCACCATATGTGACTCTGAAGTGTAAAACAATGCTGAAGGAACAGCTGCCTGCTGGAATAATTGTTAGGTGTCAAAACCAGGATGGATGTCTAAAGACTTAATGAAGGACTGGCTGAACGTTATTTGGAATAGGTGACCAGGTGTGCTGTTAACAAAAAGGAGGAATGTTTGTCTTAGATGCATTCAAAGGACATCTACCCCCAGAGAAAAATATTATCAGAAAAGTTAATATTGTTTTCTGGTCATAATGGAAGGAGGGCATTCACAGCTGCATGTAACTCAATATGTTAGTAAACAAGCCCTTTGAAGACCATTTGAAGCCTGCATATTCAAAATGGCTTTACAGAGGTGATCATGCTATAATTCCTACAGAATTCATACAGAATAAACAATGGAGCCAGGCACAACAATAGATTTAGACAACATGGTAACAGATAAATCCAGGACTTGCAGTTCAAAGTCTTAAGAAACTCCATATTTCATATTCCATGGATGAAATCAAAGATTATTTGTTTGAATTCAAAGTTGAAAGCGGGGAAGACACTGGAAATGACCAAGAAATTGTATATAAGCAAGAGAGGGATAGTGATGGAAAGGAAGAGGGTTGAGATATGTAATAAAAATTTTTTGTTTATAACCTATTTTGGATTGGAAGGAGAGATTGCCTCATATTCACAAAATCATATAATTGCCTAGTTTGGAAGGGACCTTTAAGATCATCCAGTCCAACCATTAAAAAAAAAAACCCAAAACCCACCAAAATCAAAAAACCAAAACAAAAAAAAAAACCCACCAAACAAAACACACACACCAACACTAAACCATATTCCTGAGCACTATCTCAATTAGTCTTTTGAATATCTCCAGGCATAGTGCCTCAACCACTTCCCTGGGCAGCCTGTTACAATGCCAGATAACCCTTTCAGTGAAGAAATTTTTCCTAATAGCCAACCTGAACCTCCCCTGGTGCAACTTCAGGACATTTCTTCTTGTCCTATCACCTGTAACTTGGAAGAAGAGACGTACCCTTGCCTTTCTACAACCCTCCTTTCAGGTAGTTGTAGAGAGTGATGAGGTCTCCCCTCAGTCTCCTCTTCCCCAGACTGAACAACCCCAGCTCCCTCAGCCTCTCCTCATAAGACTTACTCTCCAGAATCTTCACCAGCTTCATTGCCCTTCTCTGTTGGACCTGCTCCAGCACCTCAATGTCTTTTTTTGTGGTAAGGGGCCCAAAACTGGACACAGTACTCGAGGTGGGGCCTCACCAGTGCTGAGTACAGGGGGACGACCACCTCTCTGATCCTATTCACCGTGCTGTTCCTGATACAGGCCTTCTTGGCCACCTGGGCACACTGCTGGCTCATGTTCAGCCAACAGTTGACCGACACCCCCAGGTCTTTCTCTGCCAGGCATCTTTCTAGACACTCTTCCCCAGGCCTGTAGTGCTGCCTGGGGTTGTTGTGATCCAAGTGCAGGACCTGGCACTTGGCCTTATTGATACTCATCCTGTTGGTCTCAGCCCATCAATTCAGCATGTCCAGATCCCTCTGCAAGGCCTTTCTACTCTTCAGCAGGTCAACACTCCCACCCAACTTGGTGTCGTCTGCAAATTTACTGAGGGTCCACTCAATCCTCTCATCCAGATCATTCATAAAGATGTTGAAGAGAACCGGTCCCAGTACTGAGCCCTGTGGGACACCACTCATGACCAGCCACCAACTGGATTTAACTCCATTCACCACCACTCTCTAGGCCTGGCCCTCCAGCCGGTTTTTAACCCAGTGGAGAGTATTACCACCTAAGCCATGGGCAGCCAGTTTCTCTAGGAGAATACTGTGGGACACTGTATCAAAGGCCTTGCTAAAGTCCAGGTAAACATGCACAGTCATCATCTTTCCTGATTAATATAGTAGATGACTTTGATGCTTAGTCTCCATGTCACAACTGCAACTGCACCAAGGAGGTCAGAGCTGCCTTGCAGAACCACTGTATCATGAGCTATGACTAGCAACGTGTCTGGGGAATGTAATTGAACGGACAACAGTGTATCTTCTCTACTAGTTCAGATTTTTTATGAACTGGTGAAATTCAGTTGAAAAGAACTGCATTAAAAGAGCACCTCTGTTTTACAGATTGAAGAAAATAGCACAGATCACTCAAGAGGTAATTAACCTACAGCTCATACAATTTCTCACATTTTAACAACATGGCCCCACCTTTTTGTCTTGTTCCTAAAAAAAACCAAAACATCAAAACAACTAACAAATAAACCAATTCTAAACATATAATGTGTCTCTACGCCCAGGGAAAGATAGAAATTCCACCACAAAATATCTTTATGCATTTGTCATGTGTCCTCTGGGATTTTGGTGTATCACTCTTGTTCAGTTTTTTTTCTCCTTGAATACAGTATTGCATTAATGAATGGATGACTTTGAAATGTTTTAGGTTTTAAATTAAAAACTGGTTGCAGCATAACAATATAATTTAATGCTACTTCTGTATGAATATATCTAGATAGGTAGTTATAAACGCACAAGAGCCCTTACAAAACTTCAAAGCCTGCTCACACTACTGAATTGCTTTTTCCTCTTGCAAGATTCAAAGTCATATCAGTTTAAACATTCTTTTATGACAGTAAGCATTTATGCATTAAAAACTTCAGCATGAAGAAGTGCCTAACAAGAATATAATCAAGTCTGTATAAAGCGATCAACTGCTCCCTGCCATGCTTAATGTGGACTACATTTTGTTAATGACAGTTTCTCCCAGAAGCAACCAAAATTTCTGAATTTCGACACAATTGGACTGGAAATTTTAAGACCTGAGGAGATTGACACAGTTCTTTCCCATTTCTATTGAAGTAGCAATGGGATTCCTCATTGCTGCTTAAAGAGCACATTTTAAAGTGTGGTTTAAAATACTTTGGAGCTGGAAGAGCTTTAAACAGATTAACTTGGTATTTCTGCCTTTCTGACTTCCTAGTAGCTATACTAATTTAGGACTAAATCTTTCTTGAACTGTTGTGCTTCATGCTCAGCTGCATCCTTCATCATCCTTCAGTGGCACTGAGACTTTTCTTGGTAATGATAGGAGCGGAGTCAGTACCCAGCCAGACATCCAACTAGAGGAATACAAAGTTACCTTAAAGTCACATTTATTCACAGATGCTTTTGGTGTGGTTTTAGCTCCTTGACATTGTATCCCAAATTCGGTATGTACTGTTTTAAAAGTAGGGGTTTGTATCTAAAATTTAAAATCAAGTTAAATGGAACAATATTTTAGTTCCTGCTGAGTAACTTCAGCTTCTGCACAATTCTGAAAATAAAAAGTTGCTATATTGAAATTAAATCTATCCACCATATGGCTGATATTTTGAGGGTGGTGAGACACTGGATCAAGCTCCCCAGAGAAGTTGTGGATGCCCCATCCCTGGAGGTGTTCAAGAGCAGGCTGGATGGGGCTTTGAGCAACCTGGTCTGGTGGGAGGTGTTGCTGCCCAGGGCAGGGGGGTTGGAATTAGAAGGTCTTTAAGGTCCCTTCCAACCCAAACCATTCTATGATTTTTAAGACATATCTCTGTGAAGGGGCAGTATCTTGACTTCTTAAATATTACAAAGTCAAAATATTTAAATTTACAGGTCCCACATAAGCTTTAATTCTATTCCCCTGTGTTTATACTTTCTAACAAAATCTTTCACCACATGATTACATACAGTATTTACAGGGAAAGCAGACTTCAAGCTACTGTACACTGTTAGATTTATTAGGACTGGGCTGGGAATAAGTGTTGCTTACAAGCTGGTACATACCAGTTTTTTTAAGCAGGTAAAGAAAATCCTGCTTTCTTGTTTCCTGAGAAATGATCTCCCATTTAGGATGAATTTTCTTATATAATAACCAATTCTACTGAAATCGAACTTCAGGCAAGATAAAGAGGTTCTTGGCTTGCCTTCTATAGCTATGGATTATATGGAGGACAGAAAATTACCTCTTCAATACAAGAGGTGCTTCAGCACACTAGCAAAATAAAAAGCAGTGCTGTCCAGCATCTAAAGGTTATTTCCACACACATTATTAGCCCTATCCCTAACTCTGTCGCTTTCTTCTCCAAAAAGTGTTAAATACATCGTTCATTATAAAATGAGATTAATTTGTCTCTGACAGAATTGATAGGAAAAATTCCTAATGGAAAGCCTCCTTGGGAGCAATGTGAGATCACCATGAGACAGATGAGAGTGATGCATGTGTCTGACAAAAGAATAGAAGTAGTAACTACTGGCAATGGGATATAAAAAGTATTTATAATTGATCTCTTCATGTTTTTATGTGCAGCTACTGGTCTGCTGATTATTTTTTCTTGTATTAAAATACTGTTGAGAAAAGCATTGACCCAAATATGTATTCAACATGAGACCTCCACCTCCCTTATAGTGGTTTATGCAAAATGAAATGTGGTTCTCACTATAAGGTTTATTTTGTCTATACCTTATAGTGGTTTACGCAAAAAGGAAATATGTGTTCCCAATCTGCATAAAATCCATTACAACTGACCCTCACTGTCCCAGTTAAATAGCCAAGAAATTAATTAGCACAGAGACATAGGATGTCTCTGAGTATTAAGTTAATAACAGATTTCTTACAAAATATTTAAGTATATGGTAGATCAGAAAAACAGAGGCTTCAGTGCTGTATCACAGTAGACCTGTGCAGCTTAAGGAGATTCCTAAGAGACTTAGCAATGAATGAAGACTTATCCTCAGAGAAAATAAAATATTCAAGATCTCAATATTCTTTCAGAAAGATATCAGTAATGCCAATTAAAAACTTGAATCAGAAGATACATGTCTGTTGTTTCAAAACCAAACATCAAAATACTTATCTGAGAATGATGAAACAAAATGCTTCACTTCCTAGGGGAAAAAAAATAAATCACTCTTTTCAGCTTGAACTATTGAATAGATTCAGGACAAATGATTTTCCTTAACCTTTCTTTAGCAGCTATTTATACCCAAACCCTCCTTAATTTTAGCCACACTGCCAGTCACTCCATCTTGGTTGATGAGGAGTATTGGAAAGAGGATCTGTAGCTATAGTATTTTGTTAAGACACAGTTTATTTCAAACCACAAAACAGTCACAAAGGCAGGGCAAAACTGTTCAGATGGAGGCTTCCATTCTGCCACTATGGAAGCCTAGACCTGCAGGCTTCACAATTTCCCTCATAACCCAGCCAGACCCTGAACACGCTGGTCCAGTTCCTGAGCTCCTACTCTTGTGCAGGAACAAGCCCCATGTGTTGTGAAATAAAAAGTGTGACCACAAGAAGGTGAAGTCTGTGTTGTAAGGCACAGTGCTGCAGCCCAGATTTCTGGGAAGTAAGTATGCATGGAAGGAAAACAGTGAAAATAAATGCTTTATGATCCCAGCTGTGATTGTGTGGTATTGGAGAGGAAAAGCTAGAAGTTAAGTCGCAGAAGACTATATTTGTGGAGACACTGCAGCAGCATTGGAAAAGCAGCAGATCCCAACTGAAGTAAGTGGCCGTAGCCTGCAGGCACGAGATATGCAGCAGTCTTAGCTCTCAGGAGCGAGGGATTGCACTCAGGGAAGGGAGCGGAAGGGATCGAAGCATACCACCTCTTCTATGTGACAGGTTTGGCACAGACATGAAGGCTGCTATCAACAGCAGCAGCCATGTCAAGTAAGTTTGGAAAGCCTTGTTGAAATGGGACAGTACCTTGAATTTTATGCCGGGGTCTAAGCTCTGGAAGTCAGTTCTGTGTTTGCTGCAACAGAACTTGGACTTTGTGACCTTGAAATCAAGCTGTAAGGCTCCCAAAAAAAAAAAAAAACAGAAGTAGAGAAATGTATTATTCCTCAGTATTGCAGATGTTGTTTCTCTGTCAATTGTCACTGAGCTATTGCCTCAGAAAAGAACACTGAAGTGTCAGTGCTGTCTGCAACCCTCAGTGAAAACATCATTCACTCTAATTAAAGAGTAACCAGAAATTGTTTTCCCTTATATACTGTTCACCATCAAAGAATACATTGGGAAAAGACCACAGCCTGTTGTTGGGATGATGCTGTTAAAAAACTGAAACCTGGCAGATATTGACATCTTATGCTTTTGGCAGAAGTTATTGTTCCAAATTTATCCAAATATTAAATATTTATATATACAGCTAAAGAAGAAACAAGAATCTCAGGACAATATCAACAAGATAACATGGAAGTAAGAGCCCAGCTAAGGGGAAGCTACTCTTAAAGAGAAGATCCTGCTGAGAATTTCTCTCAGATGACATTGCCAAGACATCTCTAGTAGAAAGAGCCAATATTTGGGACACAGCTCAATACTTACCACTGTATGCCCTGCTCTACATCCCCAGATTTTTAATACCCCGTGACAGTGACACTTAGGTTTTGTCTGTTTCTCACTTACCCTACTGGAGCAAATGCATGCTTAGTCTTTCCCACCATCTGCTGTGTATGTGTTATCTAACAAAAGCATGATAAAGACCTGGGGATGACAGCACTGAAATTACATTCATAAGAAAAACAGAATCTCCAACTCTAACAACAAGACTATGTAATAATAACAATGATGTTAAAAGGAAGGTGAATTTGTTTCATTATCTTTTCAGACAGTTGTGAACCAATGCTTTTGGTTAGGAAAGGGGACCATTTCTTTTTAAACCTAACAGTATTTTGGAGCTGTATTTCCCAGCTTTGCACTTTTAGAAGAATCTTAAAACCCAAACAACAGTTAGCTGAATATTTTCCTTCTTCTCCAATGCTTAATATACATCCGAAATATTACAGCAAGGTTAAGAAACTATAACAAGTATTAAGTGAGATTACTTTGTATATATAAGACACTGGAGACAACTATTGTATCTCAAAATGTCCATGGAACTTGGAACAGTCACAGCTTTCCCTTTCCATAAATCCAATGGAGCAAAGTATGCACCCATCTTACTGATTATAGTCAAATGGAGATTTTGCCACAGGGATGAGGAAGGGCAAAGGATACTAATAGAAAAAATGTATAATGATACTACTCTCTACAATACTCTATCTCTGCTGAGGACATTGTAGCATCTATAATGAGGTACAAAAAGTCATGGGATCTCACATTAATGAGATAAATTGGCCTTAGACTGGATGCACTTGGGAATTTCCAGTGGCAAGAGGACTTGAAGAAAAGGAGTTTTCCATTGCAGTGCAAGTGGGTGACCTGCCTTGTAACCCTGACCACAGCATGGCTGATTTGTATGCCTAATGGCCATCTGTCTCCAGCATCAGGTCTGAAAGAACATTGAAACCTTCCAATTAATTAGATACAGCATAAAGGCTGGGTTCACTTGTTGCAGAAGCAGGTCCTTTCTACAGTTATCACTGTGATTTTTGAGGCTTTGACCTATGACCAGTACTTACCTTTACTGCCCACAAAGGATGCTTATATTATGTCCTTGCAAAAGAATATCTCTAAAGCACAGCACATCACACATGCCACACAGGAGCACAGAGTCTAGAAATAATCTTGTGGTATCCAAACTTGACAGCTGTCTGCTGAATATTACATCAGATCTGCCCATTACCAGGTCACAGGTAGGTATATTTTTAATGTTGCTTCCTTTTCATGTGAAGTTATCTTTTTGGTGATGTAAGGAAACCCTGATATTCTTTTTCAAAATTAATTTCATTTAACATAACACTATGAGGTAGCCTAGTCACAGATAAAAACCGGTCTACCTATATACATAGTGTTCAGTATATAGACTAAACTGGCTGTGCTAAACCAGGAGGCAGGTAGGATTTCAAACATTTTTCATTCTTCATTGCTTCTTGACAGGTATGAGCATCAGTGTGACGGCTATTGCAGCTCTCAGCTAAAGGCATCTAACTTTCCTTATTCACTGTATATGCATATGAGCGGCCTACTCTGGCTTGGTAAATTTATAAATCTGGGTCCTTGCGCTGCTGTGCTTAGTCTAACAATGCCCAAGTTTCTTGTTAATCTGGGTGCAAATAATTTCTTTCCCAACACATAAATTATAATACATTTAGAAGCTATCCACCTTGAATAATAATTTAGTTAAGTAGAAAAGAAAATATCACTCTGTAATTGAGTTGGTGAGGTGAATGAAGGTCCCTCTACATGACCAGAGAATAATGAAACTGGATCCAAAATGAAGTAGAGTGAAGACATCTGATCATACACAGCAGTACCAATGCATCAGAAATTGAATATTGTAAATCCTTGTAATAATTCATAAAAGGATTCTTTGTGGTAGCAAGTAGATTTCTCAAAACGATACCTGCTTGTGTGGCATTTCAAGCACACCAGTCTGAAGTACTGGATCTTAAACACAGTACACCAAGTCCCCCACTCTATGATCCGGGATGCCCTGGGGAGAATATGAGAAAATGTAAGAAAATAAACAGTAACATGTGGACACGCGGACAAGCATGTAGCAGTATTTCCTCAGAATACTTCTTTAGCCTCCAATGATCCATGAGTCTGATACTTAAATCACTGTACCAAACAAATTAGCAAAAACTAATTTTTGCTACTAAGAGAGAGATCAGTAAAGACTCTTACTTCTTACTGACATTTTGGAGAGGTACCAAGGAGTCACCGGGAATACTTCTCTGACAGCACCACCTGGGCATTCGACTGTGGACAGGCAGGATGTTAGGAATTACTAGGAACAGACAAAAACAGTAGATGTAACTATAATGCTTTATAAAACAGTGGATACTCACCGTTTGGAGTACCATATACTAGTCTAGTCAGTGCATCTCCAAAAAAGATACGATAAAATAAAATAATTAAATAATTAAATACATATAAATCTGAAAATATTATCAGAGGTGCTTAATGATTTTTAATAGTGACCTTAAATATAAGAAGACTTTAGCTCTTAAAGTAGACAATATATAGAAATAAGACAGAGCTAAAGTAGTTGGAGACAACACGCATACCAAAGAATGATTGTTCTATTCTTCTGTTGTTTCTTATGTTTATGTATGACTTATTCCTAAGCATCTAAGTCTAGTCACTGTCAGAAAGAAGGCATAATGTCAGGTGGGCTTTAGGTATAAATGGCATGGCTTTACGTGAAAAAAAAAAAGGGGGGGGGATATTAAAAAAAAAACAGGGAAAGAAAAGTGGGCAGGGAAGTCTAAAGACTCCTTGTTTTAAAATAACTACTCAGCAAAACACCAGCTTTGTAGAGCTTTGTGATTCAGGATGGGAATGTTGAAGCTCTTAATTTAAACATTGCTTCTCTTTTGATTACAGAGAAACAATGATGAAATTAAAAAGTAATGTGCTTTTTTTCCTGTCTGATGACAAACAAGGGGGAAAACTAACATCTTTGTTTTCAACATTATCTAGTGTGGGGAAGTAAAATGGAAATTGAACAGATGCCTTCATTCTATTGCAAATTCCTTTTTCAAACAGCTATTTCTGTACTTCTGTAACAGAAAAAAAGTGGGTTTACTTGAGAAAAATGGTCACTGTATACTTTTTACTTGTGATATCTGCTTTAAGATGTGTTACAGATGTTATGAACAATCACAGTGTTTTGGGTTGGAAGGGACCTTAAAGATCATCTCATTCCAACCACCAAGAAACATGATTTACATACACGTATTAAAAATTAATCAAATTCATTTTCAAGTACACCTGAAATATGATTATATTAGTATTTGATATTATTAACAAAACCACACCCTAATGATATTTTTGAAGTTTAAAATAATTTGAAGTAAGTCTGATTTCAAAACAAGCTCCTAGCAACACAGTAATATTCATTTGAAAATGTTATTAACAAAAAGAATCTCAATTTAATGTTCACTAAAAAATTACACTAGTAATACAGAAAACATTAGTAGGGCATAGCAGTTGCATTGAATCCCTTATTATTCTCAATGGATTGTGACAAAATCCCACAGTAAATGCATTTTAGTCTAAGGAACAAGGTGAGGTTCTCAAAAGATATTATTTCGATACTTCAGGAAGAAAGCAGTATATGAAAATTCTCAATAATAATTTTAGGTACACACATAGAATCATAGAATTGTCTACGCTGGAAGGGACCTTTAAGATCATAGAGTCCAACCATCAACGTAACACTGCCAAAACCACCAATAAACAATGTCCCTAAGCACCTTGTCTACACGTCTTTTAAATACCTCCAGGGATTCAACCACTTCCCTGGGCAGCCTGTTCCAATGCTTGATAGCCCCACCTTCCCTGGCAGAACTTGAAGCCATTTCCTCTTGTCGCAACACTTGTTTAATATCTAATCTTAAGCAGAACAGAAAAGACTGTGGGTTAGGGGTTGCACACTACTCTGCTTTTTTTTTTTTTTTTAAGCTTTAGCATTCACAGGAATAAATATTTAAGACTTCATGGACAATATTTTCTTTCTTGAGACTAGAAATTAAATCTTTGTTCTAGGGAAAGGAGCATATTCCCTGGCTTCTTCCAT
>JAOTQQ010000001.1:98938373-99002828 GCA_026546715.1 Gallinago undulata | reverse complement strand
ATTATTCAGGCATAAAATTTACCACTCATTGACCAGCAGCCACAAAGTCTGCCATTCTCCTGGGTTACAGAGAAAATCGTTTATAGAATCATAGAATCATTTAGGATGGAAAGGACCTTGAAGATCTTTGAGTCCAGCCACAAAACCTACATAGCCAAGTCCCCAACTAAACCATCTCTCTAACTGTCAAGGCTATACATTCAGGGATAGCAACTCAGCCACTTCCTTGAGTAGCCTGTTCCAATGCTTGGTAACTGTTTCAATGAAGAATTTTTTCCTAATATTCAACCTGAACCTCCCCTGGTGCAAATTGAGACCATTTCCTCTTGTCCTATTGCCTGTTACTTGGGAGAAGAGACTGATCCCCACCTCTCTACAACCTCTTTTCAGGTAGTTGTAGAGAACAGTAAGGTCTCCTCTCGGCCTCCTTTTTGCAAGACTGAACAACCCCAGTTTGCTCAGCCTCTCCTCATAAGACTTGTGCTCTAGATATCTCACCAGTATTTGTTGCTCTTCTCTGCATGTGCTCCAGAGTCATAATATCTTTCCTATACTGAGGGGCCCACATAACCAGATACTTAAGCCAGACCACCATCATGGTCTCAAGGAACAGGAAGGGATGGACTTAAGAGGCTACTAGTGGGTGTGTGAAGTGTCAGATTGTTGTTCAGACTTCAGATGTCTGAAATCAAGAAGCCAAGCTTTCAGTAGTTTCATTTTAGCCAAATAGCCAATGCTTAGGAAAGAAAATGAGATATGGGCACCCAGGCCCACCTGGTTTTAGGCTCTAACACATACATTTGAGTTCCTTGCTCCCTGTCCAGTCAGTGCAGAAAACTCCAGAAAGTAATTCAGTACTTGAGTGGTTGAATGTACCTGTTTCTCTGTCCACTCAATATGGAAGTAACAGTAGATAAGTACAAAGAATCAGAAAATCTCACTGAGCTCTGTCTCTTATGATCTATATGCACAGCTATGCAATGGGGTATCTATTTTAAAGACTCTACAAAGCATCTGTACCATCATATCCAATTCAGTATGAATAACTTAACAGCTTATAACACCTTGAAATGTGCTTTAAAATTTTAATAAAGGTCACAAGTCCACAACTATAATTTGACACAGAAGGGCAGCAAAAGTCAACTGCAGTGCCAGGGAACATGCTCCTTTCACTAATTGGGGATTTTTTACAAAAAAACTTCCAGAAGACCTTACGCACCCATGTTACCAGGGAGGAAAGCCTTGTTTTGCCTCAATCTCCACCAACCTAATTCAAGAGGAAAACCCACACTCCTGAACTAGGCAACTCTACTCAGGTGACATCAATTGACCTGTCTTCTAGATGTGCCATAACATTTGCAGACATACAATTCTAAAAAAAATATTGCAGAACAGTAAAAATTTTTTTGGAATAAAGGAGCAACCCAAATACGTCTCATAAAATTTTCTAATAGTTACAGAACCATAGAATCATAGAATGGTTTGGGTTGGAAAGGACCTTACAATTCATCTAGTTCCAACCCCCCTATCTAAATATACCAAAAAATCACACTGTCTCAAACTACTCCCTCTGTGCTACTCCAAAAGCAGGAAGACCTGGATACCTAACAGAAGTATTTCTAGCATGGAAAGCCCAGTACCAGCTGACAGAAAGGCCATACACATACACAACACCTACCAACATACAAGCTTTGCCAAGGGACAAACAGGGCCTAATCAGAGCATGCTACTGTCCAATAACTCTTGACTGTGGAGCATCCTCCTGGTTCCACTGCAGTTAAGCACAGTTTAGAGACATGGTTAAGCTTTTCTTACTTATCCAGGAACCTTTGTCCAGGGATTACTCCAGACATAAAAACTGTCCTAAAGTCTCCCTTCCCATATGTACCTCTTTCTGGAAAAGGGATAATGCAGAGGGAATGTAAAAATAACTGATTTTAAACACAGCCATGTCCAAGAACTGGTAAGTAAAAGGAGTTTGCTTTTGAGAAATTTCTGGGCCTTATGGGGACACACAATGAGAATGGATGGGTTACGATGTAAAGATTTGAGAAAAGCATGTGCAGAAACCATGAGATTACTCACATGCTGGAATTTACTTGATCCACCTTTAATTAAAACTACTAATAAGGATTAAAAAGGAATGTTTTCACTCACACATCCCAGTACATGGGAACGTACGTGTTTAACTCTTCTTCATATCCTGAAGTTACACATGCATTTTCCCCCCTCTCACAGTGATAGTGTTCCACATAAAGGCAAATAGATTATTATCCTCAGCTAATACATCAGGGCAAGCATTTCAAACTGTACCAAACAAGTGCAAAAATTCTTAGAGATTAATGAATTTAAACTTCAAAACTAGCAATGCTCCTTTGAATAAAATGCATTTGCAGTTTTCTCTACAAAGATACGTCTCCTGAAAAAATATACTGCCATTTCTAAGTGGCCGAAACTTTCCTTTTTAATCAGTTCTTTTCCACTCATACTGAATCAAGGTTGGAAAGACAACTTCTCCTTCATGAGAGTCTGATACCTAATGTCACAACATACTAGTCCCATGAATGTATTTTGTTATGATTAAGCTTGCTGGACTGATAATACAAATTTTATAGAAGCAGGTGATTACTTTAGAGTAACTCTATTTCTCTGAAGCTTGCTACTAGAGCTTGGCAAAAATATACAGAAGCCAGCAATAGGCATTTCCATGCTCAAACTTTATTGCAACTTTTTGGTTTTGACACAATGCTTTATCCTAATGGGCTTTTTATTCTCTGCAAGTGTTTTAATTAAACAGTAAATAATCATCATCAGAACAATACAAAAAGAAGACAAGTGTTTTTGGGTCTGTCTGGGCATTTTTGATCTTTATGGTTCAACACAATGTTCTTTGGCACCATTACAGTTCATGGAGTCTTTCCTCTGTTAATAAAAACACGAGCCACACCTATTCAACTCTTAGCTCTTCTACTCAGAATTGCCTAAAGCTAAAAACCTGCTTCTTCCTTTTTGTCCTTCCTTTTCCCAGCTAGGGAGTATGCAGCTGATATTAACCTATCATTTCTTCCCTCTCCAAATATGCTTGGCATTTTGACACTGCCAGCCCAGCTCTCCCTGGACCCTAGCAGAAACTGTTCTGGGGCAAGTCTTTAGTATATCTCTCATCTTTTTGAGGGCAGCACCTTGCCATGCTGTCTGAGAATGCGTTTTTTGATACCATGAAAATGTGGGTCAGAGTTCTTCACTGCTTAAGAAATGTTTCTAACCTAGTTCATTCAATATATAGAGAAAAAAATGCATATGGGAGATAGGGGTGACAAGAAAATTCTACAGACGGTGTAAGCTATTTTACTGGGAGTAGATCTGGTCTTTGAAAAAATAATGGAGGTGAACAATATGACTGATGTCAAAAGCTCTTAAATTCATCTTTGTGTAAAGATCCCAGGATCCCAACTAATACTCCCCTAGTAACAATAGACAGAACCTTTCCCTGTCAGTGTTCTTCAAGTATTTTCAGCCTGGGTGTGTAACACAGGTATGTCGAACACTGTCTTAAAGTCTTCCTGTGTTTGGAAAGGCTTGTATTTTGAGAAATTGTTTCTCAGAATATAATTCAAGTTACATCTGACACCAGTAGAACTAAATTTCAATGGAAAGACAACTAGACACTTCAGAAAAAAAATTACGTAGTCAAAAATTTAAATTTCTTCTGAAAAAATAGACTCATCAGAAAAATTTCAACTAAACCGAGACATAGGATGGCCAGTTTTATAGAGAATGTCTCATGTACGCTTCTCTGCACAATCTGTTTCCTTTCAGCGTGATATCTTCTCCATAAATAGAAGTAAGTGCATCTTAGGTCACCTTCAGCTATCAAATTCAGCTCTTAACAGTACCTAGCATCTATCCATCCTGTTGAAATCACTATTTGAGTCTTAAGCTAAAACATATAAAAACTCATTCTCTATGTATTTCTTTTGGCTCTCTTCCTTTCAACAACCTCAACCAGACAGAGAATAGAAATAGTGACACTATATTTCACGTAGTAGAAATTAGGAAATGCATTGAGAGCATTTCTCTGAACAGTTGATAATGGATTCCCATCATAGCTCTCAAAATTAGTCATCAAGTCACAATCCGAGATCAAATAAAGAGCTTTTCAAAGAAAATGAGCATGAACTGGCAATTAATACATTTAGACTGCAAACTCAAGGGTTTCCAATTATAAGAATAGAGAGAATCTGAAGCTATCTCCTGAGTAATAATAATGAAGGCAACAATCTACCTAGTGCTGAGGTGTAACTTGATGACTTTTGTAATCAGATTTGCTATAATAGCAAAAATTCACTTCCTGGATTCAGTGATCCAGAGCACTGCTCACAATGTTTGTCTTCTAAAAGCTGATTTATTTTTGTGATTCTACGTACCTTCCCCAAATATCCTGGGAAGGATGATGAAATGGGAAGGAGCAGGGAGGAATCTCAGTTTTCAACATTTGGAAATATAAGAATAGAAATATAAATGAATAAGAGGTCATTATAATTTTTAAATTACATTTTTGACTACTGCAGTGAGCTCTACATAAAAAATGAATCCATACTTTTCCAAATCCAGAAAACATTGTTCAAATTTTTTTGGTAAGAAACAGTAGATTTCCAAATTTTTATAAAGAATTCCTATATCCTCCTTATTTATAGAACATAATTTCTAAAACCAACATGACTCTAAGGATGAACATCAAATGGTATTTTTTGAAGTAGTCCAACTATGTTGCCAGTAACCAGTTGCATAGCTTTCAATTAATTCTCATAATCAATTTTAATTAAAATGAACAATTCAAATATTATGCATTGCAATCTCAAACATTAATCTTCTCAAGAAAGGTAAAGAAACTTAGAAAGCTATGATTTAAAACATAGTCTCCAAATTTGAGTTTGTAAGCTTGTGGGTGTAAGACAAAGGATCTACACTTTGGATTGCCCTCTTATATTTTGCCTATGCAAAAGTTTCTTGGACAAGCAAAAGTTCCAGCAGGGAGACTGGAGACATCTAAGTACTCAGAAATACATCCTTGGGTTTCTATAACTTATAAGAGATGGCCGACAAATTCCCTGACGAGGGGGAGGAAGGCCCTCCAAGTCTTCAATGGAATGTCTCAAACACTCACAAGGCAGTCAATAATGCAGGCCTGACCTTCAAAGAACTGATAAGACTCACAGGTGCTTAAAAAAGCAGTGGGAGGAATGTCTTGTGAAGACAACATAGTTCTGCCACTTGTGTGATGAGTCTGTTAGCTCTCTATTCAAGGCCATTTTGTCTGATAAGTGACCTTTGCTTCATTATCTATGAAAGGCGCATGAAAATACACACCCCTGCATATACTAATGAATATTATAGAGATCATGTTAAACATATATGACTGCAGCACTCATCTCTCCATCCAAATCAAGCTACACATCACCTGAGAGAAGGGAGAAACTGGAGATGAGGCTGTCCTTGGCAAGGGGGCAGACCATGCTAATTCAGTAAACATAAAAGGGGAAAATAAGCGCCCCTAGAGGGACCAAATAAGAAGATCGTGCCTGGGAATATCTTTCCAAAGAAAGAAAAAAAATATGCCTGGGAAGATTTTTCCAAGAAAGAAGAAAATTATGCCTGGGAAGATTCCCTGAAAAAGATGTTGGAACCAGGATCAATGATCTCTTTATCTCTGTCTTTTTCTCTATCTTTCCCTTTTTCTATCCCTCCATTTCTCTTTTCTCGTAGAGTTGTTAAGTAATAGTTAGAGCTGTTAAGTAACAACCTTAACTACTGCTTGTCATAAATTGTTGTATAAGTATCATGCTAAGTAACACAATCCTTACCTCACTGCTTGCCATGTTTTTTTATATACCTAACCAATTATCACGGACTTATTAAGACCTATACTACTTATTTTGGGAAACTAATAAATGCTTGTATATTGACCTTGACATTTATCTCACCTTATTCTGCACCGTTGGTGATTTATGAATCTGAGTCAGTTACCTTCCCTGTTTCCTGAGAGCGGGACGTGACATAACAGTAATAGAAGACACATACAATAATGAAAGTTTAGACAAAAGCCACTTTGAAAACTTGGTTTGAGCAAATATTTTATGTTGTTGTAACCTCTGGGAGGCCTCGAGATGCTGTGTATTACAGAAAAGAAGTTTAAATAAGATTTAAATTAACAAGAGTTGGATAACTGTACATTTCTTTATATTAAAAAAAATACCAAAAAAGGAAAAAAAAAAAAACAAAAAAAAATCTCATCCCAGAAAATGAAATACTTTTGTTGAACTCTGATTCCAAAATTCAGTATCCCAAGACAGGAAAAAAAAAGAAGTCAGCTAGCATTAACAGAGGTACAATGTGAAGTTTTAGTCATAATACGTGGAACTCCTGTATATTGAAAGACTTTTGTATTTAATTACTGATAGTGAAATATAGAAAGTGAGAGATTATTTTTTTTTTTCAGTGACGATGTCATATTTTGTGTTTAAAATATACTGTTACTGTATTCAACAATACAGTATATCTAAATCTATTTTAAAACAGTTCAAATTGTATTTTACCCATAGCTTTTCTTATATTTTCTGTTACAATGAGCAGTACTCAGGATGTTTATACAGTATACAAGAGGTGCAAGGGTAAACACAGATAAACTTAGGAAAATAAATGTACTAGATTGAACTTCAACTTCTATAAACTGGTGAACTTCTATTGACTCAGTGAGACAACTATCAGTTTTATTCTATAGAAACTGCTCGCAGCAATCTTTCCCAGACTCAAAGATGAAGATGCAGTATTTCAGAGACATAAGCAGCCATATTACCTTTGACCCCAAATACCTCATGGTATGCTCTCCAACCTCATGTAATAGCTACAGAAGTTTCTGCAAGCAGCAATGTACATCATTGACATACCAGTTTTGCCTCAAGTTATAAAGCGAGTCCTTTTTGTGCTAGCCTTACACAACCTGGAAAGTGAAAAACTTGTTTTACAAAAGGAGAATAAAAGAGCTTGAAATATTCACCTAAGCAAAATGAAGAGCCAGAAGGCATACAGTTGTTCTCCCTAAAAATTAAGGAGGAAAATGAGCTATTTCACCCCAGCAACATTAGTGACAACACTGGCATTGGAACAAATATGTTTGAACTGGCCAAGACTAAATTCAGGCTAGATATTGAACAAAGGCTTCAAACCATCAGAGAAGAAAGAATGTAAAACTACTTTCTACTAGAAACAGCAGAAACAAAGGAAAAAAAATCATTTTCAAGATTTGGCAAACTTATGATTAAAATATCATTAAAATGACACGATAGATCTGTGACCCAAGAGGTCCTAGGCTAACTTATATCCTGTGGTCCTCTGAGGAAAAAAATAAACCACTCCTACTTCCCAATTGGAATCAGTTCTACCTCAAGCAGAAAATTCCAAGTATCCCCTTTAAACCTGATCATGCTTCCCTAGCTGTTTACCCCATAGGAAAACCTTATCTGCTAGTCAGTAGAAATTTCTGCTGTTTATTTTTATTTCATTGTTCATGAAAATATTTGTTTGCACAAAGCAGAGTTTTAGATCATTGCAAACTGAGTCCAGAATGGTTGTGTGTATGTGTGTGCATGTGTGTGCATGCATGCACCAGTTGGCTAAAAGATGAATAGACTGATACAGTGTAAAACTAGATGGTGGAAATTATCAATATGTTCTCTGTCAGATCCATTGTGTTGCTGTCAGAACAGACTATGGGAACACTCTTCATCCATTTCAGCTGCACCATCCACTGCTTCATCTTAAACCCAACCACCTTGGGTTGGGCTCAAGGCTGTTTAAAGCTTCCTTTGTACTGAGTTGATAGATCATTGTGATGCATACTTCACTAGTCTTCCAACTCTGACAGAAAGTTAATAGCCCTCTAAGAGGTGGTTGACAACTACGAAAGCCTAGGGAGAGGGAAAAGACCTTCATCACATGCAGTTTACACCTGAATGGAAAGTGCACAGAAAATATCTGCCCAGGTTCTTAAATGAAGAAACATGGGGTTAGACATCCAAAAGCAAGCTCTAGCTTTAGAAGTGTTGAACAATGTGCTACAATGGTATATTTGCGGATACCAATATACTACAAATTACATTGTTTTCATGATGGAAATGAAGATGATGGAAGAGGTACTTGCTGATAAATTTCTGGTTGGAAGCTCAGTGAATGAAATTTCAGCTGCTGACTCTGCTGTCTTCTGACATCCCTCCTTCTGACCGTGGTCAGCTTTATCTGTGTAACCCTCAATCCCCAGTCTCTAAAATGGGGATAACAAAAGTTCCCTAACTCACAGTTTTAAGAGGATTAGGAATTGTAATATCTAGACAGAGTGAGTGAGAAAGTAATTTATAATTTAAAGTTTATAAACCTAAGACTGTTACCATGGCACCTACTTTTATATGCTAGGGTGATACAATATTGTTAATATGAAAAAATTAGTCAAATGTATAGCAAATGTTAATTAACTGAATAGCAAACAATGAGCATTCTTTTTTTGGCAGATGAATACTGTTGTTTGCCCAAGAAAGTGGATATTTGTATGAGCACCAGTATTCCTTCAAATTCAGAAAAAAAATGTTCATATGCTCATACAAAAAAAAATTAAAAGACATAATTATGCATAATTCTAATGAGTAATTAAATTTTGAAATTGTGTTAACAAGTATTTGCCAATTATTCGAAAAAGCTGCAAACTAAATACAGTGCTTCATTAAAAAGAACATTAAGACAGCAAATTTAAAGAATAAAATATGACAAAATCACCACACTTTGGTTGCTTGTGCAATCTCATAATCTCATTTCTAACCCCTTGTCCATAGCAAAGTTTGGTAATGTGATAACATATTCTAACATCTACAGAACTTTTGTCACATTTAATACAGAATGAGCGATATCCAGAGAGTGGTGGTTTTGTACAGTTTATTTTCTTTTATTTCTTTAATTCCTTCCTTTTTTTTTTTAATCTTTTTTAAAATTTCTCTGTTAGGTATGGTGTGGCCTAATTCCTTATATACCTCATTTTACTGAAGCATGTTTTCAACACTATTTTATACGTCTATATAGAATATTTTATCACCTTAAAGGGCTTCTCTTACTATTTTCTAAAAATTTTCAGCATGTCCTTGAAGTGAAGAAGTTGTCTGTGAATACTTCACAGATGGGAAACTGAGTCATATATAAATATAACATTTAGGAAATCTAATTTTGGATGTTAGCTTGATGCCAAGCTATGTAATTTTTGTATCAGAGAAGCTCCCATGTTTGAACAAAATTCTAAGTTGTCAGCATTTCTAAGAATCAGGATTCAGGGTGGGTTTCATTCCACTTAAATACATATGAGCAAGAGAGAAAGACATGGAGAAGAAATAGGCACTTAGAGGGCAAATATCTCATCCAAAGGTAAAGAAACAAGACAGGCATAAGTTATGCCTGAAAAGTACCCAGTTCTCTCCATCAACAAAGGGAGTCAAAATATCAAACTCACATGTAAACATCCAGAATTAGGTGAGATGAATCCAGCCCAGAATTCTTCAGGTTTTTGACCTTTGACATAAAACACCCTGACGAAGGTTGTCACATCTGACAAGAACAAGTGAAGCACAATCTGTCTCCTGTCTTAGCTTAGACAACCTCAGTGGCACCAGCCCTTAGAAAGGACTGGCAAATTTAAAAATTATATTAATGTCCCTTGTCATTCATCAACTTAGACTTCTCTTGTTCAGTGGGAAATGGAAGAAAAAATACACACATCTATAAAAGCATAAATTTGCCCAGTGAGAAGCCAAGCCCTCTTAGCTTCTGGTGCAAGTGATGGGACAGCCAGTTCAATGAAAGAAAGCTTGCTCTTACATCTCCTAAAAGCTCTGACAAGTGTTTTTCTCATTTTTTTTTTCCTTATTGAAAACAAAATCCTGTAAACACTGATTACAAAATCTATTAGAAGACAAACAGAACCTCCTTATGGACTGTGGTTTATTTCCAGTGAAAAACCTGTGGGAAGAGGAGCGGGGGGGAAGTAAAGGAAAATAAAAGCCTTTTCTGGTTGTAAAGTAGAAAAGCAATGTTCCATAAAAATCTCCAGCAACATCCACCTGCCACCAGGAATTTTACAAGCCAAGTAAGATGACTGTTGCATTGGCTGCAAATGAAGCCAAGACCTCCCATATGGCAGTACTAATTCAGTCACCAAATGACCAGTAGTACAGGGAGAGGTCCTCTACCTTCCAGAAGCACTACCAAAGCAAGTTTGTCTCTTCACCCAAGGTATTCTGCTTGCAGGATTGGCTGTCCTATGATTTTTGTGTTCCAAATGTGCACAAACACACACAAAAAAAGTTTGAAGCCCTGTGAGATAGGGATCCATACACATGGATAACACTGTATTTTTCCTCTAGAGATTACAAACCTAACCAAGCAAGTCAAACATACAACAGTGGAAAATCCAACACAAACAGGCTTTTTTAGGTAAGTATCTTCAGTACTTCACTTATTATTGATGTTTTGCCACTTGTTTATACAAAGCAGGTCTTTGATTCTTTGATTTTTAGACAATTATAAAGCCAATGACTTTGCTAGGTACCACTCTCTCAGTACAGCCATAATGAAAAATAAAGCTCCTTTTTTTCTGCATGATAGCAGGGAACAAAAGCCCTCATCCCACACAGTATAGCTCCAGGTAAGGCCACATCAGAAGTGTGAGATGGGAAGGGCTTGATAGCTGCAGAGAGACTAAAGTATTTTTGGGAAGACTCTGAATGTTTCAGTCACGTACTCAGTCAGAACTGATCCCATTCCTCTGTTCTTCTCACAACTGATTTTACATTTTATAGCCTTTCCTGTCATACAGTTTAGCAGCAGTGCATTCTGCTTTCGACAGTGCTTCATGTGTCACTCTTCCCTGCATGTAGATCCTAATTTAATTTCCATGAATAACCTCCCTTCAACCCCCTCCACCCCTCTTTGCCACCTTTCTCAAATCTTCACCAATCATTGCTTTTAAGGAGGCTCAGCTATTTTTCAAGGGAAAATTAAAAAACGAACATGAGTTCTTTATACAACTGAGATGTTCTTCATCTTTCCTTTCCACTCTGTTTCCTTAGGGGTATGATAACATTATGGGCTTCTCGATGGAGAAAGCTGGTGGCCTCTTGTTCTCACACTGGGGTGGAGAGAACTCAATCTCTTGTTACTGGCATAAATGTTTAATAGTCATGCAAGCAGAACTGTCTCATGATAGCTTGCTAATTACCCACTGTAGCAGACTCTGGATGTCATGCCCTCAGATTATTCTTCTTATTGCCTACGCTTTAAAAAAATAATTACTCATCATATTTTCAGAAAAATCAAACAGTATGTTTTCACAGCAAAGGCTTAGTATACCAGCAATGGGGAGGATACTAAAAATAGCAGAACTCCACTGAAGATGAGATCTTCCTCATATCCATGCATTACTATTGTTGAATGAGTAATAAGGTGCAATTTGCAGAAAATTAGCAGATATTTTTTGTAAGAAAAGTCATTTATATCTAGGGTTGCCATTTTACATACTGTAGATTTGGTGGTATAGAACTCCAAAATATAACTCAGAATTGCAATTACACCATTCATTGAGCGTTGATGTGTGTTCCTAGAACACAGAAACTGAAATAAGAAACACTGTATAATTCAATATCAGACGAGTTGAAACAGACAATTATCTAAAAGGGTAACTGGGATTTTTTCAAACCTCATATTTTACTTTATCAAATCTGACTAAACATCTGGAATTGCAGATATTCTACTTTATTGCAGTCAAAGCGAACAGAAAACTAATAGAAATAGACTAAATGTAGAAGTTTTGACTGATCAGTTGTTAAAATAAGTGAAATTTAAAGCTACGATGAAACATACCTAGAATATGAGAAAAATTAGTAGGAGTGTAAGAAGGATAGAAAAACAGAAGGGGACTTTTACACAAATATATTGACAATAAATTTGGTGTCCAAGACAATACAGAGGCCAAAAGCAGAATATGCCAGTATGGAAGAAGCTGTCAAACTTGCCTATTTTTTTTAACCTCCAAAATTGAAAACAGCAGCAAAACTGAAAGAACAGGACAGTTAGAAGTTTACATACACAGTGACATTAACATGTGACATAATTTGAAAATCATCATTATCAAATAACACATAACAAACATGCATTAGTATATGAGGGGTTGTCCTTAAGAAAGGCTTTTCAGAGCCATACATATATGCCTTCAGCAGCTTTGCATCAAGGAGAGGCAAAAATGTAGGTTCAGTTCATATTCCTAAAAAAGTATTAAAGATTATACAAGCAAAAAATGTTTATCAATGCTAAGTCTAAGAATAATCACTGAATCAGGCTAATCACTGGAACTATGCATTAAACAAAGTAAGTTCCAAAGGTAAAACTCATCCTATTAACAGGTTTTACTGTTTTTACTATAAAAGAGCAGCAGACTATTACTTTCAAGTTTAGCCTTCTTTGAAATCCTGTAAACTAGACATTTTAAAATAATATTATCTATTAAGAAAACAAAATTGAAAGTGAAATTATTTTTGCTTTTAAGTCATTATCAGCCCAAAACAATACCCAGGGCTTCTGTGCTTAAGTACTCTGTGCTTAAGAAAGAGAAAACAAACCACCTTTCTCCTTGTCCCTTTTACTCCAGAAACAGTCAAAAATACAAACACTAGCTGATGCATTCAGGAGAGTGAAATGAACGAAACAGTGAAATCCCATAAAAAACTACAAACAAGGTGTCTAGGGTGAATTCAGATCCAAGTCAGTCTTCCATCTTGGCTAAATTCTTCTGCTTTGTTTTTTCTATAACTGTAGGATTGGCTACGCTATGTCATGAAGGATGCAAAGACTAAATATTATTCTGGGGAGGATATAACATATTTTTCATTTACAGCAAAGAATCTAAGCCTTTATTTTAAATGCAGAACTTAGGTGGCAATTGAATATGAAGCTAAATTCAGGTTATTTACTATTGATAGAGCACTGGCTCCTGTTTTCAAGGATCTCATCCTGAATACTATTAAGAACTGCTATATACAGTTTAATCATGAAATCACGACTGATTCATACAAGATAAAATACTGTTAGTAGTTACTGCATAGGTATTACATCCACAGATGGGGAATAGAAGACATACCAAGAACTATATCCAAACACACACACACACACACACATATATATATATATATGCATGTATACATACGTATATTTTCAGTAAAAAAAAAAGAAAGGTAATGACAAAATCTTTTGGACTGCAGTAAAGCTGATTTTTGACCCAAAGATGTGGGGTACTTGGAGTAATTTTTCCTGTCTTTTCAGTCTCTAAGTCTGTAGACTACCCAATGCCAGGGAACAGCTGATATTTAACTCCATTCTACAATATTATGTTGAATTGTTGTTTGAACATGCCTGTCAGATGAAGCCTCCCATTGGTATAAACAGCTTGAGAGAAACTGCAACCGTGGTAGCTGTGCCTGAAAGTACTCATTGCCCCAAACAGTCAGGGAAAATTGTTCAACAGCTCTGATTTTTGTTCTCAGTGAATTAATTTTTTATCCTAGCAAAGAACTGTCATCATCTCACTGGACTTCTCCCCCATTGCAGATTTTCTTTGTATTTTCCTGATGCAGGAGTCATTTCCGTGCTGTTCTATCACAAGCCAAGTACCTTATGACAAGCCATTTATAAACTTTCTTAATGTTTTCAAACTCATTCCCTATTATGTTTTCTACAGCTCGAACAATCTCTAAAGAATAGCAAATTAATATAGGGTATAACTGCCATACATGTGACCTGAATTTCTATGCATAATTACTAGTCTGAGTTATCTATTGGAGGCAAACTTACATCCACAGGCAGTTTAAACTAGGTAATTTCACCAGTTTCTCAAAAAGGTCTGCGTTTGGAGCATATGTTGATTTTGCAGACCAGTTTACATAGTGGTAAATGCAAGCTTTTGATAAGGTAGGGTACTATTATAATCAAACATTGCCTGCATTTTAGATTACTACTATTTCTTATGCAACATATAATGAAGGATAATGCATGTCGCTTTAGAGCTCATTTTGAGTTTCAGAACAAGTTACAATGCAATCACCTGTTAACCTTTTCATCCCAAGGGTTTTACTACAAAAAGCTAATATCCCTGACAGCTCCTTGTTTATTTTCAGATCCATGCACTGTTTGCCACTAGTGACCTTGCAAGCAGATTCACACCTTGCAAAGTCCCTGACCTTGTAGTCATTAAAATCCAATCACACACTGGGCAGGCTTCCATATTCATTAGGACAGCAAGAAGATAGATTTGAACATGCCTCTGAAGTGACCAATACATTCATCAGCCAATTTCCATCTTCTTCAACAATTTCAGCTTGCTTAGGGATATTACTAGATTAATTGATACAGAAAATCTTTTGCAACAAAACAGTAGCAATGTTAAACAGATGCAATATGTTTCTAATTAAAAAGGCTGTGATCAAACATAAGTCATATATTATAGGTTATCCTATGAATACCCATATGAAGTTCTTTTTGCTTATGTTTTTGATGTAGGGGGCAGAACGTTTTATCGATGCATGTTATAGTGAAACTAGCATCTACAAAGAAGAAAACCCATGTCTACAACTGAAAGGAACTTCATACAGGAAATTTTTTGGGAAAAGGAGACCTACCACTGGACCATGCTAAATAGCCCTCTTAAATTCCTCTATGTCTATTTTGTAAACACATTTGGAAGGTAAAATTTTAACTCATAAATATAGATAGGATTAACAGCAACCTCAAAAAGAACAACCAAACCTGAAAGAAACTAGGAGCTAGGTGTAACATTGTCTCCATCCTATTTTGACATACACTTGACTTCGTCTACATGGACTGTTATCATGGAAAAGTGAAATTTCTGTGAAGATAATTGGAGGAAAAGAAAAAAGATTTTTCCTATTGGGGGTAACTGGGCATGACCTTTTGTGAATTTAAAGTGAGAGGGTTTGAAAGAGGGTGGGATACAGGAAGAAGTTGTAAATATATAGCAAGCCTCAAATGAATCACTACCTGACAAACAGATTGCTCAAAAATCTGTATTTGCTCTTGTCACAAAGCACATTTACAGCAATGCTGTTAAAAAAAAAATTTACATTCACCTGGGAAAGGCCATAGATATATCAAAATATTTTCAAGGGGGATGAGCTTCAATACTTTGGCCTAGAGTTTCTTTGCACAGGAGGCAGCTGAGGGCAGGTTACAAGCTCCTCTTGAATTTTTAGTTTTGTTGTTAAATTGTGCATGGGCAATCCATCCACTTGAGTTTTCATTAAAGCAGAGACAAGATGCTTTCTTATTCCTTGCCTTAAAATTGTAAATAACATTGCTAATTAGCCTTGCAATTTCATTCTGGCAGCCATTTTAGTTTTTATTTTTTACTGAGATCTGTCTGAGGCACACCAGTGACAACAAATCAAACCAAGCACCAGTTGGAGAGAACTGATTCATAAGGCTTTTGCCTCATTGACAAGTTTTGAGTAACATTTTAAACAAAACACTTCTTCTTACGGATTCGTCCAGCTGTCTGATAGCAGAAGCTGAAAATAGCATGTGTCCTGCAGGGGGCTGACTTGCAAAATGACCAACTTTCTGTGTTCACAGGCAGGCATATCACACATACATAACTTCAATGTATACAGGTTTTTTTAAAAAATAATAATAATAAAAAAACAACAAAGAGTAACTAAATACAGCTATGTCTTAAAAGACAAACAATTTTAAGAACCAAAGATAATTCTAAAATTGGGTTCTTAAGGAGAGATGAGATGAGAGGAGAATGATAGAAAAATCAATATTGCTTTAAAAATGCATTCCCCTAGACAAGGAAAAGGTTGTTGTCTTGAGACTCTAATGTATAATAAGCAACTGGTTATTTCCCCATGTTTGTTCAAGACCATGTAATGAATGTCCTGAAACAGCATCTGTAAATATAAGACTGGTATAATAGACTTTCTATACTACTGCACAATAAACAACTGGATAGAGAACAACACTGTCTGAATCCTCTGTGTAATGGTCAGGTATTTTTCATCTATATTGCCCTTTCGTAATCTGTATTGTGCTCACATTGAGCCAAAGCTCAAAGGTTTTGGCACCCCGTTACACCATAAATTGAAATAATGTGAATGATTTTATATAGTTCTACAAAATGTGTCTAGGGAGTTGTGTGTGTAATGCGAACAATTTTGCAGCCGGGATTTTTTTTCTATGGAGGAAACTAAGATCCTGAGCTTTTCATTTGCTTCTGGAGAACACACAGATGTTTACGGCAATAAATACAGTTTTGAAAGCAACTAATTTTAACAGGCCCATTAGTCTTTATTGAATTAATATAAAGAATTTTCTTTCAAGAAAATTAGGTTGACGAGCATAAATGCAATTATCTGGCATTACCTTTGCACACAGGAGACATTTCAAGTCATTACATCGTATGTCCTATATATTCAGCAAATTAAACACACCCCTGATGCTTCAGGAACACGGTAGATGAGGAGGTGAGTGTCTAAAGCAGTATATAATAAATTATTCATAAATTATAGGATTTTAAAACAATAATACTGTTGGAACACAAACAGCACATATTTTAGCTTCTTGAATACCTATTTTCAGTAATAAAATTATGGAAAACTTTGGTGTTCTCTTTCCCATTGTTTATGGAGTAAATTTCTCTTTTTAATGTTTATAATTTTATTTTGTAAACAATTATCAAAAGATTGTAACATAGCTATCAATAGTTTTTACTTGAATGATGAAAAAACAAATAAAGTTTAAACAAACTAATAAAAAATAAAGAGCCACATATTTTGATTTAAAAAGAAATACTTCAGAACTGTATATTAAAAATCAGGAACTGTCCACTCTTAAAATTGACACTCTGCATAGCCTGCATTTTTTTTTCTGTTGGGATTAGCACTCTATTTTTAAACACAATTAATTTCACAAAGGAGTTGAGGATCACTAAGTTTTTGATTTGCTAAAGAGCTGAGACTCAACATGGCCTGTTGCCTTCAAATGACTGCATGATGTCCCCTCCATCTTCAAAACCTAAAATCAGGTTCTAAAACTTTATCTCGTGCATAACCAGTCTTACACCCACATAGTTTGTCTATATAAACATGAAAACATCAGGTGAATGTGAGGCCACCAAAAAGGTGAAAAAAACGAAAGCCAAAAATCAATGAGCATGCATAGAAAGAGTCAAAATGAGCACAAGAGAATATTAGCCCATGTCATTCACCTGCAGAACATCAGTAGGTACTAGACTGATACACCGCAGTAGGCCAGCATAGAGTGCTAGTTCATCTGAGTGGTGACAACACTGGTTAGTCTATGGGTTGTACTATCCATATTTGGACTGTAGTTAATAACTTTTAATGTCACCATTATACCTCTAACTATTTTGATGAGTATTCCGTTATTGACTTCAATGATATAATTATTTGACTGTTTGACTTTAAAAAATCATTTTCTATGTTGTAGTTCTCACTCTCACTTTTGTCCTGTTTCTGAAAAATTTTGCTACTTAGCTTCCAGACTTGTCCAACAGTTTCAGATGGTTTTCATCCCAAAGCCCTATTTAAGATAGCACTGACCTTGTGTTTTCACTGTGTTTTACATGGGTATAACCATTACATGAAAATATTTCACCAAATAATATACTTTCATGGTAAAATATTATGTTAATAACTAATTCCCCAAAACTCATTTTCTTTACACAAAGATGAGAATGCAATTTGGCATGGTTTCCTGTTCATGGCTCCAGCTGTAATATCAGACTTAATATAATTATTATTTCTGTGTTTACTAAGTCTCCGAAGTGCTTAGTACAGAGCTAGTAAGTGCATAGAAAACTGGATAATAAAGCACAACTTCAAAATGTAATAATGGATCCACTTAAAAGGCAGCATTTAACAAAGGTTCATTATCTTCCAAGTCATAGAAGTAGAAGGATGTTTCAAATAACTATGACCTGTCACATAACCAAAACACCGTCCTGACTCAAAAAAAAATGAAGTAAACCATGCATGACAGGAAACAGAGGATCAGCTCAAGGGAAAAATAAATCACATCAACATTAGTTCTTTGTAATGAATACTCGTTAATTTACTTACTTGGTTGTATCCGTGCATTCTCAAGGGTGACAGAAGATGCAAGCACTCCCAATGTCTTGTATCTGTGTGGCCTCCAACAGAGAAGAATCAAAGATCCTACACAATGAAGTAGTAGGATAAAAAAAAAAAAAAAGGTGGGAGAGATTGATTGTTGCTTGGCTTTTTGTTTTTTGTTGTTGTTCTGGTTTTTTCTTTGCTTTAGGGGAAGGAGTGTTAAGAATTCTTTTCACTAATATTAAGTAGACAAGAAAAGACTATCAGTTATATGGGTTGCACACTGCTTTGTTGGTTTTTTTTTCCCCCTTGAATATCTATTCATAGGAATAGATATTTAAATTTTCATGGACAAAATTTTATTTCTTCAGAAAGAAAGAAAGCTCTGAAATTAAATCTTTGTTCTAGGGAAAGGAGCATATTCCCAGGCTTCTTCCATATTATTCAGGCATAAAATTTACCACTCATTGACCAGCAGCCACAAAGTCTGCCATTCTCCTGGGTTACAGAGAAAATTGTTTATAGAATCATAGCATCATTAGGTTGGAAAAGACCTTGAAGATCGTTGAGTCCAGCCACAAAACCAACATAGCCAAGTCCCCAACTAAAGCATCTCCCTAACTGTCAAGGCTATACATTCAGGGATAGTGACTCAGCCACTTCCCTGGGCAGCCTGTTCCAATGCTTGATAATTGAAGAATTATCAAGAAGAATTATCCAGAAGAATTTTTTTCCTAATATCCAGTCTAAACCTCCCCAGGAGCAACTGGAGGCCCTTTCCTTTCATCCTATTGCTCATTACTTGGGGAAAAAGACCAACCCCGACCTCCCTACAGCCTCCTTTTGGGAAGAGAAACAATCTCAACCAAGTAAGACTCTACAGAGTCTAAAGAGTATAAAGAAGTTAGCAATTTCAAAGTTAAATTTAACACAAAATGATCCCAGAAATTCACAATAGCTTCAGAAAAAATGTAGGTGGTGATTTTTTGGTGCAGCAGTGGGTGATGATTTTTAGGGCACTTCATATTTAATTAGCTCAAAGCATACAACTGAATTGATTTTGAAGAAGCCAAGGCAATTTTAAGCTGCTATTCAGAAACAAAGAAAATAATAATATAATAATGCAATATAACAAAAACACAGTTGCATTTTTATATTTTTTTCTCTCTCTCTCTTCAAAATGGATCCATTTTGTGAAGGTTTTTTTTTTTCTTTTCTTTTTGGATCTTTCGGTGTTGCTAGTTGTTGATGAAAAATAATTATTCTATCTAAAGGACAGAGAGGTATCGGTGAAGAAAAATCAGAAAAAAAAATTATACTAACTGCGAATCATATTATTTCTTTTCCAAGTAAACGACATGGCTGCTTTTTAATAATTTTAGAATTTTGAAAATATAATTTACCTGAAACAAACCAAAATCCAGTAAATCCAAGATTATGTACCTAGGAGAACTGTGTATCATTTTCCCTTCAAGAGATCACAGAGTCAGTGAAATATAGTTTCATCAAAAAGTATCTATCTATCTCAATTAATTACAAAAATGCATATGATCTTCCATCTCATTAACTATTCCAAAATCCTTTGTCTAGAGGGAAGCTGGCGTGACATTGAACAGGGAAAAAACTATAAAAATTACAACAAGCAGGAAGTTACTTTTGCTTCAGTCATAAATAATGTGAAGAATTTAATGCAGCTGTTCCACAGGGACTCTGTAATGCCAAAACTGAGAATTTTGATATTGCTTTCCTTTACCTCATGCTGCAACAAATGATTGCCAAAATATGTCAAATCAGTATCATCATTTACTGATACACAATATATCATAGAAGTTTGAGATGAATCTTGGAGTAACAACATACGTAAAACATATTTGCAAGTTTTAAAATATCAAGTAAGAGCTGGGAGAAAGAGAGAGAGGGATATTACAGTGAACAAAGTGCCAAAAATAATGATAAAGCAGAGTAGAGTACTGTTTAGAACTAAAAATATGTTGCCACAGCTAGCACCCGATAAATTTTCTAGAAGATCGTAACCAGATTTTTGGATTTAAGGGCACGGTGTTCCAGTGGAATAAAAAATAAAGACCATCTATCCTGTATCTCAAGTTTATATGCCAGGAAAACACTTCAACAGAAAGGAAATGGGATCTGCACAACAAGAGTTTCGGATTAGAATCACCAATATCTCATGTAGGAAATTCAGTGGTTACAGAGACACAGTTTAGATAGCAAAGGAGAAGAAATACTGAAATGTCAGTTTTACAGGCAGGTATCCAAATATATGGTAACTTGATCCTGCAAAGGATCCGCATCACTGGAACTGCAACTGTGCTTCAAGTCCAACAAGTACTTAAGCGTTTTGCCGAACCATAGCATCAATGCCAGCAGGACAGGTATCTTGTGAGTTCCTGAAGAAACTGGATTTGCATTTTTTACTATTCAAAATGTTCACTGGACATCTCACTCTGATACTTTAGCATCAATTAAGATCTGCAGATGACAAAACCTGAAGCTGCAATTATGTAATTTTGGTTACTTCCCAGGCTAAATTTACTGAGATGTAACACACATCTCTCAGGACAAATATACTCAAGATAAAGCCAAGCGAAGGACAGATTCTGCCTTTTCTCCTTTTTTCTCCCATAGGTTCAGTTCTACTTTTCCTCTTTTTTATGAAATGAGGCCACTTTCACCTTTTCACTGTGTTTTCCCTAAAGCAAACATTGCAGCCTTCCCTCACTGCTAGCAAGCTTAAACTGTCATCTAGTCTGACTGCGTCACTTAAGCTACTGCTGTCTTCTCCTGCCCATTTGCTCCTGGGGTCTCACTTGCTCTTACTCTGATCCCTGGAGTCTCTACTTTCTCATCATGACTAAACTGAAGAATGGGGATCAGTTATGGAAGTGGGCACACAATCACAAAACAGAGCCAAAACTGAATATTACCTAAGGAAAATAGTAGCCAGCATTCAATGAAAATACTTTTACTATGTTCTGGTGGCCAGAGACACTTTAAAAAACAAACCAGACAAAAACCCAACATAAATTAGTACTATAGCCAAACCACAACACTGGAGCTCAGATAAAAGGATTGAACAGTAATATATTTGCAAAAGCTGACTCAAAAATATACATAAGGAGGGATGCATTTTTAGAAAAGAGCTGCGCAACAGGGGATATTAGGATACAACTAAGTAAATGTGAATTCATGATAAAATTACATTGCACGAGAAACTTTTTTTAGTGGCATATTTACAGTGCTGTATTTAGACTGTACTAGTGAATTTCTGGAATACTGTAAAGGCGGAAAAAGGCAAAGAAAGTTGAAACAGCAAAGTAGCAGCAGCTCTTGAACATATGGCTCACAAAACAAAATTAAAAAATATTTGTATTCTCCCTGAGGAAATCAAATTTAAAAGTGAGCACAGCTCTGTATAAATACATGGGATCAATGAGTAGGCAAGTTAAGTGTTTAATTGAATACTAGCAACACAGTGCAACAGATATAAGCTAACAAATATGGTATAGTTAATTTGGCTCAAACTTTTTCAGACTTATCCAGTTTAAGCATTAGTCTGAAACACATACTCCAAAAGCCTCTGCACTCAGAGATAATAGTATAATAATGGCAAATATATATATGCATATGTATAACATGCATGTTATATATGTAACATATATGTATATATGTATAACAACATGTATATATACATAAACACATGTACACTCACAAGCATCCCAATTTACAGATAAATAATTTCATACAAGTAATTTGGATCACAGGTAGCAACAGTGGTGAAATACTAGGAAAAGAAAAGTTTGTATTCATTCAGATTTCCAGCAGCCATTTATAACAACTTATAAGAAGTAGCATGCTGAAAAAAGTGTGAATAGCACACTACCTGCATTGATCTTTCCTGAACAATCAGTTTTTAGTACTTCTGAAGTAGTTAATAATAGGTTTATAAATAATTCACAAATTGAGAAGACCACATATGTTTATTAATAATAAATTATACAATAATATAAGGTTCTATAAAAATATATTAGTAGTGACAAAAATTGTAAACAATTGGGTCAACTCAATCAAATCAAAGAAAGTTGCACCCTGCTGCAGGAGAAGAGTCACTTGAAAAACAACGGAAGTTTTAGCTCCCTGGAGATCTACTTTGCCTATGCTTGAGGGGCTCTTGCAACAAGAGAAAGTACTTTATAACTCCTAATCAGTTGGGAAATATAAGACTGGAAAATTCAGTCCTAATTCAGTGCTACTTCCTGCATCCACTTCAAACAAGCTTTAAATTTCCTAGGAGGATTAATTTAAAACAAGTTTCATACAATAGGTTTCAGATAATTTTCCAGGGTACTTCATGTGACTGGTCCCCATTCCTTAACAGTCTTTCTAATTGCACCTGTAGACCTATTGCAGTCTTTTCTCTCTTTTCTGATGGCAATCTTGACCTTAGATATTCAGTGTGCCAGTATACAGGCCACAGTCCAACAAGAAAAGGTGTTCAATACTCATTCATATAACAACCAGAGCAACTAAGAAAAGGCGACAGGTGACAGTACCATTATGATGCTAATACCAGTAATAGATGCCCAGAGCCTGGAGAATGGAAACACTGAACCACAGAACCATAGAATATTAGAATCATAGCATCATTTTATTTGGAAGAGACCTTTAAGATCATCAAGTCTAACTGTTAATCAAGCACTGTCAAGTCCACAACTAAACCATGTCACTAAGCTCCACATCTACCCGTCTTTTAAATACTTCCAGGGATGGTGACTTAACCACTTCCCTGGGAAGCCTGCTCCTATGCTTGATAATCCTTTTGGTGAAGGAATTTTTCCTAATATCCAGTCTAAACTTTCCCTGGTGCAATTTGAGGCCATTTCCTCTTGTCTTATCACTTGTCACTTGGGGAAAAAGAATGACCCCCACCTCCCTACAACCTCCTTTTAGGTAGCTGTAGAGAGAAATAAGGTCTTCCCTCAGTCTCCTTTTCTCCATATTAAACAAACCCAGTTCTCTCAGCTGCTCTTCATATGACTTGCTCGCTAGACCCCTCACCAGCTTTGTTACCCTTCTCTAGCCACACTCCAACAGCTCAATGTCTTTCTTGTAGTGAAGGGCCTAAAACTGAACACAGTACTCAAGGTGTGGCCTCATCCATGGAGGAACAATTGCTTCCGTAGTCTTGCTGGCTACACGATTTCTAATATAAGCTGGGATGCTATTGGCCTTCTTGGCCACCTGGGCACACTGCTGGCTGATATTCAGCAGGCTATTGACCAATACTGCCACGTCTTTTTCTGCCAGACAGCTTTCCAGTCACTCTTCCCAAAGCCTGTAACATTGCATGGGGTTAGAAGGGTTACAGGTCAACAGGAGAGTACCTGGAGTGCAGCATGAAGGAATTCCAGCCACTCTAGTAAGTCAACTTCATCTGGGGCCCCACTTAAATGCCTCTATGCAAATGTCCATAGCATGAAGAATAAACAGGAGGAGTTAGAGACGTGCACACACCTGCAGAGCTATGGTCTCATTCGACTCGGAGACATGGTGGGATGGGTCCTATGACTGGAGTGTTAGAATGGAAGGATACAGACTCTTCAGGAAGGACAGGCAGGGTAGACAAGGAGAGGATGTCACCCTCTATATCAATGACCAGCTGGAGTGCATGAAGCTTGGTATGGACAAAGAGGCAACCAGGAGCTTATGGGTGAGGGTTAAAGGAAGGGCGGGGACAGGTGACATTATAGTGGCTGTCTGCTACAGGCCACCTGACCATCCACTAAGTGGATGAGGTCCTCTACAGAGTTAGGAGCAACCTCACGTTCAGAACCATTGGTCCTCATGGGGGACTTCAACCACCCTGATATCTGTTGGAGGAACAACACAGCAGGGCATAAGCAATCTAGGACGTTCCTGTAATGAGCTGATGATATTTCCTTCTCCAAGTAATAGAAGAGCCAATGAGGAGAGTTGCCTTGCTGGGCCTTGTTCTTGCCAACAAGGAAGATCTGGTGTGGAATAGGAAGCTCAAGGGAAACCTTGGCTGCAGTGACCATGAGATGTGGGAGTTTGAGATCCTTAGGGCAATGAGAAAAACACACAGTAAGATAATTAACCTGGATGTCAGGAGAGCAGACTTTGGCCTTTTCATGCATCTGCTTGGCAGAGTATTGTGGGATAAAGCTCTGGAGGGAAAAGAGACCAAAGAAAGCTGGATTGAAGGACCACCTCCTCCAAACCCAGAAGCAGTGCATCCCAACAAAGAGTAAGTAAGGCAAAATATCAGGAGGCCTGCATGCATCAATAACGAGCTCCTGGACAATCTCAAACACAAAAAGGAAGCCAACAGAGGGTGGGAGCAAGGACAGGTAGCTTGTGAAGAATACAGAGATATTGCCAAGCAGCCAGGAATCGGGTTAGAAAAGCCAAAGCCTAGATGAGTTAATTCTGGCCAGGGACATCAATAGCAACAAAAAAAGCTTCTATAGGTATGTCAGTGACAAAAGGTGGACTAGGGAAAACGTAGGCCCTCCCTGGAAGGAAACAGGAATGCTGGTCACCCAGGATATGGACAAGGCTGAGGTACTCAATGAATTTTTTGCCTTGATCTTCACCGGCTAGTGCTTTAGCCATACTGCCCAAGTCACAGAAGGCAAAGTCAGGGACTGGGAGAATGAGAAAATCCCCACCCTCAGAGAAGATCAGGTTCAGGACCCTCTAAGGAACCTGAAGCTGTACAAGTCCATGAGACCTAACAAGATTCATCTGTGGCTCCTGAGGGAACTGGTAGATGAAATTGCTAAACCACTATGGATCATATTTGAGAAGTCATGTCAGTCCAGTGAAGTTCCTGCTGACTGAAAAAGGGTAAATATAACCCCCAATTTCAAAAAGGGAAAAAAGGAAGATCTGGGGAACTAAAGGCCAATCAGCCTCATCTCTGCGCTTATCAGATCATGGAACAGATACTCCTGGAAACTCTGCTAAGGCACATGGAAAATAAGGAGGTGATTGGAGACAGCCAACATGGCTTCACCAAGGGCAAGTCATGCCTGACAAATCTGGTGGCCTTTTATGATGGTGCTACAACATCGGTAGATAAGAGGAGAGCAGCAACAGATGTCATCTACCTGGACTTATGCAAAGTGTTTGACACCGTCCTGCATGACATCCTTGTCGCTAAATTGGAAACACATGGATTTGGTGGATGGCTACACTCAAAGAGTTACAGTCAACAGTGTCCAAGAGGCAAACATGGATGAGTGGCGTTCCTCAAGGGTTTAGTATTCAGACCAGTGTTGCTTAACATCTTTGTTGGTGACATTGACAGTGGGATTGAGTGCACCCTCAGCACGTTTACCAATGACACCAAGCTGTGCGTAGCAGTAGACACCTTGAAGGGAAGGGATGACATCCAGAGGGACCTGGACAGGCTTGAGAGATGGGCCCATGCAAAACTCAAAGTTCAACCAAGTTAAGTGCAAGGTCCTGCACCTGGGTCAGGGCAACCTCAATCACAAATACAGGCTGGGGAGAGTATGGATTGAGAGCAGCCCTGCGGAGAAGGACTTGAAAGTGCTTGTGGATGAGAAGCTCAACATGAGCTGGGAATGTACACTCGCAACCCAGCAAGCCAACTGCATCCTGGACTGCATCAAAAGAATACTGGCCAGCAGCTCGAGAGAGGTGATTCAGATGCTCTACTGCACTCTCATGAGTCCCTGCCTGGAGCACTGCATCCAGCTCTAGGGCACCCAAGATAAGAAGGACATCATCCTGCTGGAGCAACCTCAGAGGAGGACCACGAAGAAGATCAGAGAGCTGGAGCACCTCTTTTCTGAAGACAGGCTAAGAGACTTGGGGTTGTTCAGCCTGGAGGAGAGAAAGCTCTGGGGACACCATGTACCAGCCTTTCAGTCCCTAAAGGGGGCCTATAGGAGAGATAGGGAGGGACTCTTTATCAGGGAATGTAGCAATAGGATGACGGTGAACAGTTTTAAACTGAAAGAGGGGAGATTTAGATTTAGATATTAGGGAGATATTTTTACTGTGAGGGTCGTGAGACACTGGAACAGGTTGGTCACAGAAGTTGTGGGTAACCCATCCCTGGCAGTGCCCCAGGGTGGATGGGTCTTTGTGTAATCTGGTCTAACGGAAGTTGTGTCCCTCAGCGCAGGGGGGTTGGAACTAGATGGCCGTTAACTGTAACCATGTTATGATTCTATGATAATCCTGTCCAGGAACACCACCTCAAGCCTCTCATCACTGCTGGCTCCTTCCTGCCCCTGCTCTGCACTGTGTTGTGCAAACACAGGCATCATCACAGCTGTTGGCTCAGGCCAGGGAATGAAACGGGGTAAAAAAATAAAGGTGAGGAGGAGGCAGTTTTTTTTGAAAAAAATCTAAATCTAAACCCTGATCTGATTTGATGCACTTCACACCCTCACAAGCAATTTTCAGGGACTTGGCAATAGAAGATATGTTCAGGGAAAGAAGCTACTTAAACTGTCATTGTGGTATCAGGGAACTATATTCTCATTTTGTGCTTTAACCAACTGACAGCTCAGCAACAGAATAAGCTTGATAGGAGATACAGATGGACAACTTACTCCATCCCAGTATATTGCCAGTTTGGTTAAATTTCCCTAAAATACCCATTTAATTTTCTCACTTCTTGCCATCATAAGCTTTCTAAGTTATCAGGGTGTCAGATGGATTCAAAATGAGATTACGATATTCAGTACATTTTTAACCATTCATGTAGTTAACACAGCTAGCAAACAACCAGTACACACTTTATTGAGTAAAATGGAGACTACTTAAAATAAAATTAGTCTTAAATACCATCTATTAATTCATCTTAAATACATAAAGCAAAGTATTTGCCAACATCTCGTCAATTTAGCATTACTCTAATGATCTCAAAGAATACTTCTCTCCCAATACAATACTTCAGGGAAAAAATGCATTCTCTCTCATGCACAGTCTGAAAGGTCCATTCTCCTGGGTTCAGCATATTTGGCTGCCTTTCTGTAAATGCTGGCACTAGTGTTTTGATAGCGCTCAAAACAAGGTGGTTTGTAACTCCATGGATTAGTTTTAATTAACTTTGAAAGTTGCAGCAATGTGTCCTGGCATGAGGCAATGAAATAATTTGGGTGCACGGGCTGTACACCTGCAAGGAGGAGTTTCTCAAACAGGCATTAGTATTTTAAGAGTATATGGAAAAGGAATGCTTTGAGTACAACTGGCCACCTGAGCTCTCCCTGGGGCTTAAAATGATTGCCATCACTAACCCTGTTTCAGAAACAGCAGGTTTTTTAGGTCATCCCTAAAAATGGGATTTTAGGTCATCTCTAGCCTTCTGAATGTGTATTAGTAATAATAATCTCTATATAAATAATAACCCTTTATATTCCAATCTATTTACCCTATATTTAGATTTTCCATATATGTACCCACAGATAAAAAGTAAAAGATCTACAGCACTATCAAGTGTAACATGTTTCATTCATTGTAAAGTCACAGAAAACCTTTTTTTATCCACAAAATCTTTGTTCAATGGCATCTGTGTAAATGCTAAGTCATCAAAAATGTACTTTGCTATCACTTTTATTGCTGTTGTGTGTGTTAATGGAATATAAATGGAAACTGAAGAGAACTTTTTGCTTTGTTTTCATTAATAGAGCACGTGTCTCCATTCCCTCACTTATGTGTTTTTTTCTGGTAATATTAGTAACACAAATTATACAATCAGTAAATCTGCTACACGATCTGACCTAGACAGGTATCACAGTGCAGGCAACAGGGAGCCAAAGGTCCTGGCTGTTTACAGGTCAGTGTTTAAGTTCTGACCAATCAAAATTTAGCCACCAGTGTACTTAAAAACAGCATCCAAACAACCATCATTAAAATTAGGAATATTAACACGGGCATTCCAAACAAACAAAATCATTCTCCATTTTGAAAGTCATGTCTTATTTACACACAATCTTAAGCAACACCTTCTAGAATGAGAAATAGCACATAAATTTTATACTATTCATCCACCTGCACTTTCGTTTTCTATCGCAATTAGAGAAAAGAAATTCCTGTAGCAAGGTTTGGCACAGCAGACATTTGGCCTTTAACGTGATTAGGTTATTCTATTTGAGTAACGGTCCTTGAAAACAGAATATTGTGTACTACTGAGGGCCAAATCTTCAGATGGCATAACCTGGCATAACTCCATTGATTCAGTAATATGGATCATAAACCCTCTGAGCAAAAGATGTATAATTTTATGCTTGGAATGTGCCACTCGCATTGCGGGTGTTATTGTAATTCAGCTGGATAAAAACTGCTAATAGCTGAAAACAGACTTTCCAGGAAAGCATGAAACCATCTTCTAAGTAAACAAGAGTCCAAATAGTAACTCAATGGAAAAATTAAATAACTTACAGACTATTACAACAACAATTTCTAGCAAGTTCAGCACTAAGACTATCCAGAAGCCCAAATCTGTTAAGAAAAACTAAATAATTGCTCATCTAATTCAAAACTGAGCAAGCTGTAAATTGATCCTGAAATAAGAAACTGATTAAGGGGTTAAAAAAGACAGGAAAAAGGGGAAAATGTTTCACAATTGTGACTAAATATTTTCTCATTTTCCCATTTGCAGAAAAAGAGGAGAATTTAAAACTGAACCCAGAGGAATAAAAACTACCATTTGCACTTTAAGTGGTTCTGACTGCCTGCTCTTATTAACCAGCTTGTCACCAGAAAATGTTCCCTATTAAATTTTCCAAGTAATAAATTATTATAATAATAATGCTTCTCTGTTTCTCTTCATATAAAATTAATTTATCTAGTCTGGCATTGTATTTACTACACTTTGCACTTAAAATATAAATATTATCAGTTATTTTTATTACAAAACTCTTGTACTGATATTTATGTTGTTAATTCAATATTCCTACCACTAGATTTGCTCTTTCTCTGTGAACATGCCATCTCTTCATGAACCCAGATGATTACACTCTGCCAGGCAAAGCAATTTCTGATACCAGACTGTAGTCATGTTGGTGTTAATATCAGTTTCACACAGGAAATTCAAATGGAGAGGCAATAGGAGAGCATTTGATAGCAACAGAATTCAGAGTTTACTACTACAGTTTCAGAACATGTAGGGGGAAATGGTCTATCTTGCTAAAGCTAGCAATGTTTATTGTACAAGTACTTTCAGATTAGTCATATTAATAATCTGTAATACATTTTCAACTCTCTACAAAGAAGGCTGTCAACATATGAAAAGAGAATTGAGAAAAGGGAAAGTCTCACCCAAAGCCAGATGAGAGGTGAAGGAACTTAAAAATGAAACAATCAAATTTAGTGATGAAGCTATATGGTGTCAAAATTGAGACAAGGGTATAAATGTATTTGTTATGTCTTTGCGCTTTACTCTGAAATACTAATGCTGAAAAATTTGAAAGAGTACCTCAGTATCTATCTCAAAACAATATTCTCATTCATTGTATTGTTCTTCTTTTTACATTGGAAACCCAATTACACCTTTTAATGACTACTGACCTGTGCACTTCCATACGAGAGGTGAAATATTTTAGGATTAAGAGAAGGAACGCTGATAAAATAGCAGTTTCAGAAGGCATTATATCCTCTAAAAGACAATGCAATTCCAATGGGAGAGGAGGAGGAACACATGAAAAAAATTTTGTTGCAATTTCAGGAATCAGCATTCTCCTTGGAAAACAGACACTTGGGCATTCTCAGAGATAATCCTTTATTCTGTGATCTGTCCAGAAGTACCTATTAACTTTCGTGGCTATTTCCTTAAATAATGTTCCTGCTTAATGAATTTATAGCACCTAAACAATCTTAGCTTTCCCTTAGACAATATCTATACAATAAAACATCTGTATGATAACAGGTGTGGGTGGAAACATATGAAAATGATTTTTCTCCTCTTGGTTTGTTTGAAAAAAAATAATAATATATTTTCCATCTTTCTTAAACCTCATCATATAATTACAGAGTAAGGTAATGTTGTGGGTTAGGCCAAATTCGCCTATGGCAGTGACAGATGCTCTCCCCCAACTTTTTTGATCCAGGAGGAAAGGGAGGAGAGATAAAGAGATTTACAAATTTAGAATGAACTAAACTACTTTAATGGAATATTAATATTAAAATAAAAAAGGAAATAATGCAATAGATTCAACATGTACAAAACTGTATCAAGCTCCCAGGATGACATCACTGGCAGGCACTGGGGAAGGCTCAGACTGGACTCAGTGACGGATAGGAACTGGATTCCAGCTCTGGAGTCAGGAACACACAGATTGGGATCAAAAGCAGATGAACAGACAGGGTCCTCCTCAGATGTCAGCCATTGATTAAAGAGGGATGACCCTTTGATCCCTCAGCTTTTATAAGGAGCACGAGGCAGGTGGAATGGAATACCCCTACTGGTCAGGTTTGGGTCACCTGTTTTGTCCGCTCTTCCCCACAGGTGGGGCCCCTCTATGCTTTTCCATATCTGACCCTCCAACAGGGCAGATAACACACATGAAAAATGATTGTAAATCTTGAAAGTACTGAATAAATTATACTTCCAGGAAAGTCACACTAAGATATGATCTACACTGGTGTTTTTCTTGTGGATTTAAATAAGAAGACACATAATTTGTACCAACACTCCAATGATGTCATGTTGCAGAACAAACAGTTCACAGTCTGTCACCTGTAACAATTCTGCTCAAATTTTCAAGAGTTTCCAGCACAAATTCTCTGTTGTAGACTTTAGGTGCAGGAGACTCACAGCCATGATGAAAAAAGAACAGCATTTCTTTCCACTTCCTTTTTCTTTCGGACATTCCAGCACTGCATGTTTATTAGGTACCACCTTTACAAGTTCTAAAGGGCATCTGTTGATTCTGCATTAGACTTTAAAAACAATGGACTTGTAAATGAAGATGGCAAGTTTGAGTCACTACATCTGTCTCTCTGAAAAAACCCAACATGTATCCTACTCTTCTCTGTGAAAGTTTAGTCTGTATGAAAGTAGCAGCCAAGAAACCAGTCATTTTTCATGCACTGCAGCAGATCTTCTTAACACTGTTATTTACATACTATTGATTTGTTATGTTTAGCCATCTGTTTGTGGGTGAAATACTGTAGGCATATTTCATTTGCTTTTGACTTTGCTTGAAAAGCTTACCAAAATTTTCTCTTTTCTCCCTTATAAATACTCTATGTTCATTTCATCCTGTTGGAAAAATACTACATAATGATAATCCAAGACACTAACATTACCCTCAGTGAAGTATAATCTGCGGGTTTCTTTAGGATCTGAAGCACTGACTGGATGATTTAAAGTACTTCTTTCACTCTAGAGACTTTATTTTTCCCCTTTTACAATTAAATGGAAAGCATGGTTTCACATAGCTTAACTCTGTGTTCCTCTATTCAAAATCCTCCAAACAATGCCAATAATTTTGAACACATTAGACAGGGAAAATATAATATCTATGTTACATTGCAAATTCAGCTAGAAGACAACCTGCTATACTAATACCTTGAAAGCAATATCGTGTATAAATCCTCTAACAGCAGCCACTTTGAACACAGTAGCTGATCTGAAATGCCCTGTGATTTAAATCCAAGTCATACACAATGTAATCCTCAGACAACTGAATCCTATTTAACTTCTCAAAACATCTAAATTTAAATGTAAGAAAAACGTTTCTAAAACCCCATTTTTAAATACACATTTAACATTAATCTCTTTTTCTGACTCTTTCTTAAAGTATACCACCTGCACATCCATCTCATTATACGTTCATGTATATACATATATTTAAATGTACAATGTACGCAGCTTACTAAGAACAGATTTGAATGAGACTTCTCCTAAGACTACCACTGCAATTATCAATGCCTGGTCACAGTTTGGACAGCAATATGCTGTATCTATGCTCTATACATTTTTGACCTGGTAAGCAGGAAATAATATTTGGTATTCTTTTTTTCCCTTTCCCAATACAACAAAACTACCCTCCAAAAAAAGCAAATAAACCCAAGTAAATTCCATTCTCCACCAGGCCCAAAACAAGGTATTTCAATATTCATACATAATGAGAAAAAAACTGGATAGCCACACAAGAACAAATAATTCACTGTTCAATAAATAATTCTGTGCTAAATAAACTGTTCTATAAACATAAAAATTATAAAAAATTATAAATTATTATAAATACAAATTATTATAAATTATACTGTTCTATAAATAATACTGTTCTAAATAAACTGTAAATAATTGCAGTACTGAGGAGAATGATTTGGGAGTCCTGGTAGACAGCAGACTTTCCATGCGCCAGCAATGTGCCCTTGTTGTCAAGAGGGTCAAGGGAATCCTGGGCTGCATAGGGAAGATTGTGGCCAGTAGGTTGAGGGAGGTCATTCTCCCTCTCTACTCTGCACTGGTGAGCCCACAACTGGAATACTGCATCCAGTTCTGGGCCCCCCAGTTCAAGAGGGACAGGGAACTACTGGAGAGAGTCCAGTGTAGGGCAATGAAGATGATTAAGGGATTGGAGCACCTCCCTTCCGAGGAAAGGCTCTAGGAGCTGGGAATCTTTAGCCTGAACAAGCGAAGGCTGAGGGGAGACCTTATTTATGTCTGTAAGTATCTAAAGGGTGGGTTGAAGGATGTTGGAGCTGGACTCTTTTGAGTGGTTTCCAGCAATAGGACAAGGGGCAACGGGCTCAAGCTGGAACATAGGAAGTTCCTATCAAATATGAGGAAAAACTTCTTTACGGTGAGGATGATGGAGCACTGGAACAGGCTGCCCAGGGAGGTCATGGAGTCCCCTTCTCTGGAGATCTTCAAGACCCGCCTGGATGCAGTCCTGAGTGATGTGCTCTAGGCGTTCCTGCTTTAGCAGGGGAGTTGGACCCAATGATCTCTAGAGTTACCTTCCAACTCTGACAATTCCGTGATTCCGTGATTTCTGGTAAGGCTTACATCAGCCTTATATAAACACTTAGGCCTACTGTTATGGTACTCAGTTGCAAACAAGTGCTGGTTTCTGTGTGAAAGACAAAAGTCCTGATTCAGATTATTTCTCTCTGGACTGACATGAAGAGAAATTTAATCTCTATATAATCCATCACCACTCCAAATCCAAATACAACTCTACCACATGCATTCTTTACGCTGAATATCTAGAATGCAGCTCAAGAAGCTCACTTTTAGTTACTGGCTCTCTGCCAGTGGCTATTTTTTCCCCACCAACCTGACACCATGACCGAGTAAGAAGCTCACACCCTTCAGTCTATCTCACATCATGTCAGGAAAGGACCTAATGAAGTTGCCAACTCTAAATCAAAGAATTTATTAATTTCATAGATTATGACACTCAGAAGAATTGACTCTTATCCCTGAAGCCCATAATCATGAGGATTCAAAACCTAGTATTTCTCCAGCTTCTTAATTCTCACCCCTTTGCTTGAAGCTACTACCCATGTCAGAGTTGATAAAAAGGACCATTTCTGTGCCTCAGCCATCCTAGTTCAAAGCCTAGTGTCTTTACTGAGCCGCACAAAAAAAGCAGCAAAAGTAGAGGCAAACATCCACTTCTGTCAGCTCTACTACAGCTTTACTATATGGAAGTTAACTTCCACAAAGGACAACGATGAAAGGTTGGAAATGGCACCTTCTAAGAGGCTGCAGCAAGATTCATCAGCAGCTATCCATCAGAGATCTCAATGCCTCTGGAAGTTAACATCTGTGCTCAATATCTCCCTATTTTTTACAGAGCACTTACAACTCTTTTTCCACAAAAAGTGGAAAAAGTTTATAAAGGGCATAATACTTGGTCTAACAGTAAAAAGCTGAACTCATTTTAGCTTCCCATCTCCCCAGCTGCTTTTCAGTCTGTTCAGTGGTACTCCATCTTTCTTCTAAGTAGGAATAAAAGCAGTAATTCATCCACTGTTTGAGTTTCAAAGACTGCAATGCTTAAGTTTTTAAAAAAGGTTTGTTGATGTTGATAACTTTGCAGTGTGATGACACAGTGCTGTTGTATCATTTTTATTTGTAACATACTGATGTCTATTCAAGCCCCAAGAAAAGCCCTGCACAACTTGTAATGTTATTTCTATGGAAAAACATTTTAAACAAAATCAATAAATAATGTGACCTGAAGGTACAGCGGAGCTGCTCACACTGCCTATGAATTGCTAGTACAAGTCTCCCCCAGGCTTGTAAACTTCCTGTTGCCTGTCTGCTAAGCTTCAACACAAATTTGAATGATTCAGCTGGACACACTGGGACAAGTGAACCTAAAAGAAAACAGCAAAAATCAGTTCTTGGACGTGATAAGAATTCTGAATTTTTTCAAGTATAGAAGTCATTGAAACAGTTCAAAATGAATGTGACATTCTGAACCAGAGCATAGTGCATTTCTACATGTGATTTTAAAACGTTTCAGAAGATATCTTCCTTCACTTCTGACAGGTCCTACTTTTATTTCAGTCAGCTACTGCATTTTCATAAGACAGAAAGTTTGTTCCACTTTCTTCTGTATGTCAGGCTACTAAACTATCCCATGACATGTCGGAGGATGTGGGTTAGCGTAAGCATACCTAGTGGGGCAAAACTTCGCAGGAAAACAGAAAGTAAGACCTGGAATTCAGCTTATACAACTAGGAAAATATTACTATATTCCAATGACTGCACTGACACACACAATCCTGTGTAATATTTTTGTCTTTTAAATTGTACACAGAATACAATTATTCTCTAAAACAACAATGCTAGCACAATTTAGTTAAACTTTGTAAAAGGTAGCCTGTAACAGTATGGCTTATATATCTTCCTGTATGGGACATAGCAGTGTACATTTGTCAAATCCCACCTAGGCAGGATACAGACCTGCAGACCCCTTAAACTCTACTAGTTACAGGTACAGTGGTAATGTTGGTGGGTGAAGAAAGCCTTAGGCTAGGGCTACAAAGAACTTTTTGGATACTAGAACTGTTTTTCAGGGTGATGCTTCTACACTGATAACGGCTACAATGTACCTGATGCTATACCAGTAACAACTGTATTAACAAGAGAAAGTTGTTTTCTGGATTGGCATAAATAATACTGATGTAACATTTTTTTTTCTCTTGATTTTAGCTTTATCAGCTAAATAGTGGCCTCTTTCCCTAATACAGCCTAGGTATTACAAACACATAAGGGCTTATTATTTTTATGCAGTACATAAAAAAATAAAAAAATATATTTATTTGAAAAAAATACAGAGAATAAAGGTAGCATGACTTCTGCTTCTTCTTGCTCTGTTTCCTTGCCTTTCATTGGCTATGAAACAAATTGCATCTGAAATTGATGGGGGGAGCAGAGAAGAGAAACCCAAAACAACTCCTCACTGAAATGGCTACTGGATGAGGATTCACATTCTTTTGCTTGTCCACCTGGACAAAAACAGCACTAAATACAATACACTTTTAGTCAGGTATATCACATAGCTATGAGAAAGTAGTCAAAGGAGAGAGAGGGATGAAAGGTTATTAACTAAGTTTAGGACTTTCTAATTAATACAGTGATGTCTCAGCACCATCACTGAGCTGATCAATATCACAATCAATATTCTCATTTGCAACTTTATGGGTACTTAAGGGGAACAAGGCATCACATCTTTTTTAAAAAAACAATTCCATATATAAACCATGCTTAGCACTGAAGGCAAATAATAAATGCTTACCTGACCAACTTTTGTAATGTTTTCCTAAAGGAAATTAGTTTTCATCAGTTAGAGTAATTCAACAGCAGAAACAAAAACCTGATTTTCAGTCCTGCAGAATAAGGAAAACAAAAGGAATCTTGCAACTTCCAGAGCTGTATTTTCATAACCAGAATAACTGTTTCCTCCAATTTTTATTCAAAAGCTTCCTCAAATTCTTATCTATCCACAGAAAATCTAATTTAAGGTTGTTTTGTTTTTTTTTTTCCTGATGACCATTTAGCAAACTCTACACACTGACAAGCAAAACACTTAAGCAGTATCTGACCATTAATTCTCACATGCCAAGGAGCCAACAGATAGCAAAGCAGCAGTAGTAGATACCAAAGTAGTGACACTCTCCTCTTTCTCTCTGAAGACTGACAGTTATTTCATTAACAGTCATTATTATCAACAATACTATATATCTTGTATTTCTGTATGCAAAACCATTTCATTTTTCTAGAAAAAAAAAGTGAAGAAAACATTGATAAACTTTACCAAAATTAACCTGTATTTTGATCCTTTTGCATCATAGAGAAACTGGTTTAGATGGGAGTCTACTTTACAAACAAAAAACTTCTGTGACAAAATTAGTCTTTTGCATGCTTTAATATTCACTGCTATCATGACCTACACCTGGAAAAAGAACAGCTAAAACTTAATCTTCTGCCTGTGGAAATACAGCTTCCTACCACTTGAAGCAAAACACAGTCTGCTATTTTAGTGCAAGGCATATGTTGCACAACTGATTCAATTGCAGGGACAGTGGCATTGCTGTATGCAAGTCAATTTACTACAATACTCCATTGCTCTCCTCCTTGACCCATAGATATCTAGACACATAAAAAAAGAAACTACATTTGAAAGAAGAAAGCTGTTCCTTGAAAGGTCAAGAGTGTATTACACAGAGCATAGATCATAAAGCAACACAACACTGCACTTGTTCTTTCAACTGTACTTGAAACCATTCATTTGTTTTCTTGTTATATAGAAGATATTTCAGACATATCTGAAGAATTTTTGTGGCATACAATATTTGCCATATGAGTGTGACACAGCAGGAGGATATGCAGTTATCTCCCCTATGTACATATATGTGTGGACATTTGATTACTTTTATTATGAAATAATTGTAAAATGTGCAACTTGTATTAGCCTTCAGACAAATCCTTGGCTTTTTTTAAAGCATATTTATATAGGAATACACACGTATAAAAATTAGGTACTTCACAATAATCTAGAACAGACTGATAAAACATACTTTGGCTAATAGCTTTTGCTGAAAAATGAGTTAACATTTATGCCAAATCCAAATATTTTCAGCTGAAATCAAATATTGGGAAGGGTTAGAATAGTTGTTTTATTATTTTTTTTTTAACAAAAGATTCAAATTTTACAGAAAGTACTGACACGACATTCAAGTGACAAATTTCCTTTACTTACATATCCTTCCCATCCTCTTTTCACTTTATGTGAGTCCTGTGGGTAGGATAACTCATGTTAGTTCTAGTCTTGCTCTTCTTTGGCCACCTTCATCATTATGGTACAGAAGGTAATCTTTTATTTGTCCAGACACTCGTTCAAGATAGCAGGCCTTCCCTTGACAAAATTCCATTTTGTAAAAAATGCTTAAAATATACTATAGCAAAAACTGGAAGAAACAGGTATGCACACACGTGTAATGAGATTGTGGATGACACGAATCAGCTCTAGCACTTGGTGCATTTTGTGAGAGTCATCTAGCTCCTCTCATGAATCTAATGCTAAGCTTGTATTAAAATGGTCAGAAGAAATTTGTAGATTTCTTTCAAAATCCTGAAAAGTATTGGCCTCAGACTTACCCAAATCAATTTGTCTTCAGGTGAGCTTCTGAACTGAGAAAAAATAAGTTATTATACACCTAATGTAAAACCATGTGTTAGTCCCTAAGATAGAAGTATCAAGTTGCCAACTTAACAGTCAAAAGCTTTAAGAGTACTAACATGCAGGTGCGAAGAAAACTTGAAGCACAAGGAGGTCAAAGAGAGGTGAGAGGAATATGAAAAGTCATGAAAACTTCTCCTTAAGATATACTGAAATGCACAGCAACCTTTTCAATAAAATGAAAAGATATGAATTCATAATAAAAATTAACATTAATACTGACTAGAACAAAGTAAGAAGATTGGAAGTTTCTGTTCTCCCTCATTTACAATTCAGGAATGCTTGCTAATAAAATGAATACCAGTTTAAAACTTGTAATCTGAGCTTCTTTTTTTTTTCTTTTTTTTTTTTTTTTCTATATTCTATGTATAGACTGTATTGCTAAAAGACACTATTAAAAAAGGAGGATTTTGTACATTCAGAAACACTGTGTATTGAACAGGAACAATTAATGACAACAAATCATCTGAGGAGTCTTACAAAACCAAATTGGGAGCCTAAAACATTAGACCCTAAATTCTGCTACTTGTTCACTGATTTATATTTCTAGTTCCAAGTAGAAACACAAGAGAAGAAAGAGCCAAAACAACCAATCTTGGGAGCCACAGCCTAAAGCAATAATTATTAAATTTAATAATAATTAAAGTTAGATAAAGATTATGGTGGGAAACAAAATACTGAATATTATAAACTTTCTGGTTCTTCTCTGAAGCTTCTAAAGATGGTTATACACAGAGACAGGATATTAAACCAGGCAGATCAAGGTATGAACCAGTATGACTCTCCAATAAGTTAAGAAATTTATCATTCAACCACCTACATATCTCCATATTTTGTACTGGCTCTGCAAATGCACGGCTAGACCATCTATACACACAGATAACTCTAGCTTTGGTTCACAGACACACAAGAGTAGCTCTCATAAGCTCTTTTAATAGCTTGTAAGCAACAGCCATTATAAAGGGTGACAAGAGGAAAGTATTTTCCATAAGAAATATTATTGAATATTAACCATGAGGCATGGAATCAAAAAAAATACTTATGATGCTCTCCCAGTTCTGCTGACTTTGAATGCCAAACTGTAGCTCTAATCAGTAGAACTTATATACGTGTAAGTTAAAAGTAGTATCATTGGTATGTTCTGCATACTTGACTTAACATATTGAATGTCAAACTTTTTTGCCTGTTTCCCTGTGTTTATTGGAACAAAATGCCAAACTTCATCCTGCTGATAACACTGCACCTTGTTTCTCCTTAAGTAGAGGAGAAAAACAGTGGTCTTTCTTTTGTAATTACTAAATCTGTCTGTGACAATAAAGAAGTTACTCCCTGAAGATATATTCTCTTTGTATTGTAATCAGCTGTGTTTTGGCTTCTAGCTGTAGCTGAGTTAGAACCAAACAGTGATGTTACATTTTTAGGTGCCATCATTTGGTAGCTAGATGAATGCAGCATGGAAATGAATGGGTTATTAAAATATACAAAGGTTGTTGTTTTCAGACTTTACTGCTGAAGCCTAGCAAAGTACATCACTCACCATCCAGTTCATGCTTTCAGAATATTCTTTACATTCTTATCAACCAGAAAGTTACTTTCCCATTAAATGAATGCTGAGATTCTGGTGCGCAATTTGTCTGACAAATATTTTTTTTCTTCCTATTGCATATTCCCTCCTGCTGGCATTTTTCAAGAACCTTTTCTTCCATTGTTTTGTCAATGTTGCTTTAATATTGCTCAAATAACTCTACAGTTCTACATTTGTTTGCAAAGGCAGGTAATTTTCCATACTAGTCTCAGTTGGATCATGTAAGCCCTGATTCAACAGTGACCAGAACTATATGTTTTTTAAATTGAAGAATATGGATAGTTCTGTTTATCATGTGCTCAGACTCTTCGCTGACCCAGAGTCAGTGCTCAGAACATAGGGTGGGATAAAATAGTTAGAAGGGAGATATCACTGCGCTATCGACTGCACAGTCAGCGCACTCTGTGGTCTTGTCTGTGCTGGAAAGTCACCTCATTTTAACTAGGTTGGTGCAGATAATATAGCATAATCTGCATTGTTTGTTAATCTCTCATACCTTGGAGTATGATAGAAGTCTGCTTCACCCAGTATCCCTGTCGTACCTGAAGACCATTGAGAGCACTGCAGCGAACATGAGCTTCTGCACAGCAAATGATTCTCCCAGTGTAAATGCAATCAGACACATCTTTATATGGATAAAGTTATTCCTACAAAAAATCAGGAATAAATTATTCTGGCATCTTTATGCAGAGGTTCTCCCATGTTCTCACAAGTGGGTCATGCCAGTATAATGAGTATCAATTCATAAAAGACAATATCTACTATTCTGGCACCCCCTAACAAGCCTGAAAAAGACAGTGTGAAGGAGAAATCAAAACTGCAATCTTTCTTGTTTATGAAAATGCACACTTGCTGCTACTTTTTAATTCAACTGCTTCACTGAGACTGTCCATTTATTACCAAATCTAAATCAAACTTGTTTGTGCCTTGGTTTGGGTTTAATTTATACTCTTTGCCACCTGCCAATTGCCCTCAAAATAAGGTTTGCTCTGACCTTATTGAAAATCTTTAAAGCCACTTATTATGTTATGTATTACACTATTTATAAAACATCTGTCCTACATTTGACTGAAAGACCTAGCAAATTACTTGAAGTTTTGTTGATTCAAAACTAATCTTCTCACTCAAGGCCTGTCAGTACAGTACATCCCCTGATAGTTTTGTTTGTATGGTATTTGGCAAAATGATCATAATACTTTTTGATCCCAAACAAAGGAAACATTTTTAATATTGTGTCTTCAAATGTCTAGTAAAACAATAGCCATCCTTACAACCTTTGTAGAATATTACTAAATATTAATATGTGCTGTAACTAAATGCCATCTATGTTAGACTGGACATATTTTTGATAGTTTTGAATCAGCCTAGAGAACTAATGTTATTTATTTTTTATCTTCCTGACAGAATATCTTATTTGATTTTCCTGCACAGCATACAGTATCCCAATCTTGCCTTTGCAGTAAAAACAAACTTTACTTATTCACCTTTTCTTTGTAATATTACATAGAAACCCATGCATAGAAAATCAAATATTTTCATCTTCACTCAGTCTGAGAATATGTTCCCTTATGAATCAGAATATTTATTGCATTTTCACCCAAAATATATAAGGTTGCATTTTATCCACTATTCCAGTATTCTATGTTTAACATGACAGCAGTCAACCTTATGTGTATCACTTTCATCAGGCATTTTACCTACACGTAACAGCAGCAGAATTTACACTATTTTACACTAATTATTTTACACTAATTTACACTAGAAAACTACACCTCAGATGCTTTGTTAGTTTAATACAAAGTAGTAAAGTCAACTAACTTTTAATTCAGCTTAGTACTTTAGGAAAGTAATCCATATGCTGCTGTTTCCTTCTACTTGGTCCATTCTATTGGATGAGTATCAGCATATTTACAGATTTCTGTAGAAGTGAAGGTAACAGCTGCAGAGAAAGGGAAGAGAAAAAATTGGAGGCTGCTACCAAGATCTGCTTGGTTTTTAGTGCTGAGTGCTTCTGCTGCCTGATTGCTATAGAGACTAGCCATCAGCCTAAGAAGGAGCTGTTATTAGCATCTGTGGCCAGGCAGGAGCAGAAGGGAGAAAAGCATCTTTAGCTAAAATGAAGATTTCTGTTCCAAAGGGAGGAAGGATGAAAGGACTGGTGGTGGTAGCAACAAAATGAAGAAAAAAAAGGAGGAGGAAAAACTGAGGAAAAGGAATGAATTTGACAAAAGTAGAGCACATGGAGAGCCAGATGGCAAATCCTGACACTCCTTCAGCCTTAATGGGATGGGGGAATGTCATAGTCTGTCTATTAGCATTTTCTAATGCAGTACATGCTCTCTGCCACACTAAGAGGCCTCACTGACATGCAGGTTCTGATCAACACCATATCTTTATTTTCCCATGTTCCCCAAAGAACCACTTTCTATGTAAGCTACTGATTAGGTAATATTTATGTGTTATTTTGCAAAAATACAACAAGGATTCAAGCTTCAGATTCAGTAAAACTAAATTTGCAATACCAAAGCACTACATATTCTAAAAATCCCCACAACTACTGTTACTGTAAGCTGCCTGTTATTTTAACTGTTTTTAATCATTGCTATTTTATACTTTCTACACACTACGAATTATATAGGGTCAATGGAATGTAGTGACAACCTGATTCATAGTTGGATCCCCTAGATGATACCAGATGCCAGCCAAAACATTAAATATTATCACATTATTTCTTTTAGTGAATAAAAAAAAAGAGAAAAAAACCCAAGCCAGCCCCAATTACTTACTAAATCTTCTGGGGTTTTAACATATAATTCATAGTCACTTTTCCTATGTTCCTGTGTTGATAAGCACTTCATTGGCAGACACATACAACACTAACACTTGGGGAATAATAAATAAATGTATTCCAGCAAAAGCTTGAACATAGCAGTATGTAAAAGTATAGTTACTATAAGTCAAAGCCCAAATGTTCACAGATTTTCATACAGTAATACAAAGGGGCAGGGGCGGGAGAAGTTGCATGTGTTCCTATTTCGGTAACTTTAATCTGAAATCAAATGCATGAAGTTTTGAGGATGACCTTTTTGGCATGTGTTTCTACTTTTCCGGACATCTTGGGAGAATTTCCACATTAAAGAAAATAATGGGATTTGCATGGCTACCAAAAACTGTGCCATTGCCTATAACGTGAGGCATTCAAGTAAAGAAAACATAACACAAATCTGGTTATGCTTCATTGCTTTGTGTTAAAATCTAGAGCAACAAGTAAATTTTTTCACAAATAATTTCATATTTTGAGATTTCTGTTTATTTAAATTTAGAACATCAATAGTTCTTTTATGATTTGAAATTTTGTACTTTGTATGTAGAATTTTCCAAGATGTCCACCCTAGATTTTTCTTTTATGTTTCCAATTCAGCAGTGACAAGGAGCATTCATCAGGCCAGGAATTCATATGCTTACAGTTCTGTAAAGACATAAAGAAAAAAATATATTTATTTTTAACCACCTCTCAAAAGCTCTCAAAAAGTCAGTAAAAATCAAAAACAGAAACATGCATGTCTGTACCGAATATACAGATAATGTTAACGGAAAATGATACAGGCGCATGTTTGCTGCCTGGATTTGACTAAGAGTAGCTCTGAATAAGTGATTACATCCACTTGTATTTCTCTTAAATGGTAAAATCAAGACCTAATAACAAAGATGCCTAATACATTACAGGGAATATTATCCAGGAATGATGTTTTTCTATTACCTGAAGAAAAAAAGAAACAACCCAGTAGTATTACACAATTTATTTATTGTGGTTTAGGAATATTTTCATTTTTAATTTTTATTTCATGTCATCTTGTGGCACTTGAGGCACGGACTCCACTAAGTGGTGAAGACGTTTATTGTTTCACTTTTCCAGCATATATAGTGTCTTTTGATCACATGTTGTGCTCTTTACACAGATAGGTTACAAGTGGATGTCCACACACCGTTGTGAGCAATACAATTGGCTACATTTAAATGTGTATCCCGCCTAGCAAAAGAAGCATTACTATTTTGGTACACTGCCATCTGTTTGTTACATTTCACATCACACAGACATCAACATATAAGGACATTGTTTTACTGATCTCAAGGCCTCCTTCTCGTCAGTACAAGAACACCTGCCAAGCTCTCGCTCAGCAGCACGTCTCCAACTTTCTTGTTCTCCACATCATCTAGATTTAAGTGCATTTTCAAATAACACTTTATCTTCTGGTAAATTAACCAGTAAATCTTCAGCTGGTAATGGGAATTTAATTTTACACAGAGATTGTGTAAAGCACACACTTTTGTAGCCATAATAGTGAATGGCCCATCTATCTACAGGATTTTTTTCCATTGTAAGATTGTAAAGAGGGAAGGACAATTAGGTAAAATATTTTTTTCCTGAAACATTTTGTCTAGTTATAAAACCTTTTCTTTGGTCTAGTTCTAAAAACCTAATGGCAAGAATATGTCTGAATCCATTCAAGTCAAGTTTGGAAATCATTAGAAAATTCAATTCAGTTTGAACTGCCTTATAATAAGAAACAATTCAATCTGCTCAATTTTGTATTGTTTCCTTTTTTTAATGTTGAGAAATTTCAAATTACTTGGTTTTGTTCTTCTTAGACAATATGCTGCTTTATAAATTTACACTCACTGAAACTAGAGAATTTCAAGATTTCCAGGAGCATCAATAATTTTGAAAGACACCCAGGAACAGGTAATGAGGCCTGTATTCATAACAGCTAAGCTCATTATAGGATACATTGCATCAGGTTATACTGTAAAGGTAAAATCAGACACAATCTATCATATCTGGATTTTTATTCATACGCACATACACATATACATATACAATAACAGTCCTATTCTTTCACTTGCCTTATAGTAACCATCACAAGACTCCAAGAGCTGTCAGATGGAGCTTAAATTTTGTACTTAAAACAATTTGAAATATTAATCCCTGAGGCTTCTTCAACAGCACCTACTCAGCTCCACCTTTTATTTCTAATAGCATTTGATTTCTGTAACAAACCAAGTTTTCTATTTAAGAGTAGTTGAAGCTGTGGAAAATGTGAAAGTTTAGAGCTTATTACTTGAAGTTTAAAATTTCTATAAAGCAGCAATCTGATATTTTTTCAATACTTATGCCAGACATGTGGTATATCCATCATATTCACCTTAAACTAAGACAAGTATTAAGAATTTAATCTTTCTCTGTAAATTGAGTTTACTTTGCTTATATATGTTGGCTTTGTTTTTGGGAAGGACATACAAACTAGAATTTATTCTAGTAGGAAATTACAATGCAACCTTTGTTTTAGAAATGAAGAGTTGACCTTAGAAATGAAGAAAATTGACCTTATATAACACGAAAAACCAATCTTTTTAGTCAGTTTGACATTAAATCTGCAAATGCTAAAAACAGTGCTCCAACATTAGCCTTTAGAATATGCAACAGTGTCAGAATAAAGCATTGAAATTTGGTTGTAAAAACTCTGTTACCACACAGAAATTTTCATTTGTATGGCAAACGGGAAAAATTGAAACATTTTGCATTTCAGTAGAAAAAAACGTTGATATTATTATTTCTCACAACTATTATCCTTATGTATATGACTTTTATTCTAGATGACATATCTTATTTTAATATACATATTACTTAATTCAGAAATAATTACTAAATGAAGTAACAGATAAGTAAAATAGAATTAGTCTATATCTAGCAGTTACACAGATTTTCCCAAATGTAATTTTTACTGTAATTATAGATTATGTCCTAAAAACTCAGAACTGATTCTTCTGAAATCAATGCACACAGACATTCGTTCTGTTCAAACAGGACTTTAAAACAATACCAATTTTGGAAATGCTGGAAATAAACAATAAAAAGAGTCAGCTTTTCACAGCTATACAGCATCAATTACATTCCAGAAAGAGAGGCCAGCTCAAATAGCAAGAAACACAAAGGCACAATGGTATAGACGATGCCAGGTGACAACAGGCTTTCTGCCACCCTGAGCAATGTGCTACCTAACAAAAAAACGTCCTTTACTGTGCCATTCAGATAAAGAGAAGTTTTTCCCTTCTCCTCTTCTTCATTAAATGCAGAAGTTAACATATTGCATTTTTCACAGAATAAAAAGCACCCAAAGTCTGATTTTTTTACATCTTACGCATTTCTTCACTCCTGCTATCTTCATTCAGAGCATTTCCCCCCACTTTGCAAAGGTGTAGACACAAGAGAAAAAGTAGTCAAAGAATAGGATTGTAATAACCAACACTGTAAGTTTAATGATGTTATTGGAACTTCATTCTTTCATATTTCCTAATTTTGAGAGATAGCTAAGGTACTTGAATCTTGCAACACAGAGTTTATTACTAAATTTTATTTAAACCAGTTTTTCTATCCCAATTATGATTATGAGTAACAATCAGACAAATTCCAGTGGCACCATTCTTCTTTGTTTTCTACTAATTTATTGTGCAAATCTGATAAATTGTAGCAGTCAGGGAAGTGAAAAACTACCCCCATTGGCTAAAGCCAAGAACAGTTCAGACGTGCTAAATCAGGTTCTCCAAACAGCTGTGACAGTGTTCCTCTGTCCAAAACTGCTAGTTGAGTCTTGGGTCTTTACTGAACAGGCTGCCAGCTGCATGAATTAATGCCAGATTGCATGGAATATAAACAAACATCTACTTGGGCATATATTTAGACCTGCAAACATAATGCATTTGTGTCCCAGGGTCAGATTTAAACCTAGACCTCCAAAAATGTATCCTACTGTATTGATCCACTGTGCCATCTAGCTCTCTTTTAAGATAATCCTATTATGTAATGAATTATGATGAGAGATTTTAGCACTGCTGAATTGGAGTTAAATAATCCCTCTAAGCAGTTGGATACTAAGTGAAAATATTTCTACTGTACCTGGGCCAAGTCTGAAAACATTGCAGTATTTTTCTACTTTTTTTTTTTTTTTTTCTGAAACAGATTGATCAGATTGATTCAACATCATTACCTTACCTCAATTTTACTAGGCAAGAGGCTAAATCATGCAAGAGTCTAAATCTTATACATTTTCAATAAGTTTCTCTAAATAAATTCACTCAGGTCTCAAAAAAGTTAATAAAATTGAAAAGTACACTTGTGTTAATTGCGGATAGTAAGGAGATGTTAAGGCTTATCTCAAATTTTATAAATTGAAAATTCTTTTCTTTAGGTCATCACTTAATGGTCATTGAAACACCACACTTCCAATCACATCCAACTGGGTGTGACAGTGGAACAAAGGTTTATCACCAAAACTGGTTCACCTGTCACCTGATATTAGCACCTGGAGGAAAAAAAAAACCAAAAAAAACCAACAAACCCACAACACAAACCAAACCAAAAAGAAAAAAAAAGCCTCCCAGCTTATTTAACTGGAAACACTTCAAAGGGCCTTGAAACCAATTTAGCAACCCAACCGAAAAGAGAAAGGAAAAATTTACTGCATTATCATGACCATACTCCACAATACTGCAACTGTGAGACACACAATTATGGTAATTTAAGGAATAAAAGAACTTGGGATTCCTTCTGAGACAAGGCTCAAAGACGAATCCTTTACACAACCAGGAGGCTTGCACTTGATAAGCAGTCACTACTGGAGGCTCTAGGTTAGGTGTTTTCCTAAGAATTGTTTATTGACTGAAAAAGAAAAAGGAAAAAATATTAATGGCAAAACATGTTTATTAAAGGAAGTAAAGAATGACTCAGCATGTAATGACCAATCTCTGAGAGATGGATTCTGTGCAAGATTACTGTTTTACCCAAAGAAGTACAAATGGTGAGACAATGCACTCTTCACAACAAGGAAGTCAAATACACCATTGAATGACAGCTGCTAAGAGGGGGTAATACCTGACCCACCAGGAGGTTGCCCATCAAGGTGCACAGAAAGCTGCTGCAGGCAGTACACCTGCTCCTTGCCTAACCCTAGCCAGCACCACAGAGACAGAGACATACACACACCCACGTTCTCAAAGGTGCAACAGATCACAAGGTTCTCCATTAAACCTGGGGATAGTGGATTAATGGGTTTGCGATCCCAAGCTGCTAAGCTTTGTTGCATGAGGAGAAGAAATACTGATGCACATTTGTGCACACCTGTGTACACGGGTGCAAACACACACATTAAAACCAGAATGTGGAATTATATAAACTCAAAATTGCACATAAACCACACTATTTCTGATTGATTTATTCTGTCTTATTTCTGTCTTTAAGGCTCTCAGATGGATAAGAGACAAATTAAGCATTGATCCTACTGCTTGAGAAGTGCTCTTTCCCAGACAGAAAATCCTGGTGTGCAGTGAGACTAAAACGCCTAATGATGGGCTCTAACTGCCAGTGACATCAAGAGAAATTATAGCTCAGGGTTGTGGGACTTTAAAAGTTTAAATTGGTCACTCATTAATAAATCTAAGCAAAAAAAAAAAGGAGGACTTTGAAGTGAACTCATAGTTCTGGGAGGCTAAAGAGGAAAAATTAAGCTACAGTGAGCTTTTGGCCACTCACCAACCCTGTCTAGTTGCAGTACTGTCAGTGCAAGTGTGCTAATTAGGAGCCACCAGCAAGCCATGGTGCTCCTGCCATGCACTTTTTCACCTATCTTAAATAAGCTGAGAAAAGCTTCACTGGTTTTTATGTCACTCAGGGGTTTCCCTTGCACTGGCAGATATCTCAGCTGGAGAGCTAGGGTAAGTATTTCAGCTGCCCTTGAAGCAGCACAACCTGTGAGCAAGCCCCAGTACCTAAGGTGTTCAGACGAATACTAGAGCTGTCTGTAAAATAAAATGTTTTAAGAGGAGGAGCCAGAACGTTAAGGAGTGGCTATCCGGGGTATACCTGATATACCTATATCAGGGTATTACTGGAAATGTAAGTTAGAAATGCAAGTCAAATGCCGATCATCTTCCGCACTGACTGCACTTTTCCCCTAGATGACCCCAAGGAAAAATGTGGAATTCTCTAATATATCCAGAAGATACCCACATCAAAGGCTTGACTAAATTTTGAGCTCACAGGGAGGTCAGAGAGGTTTTCCCTTTGTAGTTTGGCAACATGTATGCCGAATTAAACATAAACTGTTTTTAAAATATTAAGCGAGCTAAATTCAGGCTATGTATCTGAATAATAGAAACACAGGGAGAAAACACAAATGCAACTGTAAGTTTTAAGTAATATTTCAATTTTTTTTCTTTTATAGGCCTCAGGCATGTTCTCCTTCTACTGCCATGTTATTTCAATGTGAACTACTTCCATTTTGCAAGGGAAGAGGATGAGAGGGTGTTACTTGTCTATGAACATTCTGCACCAGCCCAATCTGTTCACAACCCACCATCAGAGATTCTGGCCTCAACAGAGAAAAAGGGCTATTAGTTCCTTTACACTGATGTGTGAAATGAGAATAACTCACATTTAAAGGCAGCTGGGGGGGAATATGCTCACGTCACTTTTCCCCACCATGATGACACCCATTTAGTATTTGGTATGTGCATTAAATAAATCAACAAGCAATATCTTTCTCATGTTGAAATCTCAGCCAAAATCATAGCAGAAATGTGTCTGACATAAACAATCCAGAGGTTTTCAGATGGAAATTATATAATGTACAGAAAGGAGGAACTAATTCTTTTTAATAATTTCATATTATATCTTCCCTATAACTTTTGTCAGAAAGATTGAATCGACAATTGAAGTTAAGAGAAAATGATGAACATTTTGACTTATAGGAAGTAGAAAAATTAATTTCAGATTTCAGATCATTACAATATTGAAAATCAGAACTTGCTTAGCATGCCATTTCTTCTAGGGCAAAACCAGTTCAAATTTTCTTAGTTTTAGATACCTCTTTGGGCCTTATATCCATTGACTCCATATGGAATGGGAATAAGTATCTTGTTCTTGTGCTGATCAAAAACTGATGATGAAAATACATGCGGTCTTAAAATATTATGCTTTTTTTACAAGGAAAAAATCACAGTAAAGCAATTCTAAAACGTGTTTTAGAAACAGTTTTAGAAACGCAGTCATAAAAATATTTTAAATATACACACTAGTATAACGAAGGAAATCTATATCATGGGACCATTATTTTATATCTGGGGGGGAGGGGAGAGAGGGGGTAGGAAAGTACAATGTAACAAACTGAAAACAGTGAACTATTTACCGAAACATGACAAACGTGTTTAGGTCCATTTGCAAAAATATAGTTGTAGACAGTCGGCTATGGCTTGACCCAAAGCGCAAAGAAGACAACAGCCTTTATAACATTGCACTTGGTCCAGTAATTCATTAATCTCTTATGCAAAAGACAGAAAATCTGTTATAGCTTCTACTTATCTAAACATAAATAGAATCTAGAGATAGCATATTCAGAGAGAATAGTAAATATTTTACAGAAAAATGTATCAAATTCATGATGTAGATGAGATTTCTAAACAACGTTAATTGTCTAGTCAATACTAGCTTCCTCCTAAACAAGAGCAATGGGGGCTACGCTAATGTGGAATTCCAGCTCTCAATCATCTGCTGTTCTATTAGTTGGCACAACCCTCCTCCCCCCTTGCCCTGAAACGTCTGTAAATATGCATGCAAACTGTGATTATTATTTTTTTCCAATTATAAGATATTAGGGTTGAAAGTCAGATATTTTGATAAAACACCATTTGATGAAGTCCAATTTGGAAAAAAATATCATCACATAGTAAAAAAAAAAAAATAAATGGGACACAAAGTGCATATGAGTAACACAAGTGGTTGAAGAAAAGAAAACATTAGCATCCTCTTTCTTCCTTTAGGTACAGCAGAGAGGAAATAAGCCCAAGATTTTAAAAAACTTTTAGCATAGGTCAGACAATGCTTGAAATAAAGGAAATTGAACAACAAAACCTTTTTTTTTTTAAATCTGTTCAGTGCATACAGATATTAATTCATGAACTATGTGTTCCTAATATCAATGGTGTATAGATCATTGTCAAGGGGTGAATTGACTTTTGTTACATGTGCTTTCCTGCTGTGCCTTAAGTCTTCCAGAATTTCCTCCACCAGTAACTGCCATGCAAATAAATCAAACAGCCAAAAATTAATAAAATTAGAGAACAAACAAAAGAAGAACCATAATGTCCAAGCTGCCAGAAAAACATGCACTTTTCCCTCCACTTTGAAATTTACACTGGCCTAAAGCCCAGAAATTGAAATACGCAATCCAGCACCTGTGACAAGTCTAAGTCTGGTATCTTTTGACCTGTCAGGACAGAAATGGAGGAGAGAAAAGGAAAATCAAGAGCTTTCTAATAGAAATTGGCCCAATTTTATCTGTTCAAAAGAGCAGTTTTTAATGGTACTATAATACTTAGTACAAAACTAGATTTTGCAGTTCTAAATTTACTAGAGGTACCATTAATAAACTCCATGGAGTTTATTATAAACTTCCATTAATCTCCATGGCTTGCACATCACAATTGAGAACATGCCTGCAAACAAACAGTGGGATTAAAATAATTAAACCTAGAATATCTTAAAAATTCTCAGTGTCCAGGCCTGTACCTTTTAAACTTAATGGCATAAATTCTACTCACTGTGCCAAATCAGACTCTACAGTGCTTCTACGCTGTGGGGACTGATTTATTTATTTATTTGCCTTTCATAAATGTCACACAGTAAGGTATAGGAGAGGGTCTGTTTGCTTCCAAATGACACATACAACTCACTTCTTTTCCTTTAGCTCTTTGCTTAGTGTCTATATTGACAAACACAAACCTAAATCCCAAATGAGACACAGCACAGAAAATCATAGAAGGGTGCATGCAAAGGAGCAAAAGCAGGGTTTAGAAACACTGAATGTTAGGTAATCCATAGAGTGGACCACTGTTTGCGTCTAGCTTCATACCTTGTCTCTTTGGGCCATGCAGTACTATGAAGGTCAGTGTTATCTTGTTCCCACTTTTACATTAGAAGCAGAAGTTAACATCCAGGATAAAGAACAGTGATTTTGATTGAAATGCATATAAAACATTTTAACAGTGCTGTTTAGTGCTACCGCTGCAATAAAAAAGTCTCAGAGCAAAGTAACAAAGATGGTGCTTGAATTATCACAATCTTCCATTTCAGAAAATTCCAGGATCTAATGTACTAATCATTGAATAGGTGGAGCTCATCCTTCCTAGTGGTTTGTTTTGAAGAGATCTTTTCAAAGACTCTTGCAGACTCTTGCACTTACTTCAATGAAAAAAATCCAACTGTTTTAGGTATGGCTTTCCAATATAAATGCAAAGAACTCACTAAGGAGTGTTATTTAGTCAAAAATGAGAAAAACAGAATTTTGTAATCACTTATGAATAATTACTATATGCTTAATAAAATCACAGAACTATCCATATGCATTTCAAATATTTTCATAATTATGCAGCACTCAGTGATGCCCCATGTAATAAGACAAAAAATGGACAGAAATGGTTATTGCAAGAATTATTGTAAAACTCTTTCATGTGCAAACATAAGTTATCTTCCAGCCCATAAAACACTTGAAAGAAAAGTTCTGAGATTTATTTTTTTCAAAATCTATCAGATCAATTGTTTTCACCCAGATCATATGTTGCAATTTCATCTCTCTCTTCAGAAAACTAAGATTAGAAACATAAAAATAATAACAAAACCTTTGTTCACTCCCAAACACATACTGGGCACACACTGACCAATCCATTCACACATAGGTTTTAGCTACTAATAAGCAACGTGGACACAACAGACAAGCACAGCATGTAAGAATTTAAATGAATATTCACATTAATTTACTTTTCCAGGTAAATTTACAATTAAAATATAGATTGGCATGTGAATGTGTACGTAACTCAGGGTGTTTTTTGGTGGAGGGTAGTTAATTTGATTGCTGAAAGATAGCTAAAGAATTTTAGTTGTTGTGATGTGATCATGATTCTATTCCTCATTTTTCTTTTTTCTCCCTCTTTGAAAAGTAGCTACAGTGTTCACTCCCTTTATGTTTCACTTCACTCCATGGTAAATTGGTTACAATACTGTCTATACAAGGGACAATTTTTTGTAAAACTTAATTCATTATTTATAAGGTGCTTTGAGGTGTTCAAAACAACATATAGCAATGAAAAGAAAGTGGAAAGTATCCAAGGATACAAATCCTTTGAAGGACTACAGCCTTTTAAAGGGTTGAAAAGAATGCTTAATAGATGACAATATTTCATTTCCAAGGATTCTGAAGATATAGTCCATATTTTGATCTAGAAATTTTTGTGATCTAGATGTAGTCATGTTTCCTGATTCCTTGGTATCTGTTTAACTCTGATTTTACTAAACATTTAAGACCAGGTGTTCCAGACCAGAATCTTAAAAAGGAAGCATTCATAATACAATATTTGTATTCTCAATGTCAGTTCTTTACTATAGCAGTAGAAAATCATGTCACTTTCTTTTTTCCCATTCTCTGTGAAAATAGCTATTTAAAATTCCTAACGTTTTTCCAATTTCTTATACAACATTGTTTACTTACTGTGATTTAGTGACATTTCTGAAGTTGTAAACCATTTTTATATCATTATGTAAAGCAGATAGAACTGAGTTATTAAGTAATTCATAAAAACAAATGGACTTCACTTTCATCAATCCATTCCAAAAATTGTCAACCATAATGAGAAATTGTATGAAGAAACTGGGAGGAGAACAGAGTTGGATTAGAGATGATCACCAAGATGGAAAAAATATAACTGCTTTCTCAGTGTCAAATATGTATAAAGTTTCATGAATATTACTTGTAATTTGGTTTTGAAAATGGAACCTAGACAAACTTGACATTTTTGTTATAACTATTTTCAGTCTCTCCCTCCTTCTCTGGTATTACCTTTAGATGATACTTAGTACATGTATCAGGGGGAGGCAGAGGGGGAGGAAACCAAACCAAACCAAACCAAACGTAGGTAAGATATTTCTTTCTACTACAGTTTCAATCTTCTAACCTAATTTAGGCTGCCACTAACTTGCTAGGCAAGGAGTCTGGATCTAAGCTTCTTCATCTGTGCAGTTAATTTTCAGTTGCAGCCCACAATTCCTAAAACACTGCAACACTCTTTCTTTAAAAGGAATTTGTTCTAATTCATTGCATGATCTAAAAAAACCTGCAAACAAGATACAAAGTCATGCGGGTTTTTTTTTTGTCTTTTTGAAATGACAGCAGTTTGAAGCAATCAGTTGCCAATACCTTGATTGTGTCCTATTCTTTTGCAAGTAAAAAAATTTTAATAGTTTGAGAAAGTCAGAACACGTGATTTTATACTAATCAGTTGTCAAGAACTCACTTTTCTTTTTTCTTCCTCATATACATATAAACTAAACTTGAATATTATTGTTTAAGCCATAAAGCAAAAATTATTTCTTATAGCAATCACCTGTCAGTATTTTCATTATTTCTAGCGCTATAAGGCTTCCCTATTTTCCTTATTTTGCCACTCAACATTTAAAGGAAAACCTTTTAGCTCAGAGCTGGCTAGTGCCTGAACATTACATGGCTTCAGATAGGAAGAAATCTTTGTTCACCAACAGCGAAGCCAGGAACCACACTCATTCTCCTGAGCTGAGGGGCTGTTTGGTCCCATAACAAGTAAGCCCTAGTTTTTGGGTTGTTCCCAGCATATTATGCTACTTTGTTGTTCAGATAAAAAGCAAGGAGGTAAATTGTTGCGAGAAGGTGAAAGCCCTTGGAGAGAGCAGAATTTTGTAACATTACCTGGGAGCAACCAATCATGAAGGACTGGGAAAAGTTTCCGGAGGGCCCAAGAAAGCTTGCAAAGCAGGGATGTAGTGGCAGAGATTGAGAGCAGGGGGTCTACAGAGAGAAGCTGGAAATAGACCCATGAGCTCGACTTCAGAGCCAAGGGAAGGAAAAAACCTTATTTTACGGGCCAGGAGAGGGATGACATAGATCCGAACTACTAAAAATTACTGCTGGACTGAGAGTGTAATGACTCCTCAGTCCTACAGGGATGCAGTGGCTCAATGTCACAGTCTATTTTCTACTAGAAGTGATACAGATTCAAACTCCTCACGGTGTTCTGGGGATTCTCACCATAAGGTGACAGGGTAGACAGATCCACCTGCAAGTTCTGGGTGTTGAATTATTCCTCCAAAAGGGAGTGCAAAAGATTCAGGGACCACTATCTACATCCTCACTAGCTACAGCAATGCCACCTTCAGTTCACTGGGTTTTTCAATTTGAGTCTGAAGAGCAAACAGATACTCTGAAACACATTGAAAAAGAAAAGACAACATAAGATGCAAAAGCTGAAACCAGCACATAATTTTCAATAATATAAACTATATTTCCAAGATTTTGGTGCTTCCATGTCTGTTGAAACAGAAAATGGGCAAAAGCCCTTGAAAAATTAAAAAAAAAAATCCAGAAGGAAGTCTTTTGTTGTTTGGTTTTGGTTTTAAACAAACTTGCTCCCTTAAGCTTAGCTCACATTTTATTTCCCTTACTTCCATTTTACTTTCATACCGCATAGTAAAAAAGCTGTGTACAGTCACTAACTTCAAGATGCTTTAGAAGTAATATGCTCAAACAAAAAATATCAGCTTTAGTTTAATGCTTTTGCAAAACATCAAACACCTCATTAAAAAAAAACAAAAAAAAAACAAAAAACCACAACCAAAACTAAACCCATCTCACTAGTTCTAGCAGTGTTTTCTATGTATGAATATATTAACAGCAAGAACCTCAGCCCAAATTCCTAATTTAAAAATTTTTCAGTACACTAGCGGTCTCCAGTAGATGTCTTGACTGTGAGATTATGAGATTAAAGAAAGATACATTTCTGTAAATGTCTGTATCAATGTCTGATCTTGCATGCTCCAGAACATTAAACTTTTAGTGAGTTATTTATTTTTGCATTTTTTTTAGCTTTACAGTATCTTCGGAGAAGTCCGACTGTAACAAAGGGTGTCCAAAAATGTATATACTTGCATCCTCTGACAAATAAAATAAACCAATGGGCCAGACAATACTGTGTACAGAAAAGTTTTATATGACAATAATTTGCAAATCACTAAATTTTCTACTTTCTCCATCAACCCCATGACAGAACTTTGGCCAATATTTTAAATGTATCCAAAAGTAACATGTCAACTGTTGTGATCAGAATTTTAAGTAAGACTTGACAGCTGCTTTTTTCTATTTGTTGGAAATCAACCAACCCTTCCTAAATGTTTCAATTGCTGTCTACTTATCTCAGTACAGTATTAACTAGTTCATTTCTGTATACCACATAGACCTACTTTTAGACATTAGTTTGAAACATTTTTACTGAATACCTTTAAAACTAATATAACAGTCATATAAATCATATAATTTAGGCCTCTAATGGGAAACTTCACTGACTGTTCTTTTCCCTCACCATGTCTGAGCACAAGGTAATATCATCCTAACAATTTCTCTAACTCTCTTTATGCAGTGTCTCAGAAATCTCTGCATTTCTTGCAAGCACTTTCAGCAGCAGTTCACACTGCACTACAGTTATCAAAATACCAGTTAGTTACATCAGAGATTCTGTTTTCCTTGTGTAGTTTTCTAGGAGCAGCAGCTGCTGCGTTTACCTGAAATTCCAATTGGTGATGAATGCAAAAAATGTCAACAAATGTAAGGCAGAAGACAGAAATCCTACTTGTGATCTCACGGTAATATCTACAGTCAAAAAAAATAGCCTAACAATGTCTGATTTCCTATGTCTTTTTTGTCATGGTCAGATTCTCTTCTGCCTGGAAAAGTGAGAATTCCAACTACAGTATTTTCTGCATGGACAAAGGTGTTAATGTTTCACTGGAGTGTGATGCACTCGTCCCAAATTGTTAACTTGGAGTTACATAAAACAAAGCTCATATGACAAACCACAGGAGGTTGGTGTCTGCGATATAGGGTGCTATAGCAATCTATTTTAGGAGTACAAAAGACTGACTATGTAGCCATTCCATAATACTCTTCTTTCTCCAGATGCAGTTCCACTTGAAGCAGATAATCACAGTGATTTAAGTAATAACCTTAATCTTAATCTGCTGACAATTTTTGTAGAGAAGATACTAAATACATAGTAATCACATAAAATTAAAGGCTTTGCCAACTGCTGTCCATTCCACCTAGGTATGAATCGTGATTCCAAACCCAGAAATTTTATTGCACTGCCCTACTAGAAAATGCTTAATAAGATTACAATGTACACTTTTGCTTCTTTCCATTCCTAGCCATGGAAGCTGTCAGCCCTATCATTTTGTTATGAGTTTTGTTCTTCATTTCTGTATTGTTATTAGGCAGTTTCTGAGATTTTTTTTTAATTGCTCTCAGTTCTTAAATACGACTGGCTTCACATCCAACCCATCTGCTCTTCCAATTTGCATTCCTTAGTGTATAATTCTTAACCATTCGGTAATTTCAATCATTCCTATTTGTAAATTGTTATGTGACTATTTGCCATGTTGTACAGTTTTATTGTCATGATAATGACAAATGCTGAGAAATTTACAATATCTCTCTATTTTCATCCGTATCTTCAAAATGTTTGCTGACATAACACAATTCAGTAGCTATACAAGCATTAATAGGTTTGTATATAAATGATCCATTTGTGTACAGAAGACACGACTGGACTGCAGTTTCAGCATATTTCATATTTGAAACAGAATTCCTAAAATGCTTGTAGATTCTGTTACTCATGTGTAAATATATTTGTCATTCACTGTTTACCTGTCTGAATTATGAAAAAAAAAATCTGATGTACAAATCCTGAACTCCACTATTACAACTACAATCATAAAAAGCTGAACACAAGCCTTGAACTCTCAAAGAATGAAAAGATAGTTTCAAAGTGGAATAAAAACTGTATGCTTTTAGGACTAGCAACATCTTCAGAACTGCAATCATTTTTTCCAGTGCATGTGTCACAGTATTGTAAGGTCCCTAACCTACATACTGACTCTTCAGCCTACTCAGATAACAGGTCACTTTTTAGAGGATTGGCAATCAAACAGAAACAGTTATCTCTTCTGTATCTTATGAAGAAAAACTATTAAAATAAATTTAATAAAGAATATATTATGTATGAAACCAAGGAGTATTAGTCATTGAAATGAATATGAAAACTTTATAAGAATGTTCAAGATCATACAAATAATAACAAGGTATACAAATTGAATAGTTGTGTACTGGTTTATGACTGCTGTATGCCTTCCAGTGATGACTAAATTATTTTCTACTTACCTCAACAGAAACCAGTGTTTAAGTATAGGCCACTTTAATTCATATAATATATACAGACACTTCATCAAGATGAGTGAGAACTATCCATTTTCTAGTAATTTAATATTTTTGTCCTGGAAATGTAATTTTACCTTTTTTTTTTTTTAATTTTGAAAATATATTTATTTAAAATCATAATATGAAAGGTATCATCACAATAGAAGTATTCCTAATACGGGCAAGGTGAACCTACTGTGAAACAACATTACATTGAAGAGTGGTTTTGGGATGAATTTCTCTCTATTTTAAAATGTTTTCATAATACAAGTTATTATTTCTTACAGAACAAGTTGTGGAGGATTTTCACTTCATCTAAGTTATACAGCATGCTATTTAGTACCACGTCCACTGATTAGTTTTAAAAGACTGTTTTCTAAAACCACTGTGATTTGATTCAGTCCTTTGCTGACTGGCTTCAATCTTGTTTTAAATTCTACTGGCCACACAGCATCTGCATCTTAGACTCACTTAACCCTCTCACTTCCTTTTTTGTCCACTTCTTGGGGTGTCACATCACCTTTTTCACTTCCCATTTTCTTACTTTTCCAATTTCTGCTCTTCAAATTATTACACTATGTGTTGTGTACTGTACTATGTGTGCAGCACATTCTTCTCCCCTATATTACATACGCCATGTCTGTTTTCATTGTAAAATTTTCAGGGCAGATACTATCTCTGTCTTTATATGTGCATGAACATTCCTCTTGTTGATCAGTCTCCATGGTAAATATAATTAAACTTGACAAAAAGTTTTCCTGCAAAACATGCTAAAATGTGGCTATTGACAATTATGTCTCTTTAGTTGGTAAGTAAGCAGCAGGCACAGATAGATTTGTCATCCTCTTTGCCTCCTCTCACAAAAGTTTTATCATATTTGATGCATGAGTGAAATCAAGACTTATTTGTTTGAATGAGGCAAGGCCATGAGGAAGATAGATGCTGAATGCACCAGTTTCTGTTATTCTAAATTATCTGAGTGCAGCTAATCACAGGTTGGGAAGAGGAATGGATGACAGGATCTCTTGAGATGTCTACCAGTTATGTTCTTTATTATTTTAGGCAAGTGGCTTATAGACAATCTCATTTTCTGTTCTGAAGCAAAGCCTTAGAAAGGGTAAGTCTTTATAAATTAAATACTATTAGGAAATTTTATAAGTGAATATAATTTGAATATTTTTTTGATTATCCAGCTTTGTACACAGCTTTGGAGTTTAGAAAATAATGGAATTATAGAATCATTTTGTTTGGAAGAGAGCTTTAAGATCAAGTCCAACCATTAATCTTGCACTGCCAAGTTACCACTAAACCATGTCCCTACACCTACACGTACCTCCAGGAATGGTGACTCAACCATCTGAAAAATAGCAAAGTGGTATTTTGGTTGGTTTTTAATCACTGAGTCCTGAATAAGTTTTTATCTCTCGGATGACTTAGTCCCTTTATTAATTATCCCAGTAGGATAAAAGTTATAGATCTAACCTGGTTCCAAACACACTGTAAATCAACACTTACTTTAATACTACAAAAATGATAGCAAATGGACATATTAAGTCATACAGCATCCTACTTTGCTTTTCAGTAGCTTGCTGATGGATGTCATAAACACAATATGAGAATCATGTGCCTTCCCTTTACAGCAAAAATATGCAGAATGGTCTAAAACCTTCAACAATGCATTACAAAATTGTGCTGCCTAAGTAAATTCATATTGTACTATCTGGCTATAATAAAATATGTTAGTCATTGTAATGACTACAAATATCTACTGAAAAGAACAATGTCAACTCTGGTTGCTTTATAAGGAAAAGTTAGAACATTAACATACATCAAAGTTAACTGTGAAGCAGTAAGTATTTTTGTTACTGATTTTAAGGGGTGCTGCTTTCTAATAAAATTGATAATTCAAACAATTTCATCTAGAAAAAATAATCACAACCTTATTAAAAAAACAAAAGCAATGTTACAACACTGAAAAGTGACATGGTGAAAACAAATATACAAAACATTTTGGCTGCTGTTAAATCTTTCTAATAGGTACAGACCAGTAATCACACCAATTTCTTGTTATTGATTGCTGCGTGAAGGGTAAGTGAAGGCTTACGCTGTGAAGGGTCACATAGCTTCCTCTGCAAAGGCAGCCTCTATGTTGCCAGCTACCCATCTTGCCACTGCATATTCAACCTCCTCAAAACCACCACTACCTGCTTCTTTTCCTGCAGGATCCTTTCACTGCCCTTTTTAAAGCCCAGCACATAAACTCTTCTCCTCACCCACATGAAGCACATGCACTGTATGTTCAGTCTATTCCCATGGTTTGTTCCCAATTTATTCTAAACCAGAAGGGAACATAGGTTTTCCGGCTTCACTAGGCCCTACCAGAACCTACCACCACCACCTTAACTCATGAGAAGCACATAATTTTGTACTTGTTCATGCCCCAGTAGCAGGTATGACAGCTTGGGAAGTCGTGGTGAACTCTAGACTGCTGCTTTTGGTTGATGGTATGGGAAGGAAGTTAAATATCCACAGGAAAACATGGCTTAACTGTTAAAAGCTAATTTGCAAATAGAAGATTAATACACCATGAATTTTGAACCCAAATAAAAACAAACAAACAAAAAAAAGTTGAACAAGAAGAAGCTTTCGGTCAGAAAATAAACACTGGCCAGAGTAAGATTATTAACATCTAAATAAGACCTACTATGACTATTAGTCACATAACAGTAGCAAACTATAGCAGGATACTGAAGCCATAAATGTCTAAATTTCCATTTATATGTGATTATAAATGAGGAAGCATACAGCAGCATGATCTGGCTTTAGAGCCCAGCCTTTGCCAAGGATATATTCCCCAGCATGCTTCAGCTGGGATAATGTATTCTCCCTCCAGTTTCTTTTTTTCTTTTCTCACTCTCTCTGGGATGTTAGACTTATTTTAGAGGCTATTAATAGCATTTGGACTTAGTTGTTCTCCATACCTCTCAAGGGTGACTTATAATTTTAAGCAAAATAAATAATGAACAAGACCACAGCAGACCTCTCTTACCCCACCCACCTTTTCCATTCCCCACAGGCCAATGTGATCCTTTACCATGGTCAGGCACAGTTTAACTGAAACGCCTCAGATTCCCGAAGAGCATCAGCTGTGCCAGCCAGGTATTAACTAATATTTTTGCCCCATTAAAGAGGAACCAAGTTTCCCCCAAAGTGAAGATAGTAATGAATCACAGCAACATCTACTTACTGATACAGAAAACAAAGTTAGTTTCTTCTCCATCTTCATGGAAATGGAAAGAACTATTAGTTCTATTCAAGTAATTAATGTTATGACATGCAAAAATAACATTTAAATATAAAAGAGAAATGTGGACACAGGAGCCAAGAGAGCCCCACAGCTCCATGACCCTGACAACATCTCCAGATTCAACTCTGTTGCCTGCCAGTAGTGAAACTAAAAAAGGAGCCAGCAGAGGTGACACCAAGGATTTAGCAATAGACCAGCATGCTTGCTGCTAGAACAAGCATTGTAGTTTGGCATCTGGTCCCTACTTTTGCCAAGTATGCCCTGTTTGTTTCCACAGCTGTTAAATGTGTTTGCTGAAAAAGCAGAAAGAAGAAAGAGCAGCTAAAGATATACAATTGACTGTAGGAAGAAGTAGGAAGAAGTAGGAAGCCAGCGTGCAATTTACTCCCAGATAACAATTTCCTTTAGAAAATGTATTGCTAGTTATTAGGACAAATTTGAGATATTCTTAGATGACATTCATGCATAATATATATAGCATATTTATGTTTATATCTTAAAAACACTGTGGGCAATTATCACAGGGTTAACAAATATATTTACTGTAAACAACTTTTCCCCACTTTCTATATATATTTTAAATTACCTTGTAATAATCTGCTCCATCCAGCAGAGAAAATTATTTTAGGCAAAATTAAATCTGTACTACTTGTTCCAATTTATATGAAGGCAAAAGGATACAAAATTGAACAATGTTAAGTTAGGTATCTTGTAACAAATCCTTGTGATGCATTGAGCATAAATATGTTTCATAAAAAAAAGCAGCAATTAGAAATTATAAAATCACAATCAACACTTTTTAATACATTAAAAACAATCTTATTTTTAAGTAGTACCTCCCTCTTTTAAGTTTAGCCCCCCCAAAAAGGTTAAATTTTAGAAAATAAAGAATTGCACTAAGGTGAATTAAGGAACTCTAAATATGTAGACTTCAAGAACAGGTAAGGTAAACACATTATTTCAAGATGCAACAAACAAGCCATATTCAGTTTCTGGCTAAATCTTATCAATTTCTTTGCTTCTAGCAATGCTTTGGTCTTCAGAGGGGAGTAATTTCTGGTTTGATTAGCATAACTGACCTTGGTTTACACCTGTGAAAGCAAGCATCTTTAATATGGCAAAAAAGAATACATATTCAGTTAAAATGTGGTCTCTAGACATATGTAAAACATTGATTTACTCAAATACAGTTATTGTCTCCTAGGTAAGGTATACAGATGCTTTGAAAATACAGATATGAGCTCAAACTGATATTCTCTTTGCTATGATACTAATTTATAGCTTAAACAAAATCAACTACACAGATTTTTTTTCTTTTTTATAAAAGAGTCTTTGCTAACCTAAAGTCTATTAAAAGAAAATAAGGAGGTTAGAAGACACATTGATTATTTTATCTCTGCTGGAGTTCCTCACACAGTTTTATCCAATCTGTATTTTTCATAATTCATATTAATTTTTTCCTGTCTTGCAACAATAATGAAATTTATGCAAAGTTAGTTTCATTGAGTTTCACTAGTTGGTAGGAGAAAACTGGAAAAAAATCAGGCATCTTTTTATTTCACATCATTTTCCAATTGAAAAAAATGGAAACTGAATATTCTATATTCTTTAATTTTCCTCTCTGTTTTGTTGGTTTTGTTTTTTTTACACCAGTTTTAAGTGTAATACCTAACAACAGGGGTTTCATGCAGAAAGCTCTATCAAGATCTAGGTTTAGCACACATGCAGTAAGAAGATTGTATGGGTCAAGTCAACTTCTCTGTCAATATCAAGACAGTGGTTAGGGTTCCCCATATTCCCCTTAAGTTTACAATAGAATGCATCTTCCCATCGAGCATAGGCCTACTATGATGCTAGTGTAAACAGTCAATACTGTTGCAATTTTTATTAGTTTTTTTTTTGTACAGACCAGTTCTGATCAGCTGCAGCCTACCCCTCTCTTCATGAGTGTGCCTGAAACTTCATGAGTGTGCTCTCCCTGACAGAGCTGAATCAGTGAAGACAAATCTGAGAGGTCCTAGTGGAGTCGTGGTTGAAAACCGATCCTTTCCACCAGGCATATTGTCAGAAGTTATTGCCAAAGGTTCCTTTATTATAAACCGTACTGGAGAAATCCAGACCATTAGAAGTGTAATGACAGGCCATATGTTGTCAGCAACAAACATGAGACTAAACTTAAAATGTTCCTCTCCTTCAACTCCAGTGGTGTGGCCAGTAGCTGTGCCCACTTAAGACTAGAACATGCATAAGGAGAACTGGGTGCCCACAATTCAATCTATATAGTAGAGTTGATATTGGTAAATGGTAACCATACATCAGGCACTATAACTTAATTTTTCACGAGACAGTATATCTACTCATGAACATATACATTACTGAGAAGGAAAGGACCAGATTTCCATGATGAGAAATAGGCACTGTTTTGCAAAACTTGAACTGTTAGGGCTAGTATTTTGTGTCCAGTATGTTACAAGAATGCTTTGCAATATTGCAGAGGTTTCTAGGTTAAATGGATGATTAAGGTATTGAAGATAGCAGATAATATCCCTAGTTCATGGATCTCTTCTCCCCATGTAACAATGAACTGGAACAATTATAATGATTAAATTCTTATTGTCTTATAGAGTCAAGAGTCTCAGTAGAGCGTGCTTATGTCTGAAACCACTTCCATGGTTATTCAGAGACAGCTTGAAATTCTCTTCTCTTGAAAGCACATTGGAAAACTAGTTAATAGAAACATTCATGGTCAGGGAAAGAAAACTCTTTCCGGACTGGATATTGATCATGCTTTTTTTTTGTTGGCTTTTGTGGGTTTTCACTCAAGTGGTGGTTTTCTAGAAGAAAATAAGAGCATATAATCATTCTGTTATAAAGACCAATATATGAAAATGCCAAAGTCCTCCCTGGTATTTTATAAATCTCTAAATAAATACATGCTTTATTGATATTTTGACACCTGTTTGTCCCTTTTACAAAACTCTGTCCCTGTGTAGCAGGAATTGATGTATAAATGTTCCATGAGAGGAATAACTAGCCAGAGCCAGAGTGGAAGCACCATATGCACTTCCATAAAGCTTTGCATTAACCTGTATAGAGTAATATCTAAGTGTTTAACTGATGTTGGTTATTTTTTCTTTCATAAAGTACATGCAGCTCATAAGCTATTAAAGCATGGCTCTCATGTTTGTGGAGTTGTTGATAACTTGGACTGTCAAGTAGT
>JAOTQQ010000001.1:98913536-98938273 GCA_026546715.1 Gallinago undulata | reverse complement strand
GTACATGCAGCTCATAAGCTATTAAAGCATGGCTCTCATGTTTGTGGAGTTGTTGATAACTTGGACTGTCAAGTAGTATGAAATGCTGGCTACTGGAAGAAGAGTTTAGCGGGATCTGCTAAAGGTTAGCCATACAAGATTATATGTGTCCAGTGGTTATTGTCCATAGGAAGCTTCAAGAAACCTCTCAGAAGTAGGAGGAAAACTGATATATTTTTTTCTTTGTCAAAGCATTGGAGGCTTGGGCTGAGGCCGGGTAAGGCTTCTGTTGCTAAAGGATAAATATGGACGGAACTAGAGCAGAGCAGCTGGATGGGGAATGGTGAGAGAGAAAGAATCTTTGATTTGTCTGTCTCCAGGCAAACAAGAAATGTGGTATGGAAACTATGATGCTGCATCAGCAGTAGTTTCTGGTACATACAACTAAGCACTGTCTTAGCCAGTGTTCTAGAGCCTGACACAGACAAAACAGGAATAGGGTTGTGACTGATTTGCCTAATCAGCTACCTTGCTGCTTGGCAAGTCCTGGGCAAAAACCTGAAAGATTCAGGAATGTTAGGCACCACTCCTTTGAGGGAAGTAATTCTGATCTGATGCTGTTAAAAGTTAGGCAGTGCAGACAGTCTGATTAATTTTTTAAATCACCCAGAACTGAAGTAAGATCCAAGTGTTTTGAAAAAAACAGTAGTTGGGGAAATTTTACTGATTATGATGTCCCTAGTGTCTCACTTTTCTGCCTGTTGCAAAAAGTTTAAAGGATGTCTTGCTTTTGTTTTCCCTTCAGCTAATGTTAAAAAAGACATCAGGTGTCATCAGATGTTCTGTATTGGACAGTTTTTTAGTCAGAGAGGGACAGAATATCAGCAACATCAGCAAAGAACATTTAGTGAAGTAAGACTGATTTTGATGTGAAATCTTCTTAGGGAGACCCCTGTCACCATTTGATATGCAGTTGTGGTTACTTACATTATAAATCTGGGCATCCAATTTTAAAGACAGGGTAGAACTGTCTTTTTTGAAGCATATAAAGTCTTAACTGCCACAGATAATGTCAACTCAAATTATTATTTCCAATCCTACGTAGATTATAGGACAAGAGAGCATAACTGGAAATTAAAAAATAAATTCAGCACATATATCAGAAAGCACCTTTTCATGTAGAGAATAATAAATACTTAGAATAGCCTGCAGGCAAAGTTGTGGAGGCAAAAAGCACCAGTGTCATTCAAGAAACAATTACATATCATCCTTGGGGAAACAGACTACTAAAAAGAATATGTCTTGATGGACCAAATGACCTTTATTCATTCTGAAAAATTCTCTCATGTTCTTGTAATTCTATTGAAGAATATTTCATCATTTTCACCTCAAGCAATGTCAATTCTTCCTTGAATCATCCTGTTCATCAGTTCACTGCTGAGGTTGATCCTTTCTTATACTATAACAAATAAGGAACAATTGCCATCCCTGTAAAGTGACAACACTTTGAGTATATAATCAAAACTCATTTTCAGTCCTATGATTGTACTGTCTTGCACCTAGACTAACTACAGAATTTTTTTCAAGCATTTGGAAAATAAACAGCAACAATAACAGTGTTTTAAAATTAACCCTAGGATTAATTAATTAAAATCAACACTTCACTCCTGACATACATTGTGCACCCTTTAGATAAAACACATACAGGAAAATTACAAGAAAATTTTCCTTCAAAAAGCTAAGCAGATTCATGAAGGTCTTGATGGCTTTCCAGTGGTCACTAAAATAAATCTTTTCTTCTTTTAAGTTGCTGCTGGGATTTTTCAAATGTTTATTTTTTTCTTAACTCGATATAGATAAAGATTAATAGAAAACTAAGCATCCACAATGATTGTCTATTGGAAAGGTGTAGTCCACCTTTCATTTTAAGGGAATACTGGGAAAACTTAATCACTACTATAAGCAAAGAAAAGTATAGTTTATCTCTAGTGACATAGTGAAGTAAGTGGAAACAATATAATTGGATAAAAGGAGATTTGACAACTTAAGCAACTGGGGAAAGCCTAGTGTAGTCTGTAAAGCTGTGTATTTTTTCTTTTTTACTTTTGATATCCTTGACTCATACACACAAGTCATGGGAACTCTGGACTAGTCTGATATTTTCTTCTCATCCATAGTCTTAGGAGGTACTTTTAAGTCTGCTAGATTCTGCACCCCACTTCGAATTCCTACTGAAATTAAGACACACGTACATCTGTTCCCAAACAGTATCTCCCCACATATCACAAATTGAAGCTCAAGGTGAACTGCATGGCAGGAGTGCAATCTTTAAGAAAAGATGCAAATCTATTGAGAAAAGTGGGTGTTCTCTAAACTACAGGAAACCAAGCTAGAGCAAATTATAAAAATATTTAAGATTATCAAAAGAGAAAGGTACAGATGTTTTACAGAGTTTTGCTAAACTGTATAGACTATCAAGCAAAAGCATTCATTTTGTCTAGGTTAAGAAACTTATCAATACTGCTGTGTTATAAAAATTAATTGCTGAATCCACAAAATAATAAAAATAATAAAAAAAATTATATGAGTAATTCAAAATGCAAGAAAATTAATTACTCCGATTTCTCCACGTTTCATTGAATTAAAGGACCTAATAGACAAATGCTGTTCAGCAACAAGTAATTTTTTAAGCATTGAAGCTTTTAAATATCTGGAGAATTTTAGAATTTTATAATTTTGAAGAACTAAATTATTTAATAACACAGAAACATCAAACCATTACTTTCATTGTGACATTGCTACATACTACTAATACATTGAAAAATTCAGGTTCTGTCACAAAGACTGTTTTGAAAAGGTAACATAGTTATCAGAAAAGACAGAAATGCTACATAATTTTTTAGAGAATTCCTTCTGAAGACAATCTTTTTTCTGCATGCAGCAATGTAACAATAATATCAGTTACTAGGACTGCAAGAGTTCTATAAACAAGGAAAAGATCACTTGGTAGATTATAGTTTGCAGTTGTGTTCACTATAACTTCATTTCTCATTATTAGAATTTGCAACACAAACTTTTCTGCAATAAAATGGTCCTGCTTCTTCTGAGTTTCACATTAGATCCTATCACAAGTTATTTGTGTTACACTTCTCATTCATTACATTTTACCCATGTTATTCATGTTCTGTTCATAAATTGTCCACAGATGGACGCTTATCCATGTTGCTTAAATTTCAGAAGTAGTCCTGTTAATTGACAGTATCACTGACATGGATATATGTTGGCAGGCTTTAGCCCTTGCCAGAACATTTACCTGCTGGTGAAGTTTTTTTGTCACTAGTTACATACAGGGTAAATCATAAGAGCCAAGGTTTGAAGTCAGATTCCTGAGAAAATACAGTTATCTACATCAATATTAGCACTAGAATCATTATTCAGTAGTCATTTACAGCAAACCGTATTTGCATAATATTAGTTGACATTTTTACTGTTGGAAGTCATTATGCAGTCAACTGCTTCTTTCAGCACTCTTTTTTCCCCATTTCAATACCTTCACCCAAATAATTATATAAATATTTTAAAAACTCCAGTTTAAACACTGAATTTTGTAGTAATCCACTTAGTAAAACCTGTCCAGGGCAAAAAGTTATAATTTATAGTTTTAGTCATTGTTCCTCCCATTTTGCACAGTGTCACACAAATATCTACTTAACATATGAAAAACTTTTTTTTTCTCAAAAATAGATTTTCCTGTGTATAATAATCTCTTATTAAGTAAAACAAGCAAGCAAACAAACCAAAACCAACAAAAAACATTAAAAAAAACCACCAGCATTCCCCACCCCCCCCAAAAAAAAAAAAGTAAAAAAAAAAAAAAAGAAGCGAGGGTTGTAAAGCGGCCCTATCTGTTTTTCGAATTAAAAAGTTAAACAAAAGTCCTCAAGGGCAAAGTTTAACGCTGCGGAAGGAGGTTGTTAATGTGGAATCCAGAACTGGGTGTGACAGTTGGCTTATGTCTCCGGGCGAATGTGGGTTATTTAAGGACATTCACACGTTTGAAACTCTGACAAAACTCCACACATCGGAGCTTTTGCTTCACCTAACCCACTCGGGGCCAAGGCCTGGTCTGCCTGAGCCATTTTCTTGAGGTTTCGGCCCAGTTCGGCTGCCTGACGGCGGGCCGGGCCGGTGCCATCGGGGACTTCAAAGGCAGCCGGGGTGCCAGGGCCGTTGGTGCCCCGGGCACGGCTGCGCTTGCAGGAAGCGATTGCTGCACGGGCCCGGGCGGGAAAATCCATCTTTGATAAGAGCTTAAATAAATAATAATAAAAAAAAACCCCACAATTTGGAGCTTTAGAGCTCACCGGCAAAGCGGCTGTTTGAGCAGCCGAGCTGAACCCAACCCACCACCGTGGGGCACCTCGAGGACTCCCCACGGTGCATCAGTTGAGGTTTTGTTTGGGGGATGACGTTTCAGTCATCTCAAGAAGTTCTGAGGCAATCAAAACCTCTAACCCTGGGGAGGTGAACTGGGGTGACGAGTCCTTCTGGCCGCAGAGCTAAAATGGGAATGGGAACAGCCAGGGAGCACACCGGTCCTTTAGCCATCACCTTGCGAGAGGTTCTGGGATGGCTCTTCCCCATCGCGGGTCGTTCCAAAGCACGGGGCCAAACCCAGGGCTCTGATGCCATTTGGAAAGGTCTGCCAGGGTGAGTGAAGGCAGTGGCAATTCAGCTGCTGGTGCCACCGGCTGGAGGGCTCCTGGAGATAAAACAACTGCCTTTGGTTTACCCCACGTCTGAATTCGTCCCGCTGCTCTACTGGTTTCTCCAGAGTTTCTCCAGGCATGAAATGTGATCCTACTGCGCAAACCGAAAGGTGAATATTAAAGACAAGGTCACCTTTGTGCCGATGGAAGTTATTTTCTTAGAGCTGGGATTAATTATTTAGTAATTATATTTTCCAAAATGAAATACCAAAAGGGACGTAAGTAGCATGTTGGTCATCCCCAAAGGGACATAAAACAGTGAGTGAATCTTCTGGTTGTCCAACATCCGCCCCCAGGAGAGTCGCACGCCCCACTTCGAGCATATTTATACTGTCTCGAGGAAGATAAAACCCGTCCCGGGAGGGACACTAGTCTCCAGGCGATGTGTACAGTAGCTCTGCATCCAATAGCTTTTGCAAGAATGCCAATTGTGGCAAACTGCATTAAATTACGTGCAATAATTTTGTAATATGGACTTCTGCCTGCTGACTATTAAAAATGTATAGTAGTCCAAACCACTTCTCTCCTGGGACCAACAAACTCACTTCAGGCAAGATTTCTCCTCGGGTTCAAACCTCAAGTTGGGAACAGCTAGTGTTTTTAACTAAGTCACCCCAAACCCTCCCAAACCTATGAAAACACACTCATACAGTAACTCCTGCTGTTGTTCCAGACATCTGAATGTTCCAGTAAAGTGTCCCAGCTGGCCCCAGATGTTTCTTAAGTATAAAGCAATGCTCTGAGCGCTGGACCCCCTGCCGCCCGAACCTGAAGCTCAGCGGATTAAAGATTGACTGCGCTATGACATATTCGCATTTAGCCTGAATATAATACAGCAACGACTTATCAATGGCAAATGTTTGAAATGTAATCCAGCCAGCAGAGTAGGCTGGCACTTTGAATATGATGTATAAATAATGTATGGGAACTTAAGATCTAAATTAGATCTACAGGAAGAAAACTTTCCCTTTTCTCTGACTCTAAAAGAAAGTTCTCTCACAATGAGGTCATTTTTATGTCCGTCTTTCGGTTTTCAATTTTGCTTTTAGACAGAGGGTCTTCCTTTTACTTTGGGAATATTTTTGAGTTACAGTTTTCCCCCAGTTTTCTAAATAATTATGTGAAAAAAATCCATTTATTTGTTAGTAAATTGACTTTAAAATCTGCAAAATAACTTCTAAACTTTGCGTCCTACGCTGAAAGGGAACTGCAGTAAAGCTAAACCCTAGCTCTTGCTGTTTAAAAAAAAAAAAGATAGTGGAGTGAAAGAGAGAGAGGAAAAAGAAAGGGAGAAAGAGAGAGAAACAATCCCATTTTGGTTTTTGTTAGAGGACGGCATACTACATAGATCAGAGACTTTTCAAAAAATAAAAACCCCCACTGTACACAAAGCACAGGAAAATGTGAGGAAAAAAGGAAAAACCTAAAAGCAGCTTAGAATGTGTTAACTCTGCCATTCTGTCAGCTTAAAGAGTATTTTATGCTTGATCAACAGCTCTCTTTTATTATGCTTTTCTTTCATTCATTCAAGACATCAAAGACCAGAACCACCAGTGTACCTGATCTACCAGAAGAACTTGTAAGGGTGTTCTAAAGAAACGGGGGTATTGGGAGCCAGACACCCCTGCGGACAAGGCAGTTCAAAGAGAATATTTCAACAATGATTACATTTTGTAAATCTTTGTACGAAAGACAGCTTATTTCCTGCTTTTTTCATGAAAAATAGATTCTATCCATTAAAGTGAGCCCACAGTATGAAAGTTACTTGAGATCTGAGGTACAGCAAGCGGATTAAGTGGATGGTGAGATGAAATCTTTGAGAGAGAGGATGGCTTTCTCTGATATTTGTCGCTGCCATAAGGTTTTCTGACTGTGATAGAAACTTTTTTTTTTTCCCCCTCATTATTTATTTGTAGACTTGCTGGTGGCAGCAAAGACATTTGTAAAAAGCAAAATAAACCCAAATGAAACAGAAAGGAAAACGGTAACAAATAAAGGAACTAAGAAAACAAATGGCTGCAAAAACCTTTGGACATGTTGAGAAGAAAAACTATATATAATTTGCCCCGTTCCCCAAAAATCACAGGCTGGCCATTTAAATCCAGCAGACAACGCCGCAGCCCAGCGCGCAGACCCAAGCCAGCTGTTTACTTTTCAAAGCCCGCGGTGGTTTCTGCATTGATAAACTATATAACCTCACACACACACACACACAGACGGGATTTTAGCTCTGCCAGACCTCATTGCTCTGTCCCGGTCTCTTTATGCGCTGTCGCAGAATAAAAATGATCCTAACACAAACCCTGAAATAATATCTCGCTCCAGAAAGGACATCTTTGTAGATATTTCCTGAGTTACTGCCAAAAGGAATTTTTTTTTCGCCCATTCATCCTTTCGAAGTTTTTGCTATAAACATAGCCAAAAATTGTTCGGGAGTAACCAGAAACGACCAAAACGTGACCCACCAGCCAAGTAGGGCTGTGGAGGGGAAGGAAGCTGTCCCCCGGCCAGCGGCCACCTCTGCCACCACACCTGGGTGACGGCCACCGGCGTCCCCCACCGCTCCTTCCTCCCCCGCTACACGCATCGCTTTTTGCAAGGGAAAAAGAGCAGTGTGCATTTCATCAGAGAAGCAAAGACTCGACTTTAAAACCTGCCTCACCGTTTACATCTAACATTGCAAAGGGGTTTTTAAATTCTGCACTTTCCACCTCGCTTTCTTGACAGCCCTGGAGTTTCCTCTGCTGGAAGCACAGTTAGCACAGTTTAAAGCAACACTTTAATATTTCTTATGCTACATCTCCTTTATTTCTTTCCTTTTATGAAATAAAGTGTGCGTCGGGACTTGGATCCCCTTATAACTTCACGCTGGGAGCTCCCGTGGAAGCTGGGACGGCCGACACGCTGCTGCCACGGGACTTTCCGGCATTTTGAGGGGAAAAAAGCGAGTTTTTTGGGGAACTGCTGTGAGCCTGCTCTGAAACTACCCTTCCTCGCCTCATCCTCCGTTTCCCCGTGCCCCTGGACACGGCACAAATCCGGTGGGTGCAGGGGACCCCCCCAGCCCTACTGGTGGGTGCCCTGGGCTGGCTGCAGCCCCAGCTCCCAGCCCCTGGTGGCCGCCGTCTGCCCGTCCCCGGGGAGACTCCAGCAAAGGCTTTTTTTGCCCTTTTTTTTTTTTTTTTTTTTGCAAGTTCAAGTTCAGGTTTAAGCGAAATAAAACTGCTCCTGGGGAGCCTGCAGCCAGCCCTCATTTACATGTGATCCCTCTGAACTTTGCCTGCGCCAGCGCGCCCTGTTTCCAGGGCCCGCCGAAGGAATGTTTTACAGTTAGAGCCCGCAGTGCTTTCTCAGGCATTTTAGACCCAGAGGCCCAAGTTTCAAGCTGCAGCATTAAAAGTTTCCACAGAGCTACTGCAGAGAGAGGGAGGAAAGGGGGAAAAGGCGGGGGGGGGGGGGGGAGAGGGGGAGAGGAGGGAAATGAGGAGAACAATATCGTCTTAATTGTCTCTATATAGCCCCACAGTTAAAGTATTACTTTTTAAAGGGACATAATTTATTCGGGAGGCACGGTGTTATAACAACCAGTACATACTTTCACCGCGGCGTAACCCGCTCTATTCTTCATTGTGCTCTCCGGTTTTTGTTGCTTTTGCAGAACTCCTTGTTACCCAGTCCCCTATACTGTACTTACAGTTTTATTCAATTTAAGCCAGTTCCTGCAGTCCTCAGGCAAGCGAAACTCCCCTGAAACTCCTCAGGAGTTTTGCCTGCACCAGGACTGCAAAAATAATCTCCCCGCGACCACCGTTTTCCCCCCTTCTCCTCCAGCGCTCCCCGCCGCCCCCAAGTTTCTTTACTTTTATTGCTTTAGACAATCGGGGAAAGTCATCCAAAGAAAATCAACCCCCAGTCTGGGCCTCCCAGGCTCGGTTTGCAGCGAGACAGCCCGAGCGCACACAGACACACAGACACACACACAAACGCTTGGGGGGTTTTGCCCCCGGGACGCTCCTTCCCCGTGTCCCACCGAGCCACGGGTGCTACGTGAGGGGCCCGAGGGGTCCCGGCTGCTCCGCCAGCAAGTTGCTGCAAGAGGCTCTGGCTTTTTGGCTCTGTCGAGTTTGGGGGACAAAAGGTAGTTTTTTGGCCGCTTTTCTGGCCAGGCCTTCAGAGTACAGAGGCGCAAGAGGAAGCGAGGGGAGAGAATAAATTGAACTGGAGGGGAGAGCGAGTGCTCCCTCCGAAATTCCCCCCCAAAGCCTCCAGTGCCGGGTCTCTGCCCACCTTTGATGTCTGCGGGTGAAGCAGAGAAATGGGCAGCCCCACGGCTCGGCTGGGACAGCCAAGGCAGCGAGAAAAGCGGGGCGAAAAATAAGGGGTCAGCAGAGGGAGGGGATGGGGTGCGCAGGGGAGGGATGGTGGGACACACACCAGGAAGGTGGGGAGGGACAGAGGCACAGCGTGGGAGCTGGGAACTCTGGGATCAGGGGGTCTGAGAGAACAGCACATCTTGAGAAGTGGGCAGAGAAAGGTTGGGGTTTGGCAAGGGGTTGAGGAATCGGGAGTTTTGGCAAGTCCTAGGTGTATTGGGCAAGGAGATCCAAACTGGTCTTCAATTAACATAGACATAATAAGGGGCACAGAAGGAACTCCAGTGGTTTTGCCACATTGACCTTAAAACTAATGTAGAAAGTGAGCTGGAGGAATAATGAGGAATCACTTCAGCAGTGAACCTCCCCAAATCTCTCCTTAAAAAAAGAAAGCCAAGAGGGCACTGAGTTGAACAAAAAAACCCTCCTGAACACCAGAATCACAGAATCATAGAATGGTTTGTGTTGGAAGGGACCTTAAAGATCATCAAGTTCCAACCCCCTGCCCTGGGCAGGGACACCTCCCACCAGACCAGGTTGTTCCAAGCCCCCTCCAACCTGGCCTTGAACCCCTCCAGGGATGGGGCAGCCACAGCTTCTCTGCTCAACCTCAGCCAGGGTCTCACCACTCTCACAGGAAAGAATTTCTTCCTAAGATCTCATCTAAATCTCCTCTCTTTCAGTTTATAACCATTACCCCTCATCCTATTGCTCCACTCCCTGATCAAGAGACCCTCCCCATCTCTTTTTGTAGGCCCCCTTTAGGTACTAGAAGGCTGGAAGGCTTTTGATGTCTGCATGTGTCCTGATGTTTTGTACCTTGCTGACCTGAACAACCTGCTCTAAGAAAAGCGGAAAGGTCATACATCTTGTCTGTGCTTGATCTCCAGACGTATTGCCATGGGGATCAATGATGGGACTTCTCCTATTACACTGTGGGGAACCCCTGGCCAAGGACACGGTGGCCGATGAGTCCCATCCAGCTCCGTCAGGGCTGTCGGTGTCGGGATGATACAGGAGCTGGGTGACCCGGGTCAGGAAAGGACACCCCAGCTCTCCGGTGGAGAAATGGGAAAAGCCTTTGCAGCACATGACCTGCCTTTGGATGAGGAGGGACCTATTAGACATGGTTGGCTAACGGGAGCTGGGTCTTGGCCTAGCTTGGAGTGATTTTCACACATATTGTGAGATGCCAACGAAAGTCCTGGTGGAGTGTAAAGTCATTAAATGAGATGAAATTAAACAATTCAGTTATTTCTGCTCCATCATATTTGTGCAGTATGGCAGGCAGAATGGATTACTAATAATGATCATATTTAGTAATACTAATTAAACAATCTCGATTTAATTAATACTAACAGAGAAAACAGACAAAATTACTAATATAAACCTTGAACTTAAAATCAAAAGGTGCCTCTTCGCTTTTATGAGTCACTGAATACGAGGCTTTTCTCTGAAAATAGACTGTACAGAAGTGTCTCTTTGTACTCCGTAAGTAAGCTGCTCCATTGTATGGACAATTACAGCTCTCCCCCCATCTTGGTTTTTTTTTTCCTTTTTTTCTAAATGTTACTACTTTTACTCCTTGTATTCCTGAAAATCCTCCAGAAGAATCTGAACTCTATTTTGACTCATGTAACATCAACAGGACTGAATAAGCAGTTGTTATTACTGGGACTAACTCTGCCCTCGTTACTACCATCAGGAAGACAACCAGTTTATAAAGAGCCCGCAGAGCATCCTGTTCCGGGGATGAACCACATGGAACATAACCTGGCCTATACTTTCAGATCTAGCCTCCAAGACCAGTAAATTGGGAAAAGGGCAAAACTAAAACCATCTCTCCATCAAGGAACATTGCTTTGGAGTCACTGAAAGCTAGGACCTGTAGCCACGAAATAAAAAACTCTAGAGATGCATGATGACTGCACTGTGAGCCCTCCCCATAAAGAAAATGTGAATTTTAACCTCTATCTTATTTGAAAACGACTAGATTTGTTCTACTGTGCCTAGCTATAATCAAAACAAAAGCATAATTAAACAAAAATATTATTGTATTTCTAGAACAAACTGCTGCCAACAACAACTCTTCCATCTCCTACTCTCATTAACTTCAATGAATGTACAGTTGGGTCCAATACCATAGATTCACACACACCATCTTTAACCCAAAAGACTACAAGAAAGTCCTTCCAAAAAAAAAGGAAAAAAAAAGGAAAAAAAAAAAAAGAGAAAGGCCAAACAAAGAACATTATATGTAAAGGTGTTCCTGGAAGAAATATCAAATATCATTGTTTAACACATGCAAGGATGTGCTCACATCCAAATTTAATATCTACCTTTATCACCTTTTTTAAAAAAACAAACATTTTCTGTTGTCATATTTAAAAAGAAGTAGTTACAGCAAAAGCACAAAAGGATACCTAAGGTTGTATAAAGCTGCTCCAACACAATACAGAAATTATTGTGTTCAGTCTCAAAGGTGGCTGCATTTTATTGCTAGTGATTTTTGTTACTCATAGCTCATAATTAAAATTACGTTTCATTGGCTTCCAAAGTGTATTTAGCTGCATCTCTTCATGTGTAGTACCTGGTATTTGTATAGAAGATGTAAGAGTTGGATCATGCAAGTGAATATGCCTGAAAATACTATGATTATAGTGTCAGTACTGCTTTCAAAATTGAATATTAATAACCAAAGTAACTACAGGCTACATAATCAAGCCTACAAGACATGTTCACTGTAAGCCTCTTGATTTATTAATATTAGATTTTTCCTTTTTAAAAGTGTCCTGGTTTTGGATTATACTTTTCCAGTTCTACCTCTGTTCAAGTAGAATATACTATAAAAACAAGTGCCTAAAAGAAGATGATAACTTTTGTTGTTCTGAACTAAAACCAGGTAAAGTTTGAAAGCTACAACTTGGCATGCTGGTAGCAATCCTTACTAACGACAGACACCTTTGTTAAATTTAAAATGTGAACAGGTTTTAATAAAATTGCAGTCATTTTGATGTATTTCTTTTGAAGCCCCAATCCTTCCCTTTATGATATCTACATTTGTCTAGGATAGTTGAGCACCAGTAGAGGTGATGCTCGGTGTTCCGGGAATATGAAATCTGCTGCAAACTAGAGAGTCCATCTCTGTTAAGAAATAGCTTCTCATCTTTTGGTCCCTTCTTCTGGAATTTAGTATCAATTTCAGAGCAAGATCGTCTATTTTGCAAGGTGTTCACCTCTGGAGCTTATTTATTCCTTGGCCTCCACGTTAAGGCCATTAAGCAAAGGTGATTCTTAGAACAGAGGCAGCTTAATGTCTATCCATTGGGAAGGATGTAGGGATCGTGGCCTTTAGTTTTTGACCTTCATTGTAGATTGTGGTCCTAATACTTTGATTGCAGAATTGTTAAAAAGTATATATGGCAGTTGGCAAAAATCTTAATGTTCCAGTAAATGCAAAAGTCATAAATTCAGCTGATGACCTTTTCCATCCAGGTCACATGTGACACCTACTGGAGTTTGTCAGGCTGTGTGGAATTTATGGAGCTCATATAGGTATCAGCTGCGAAAGCTGAACTTTCATGAAATGTCTTTCAAAGGCACTTCCAAAACCCTTGTAAAAAGTCAGTATGTCTTTTCTTTAAGGGTATACATTCTACACACATTTTAAAAGGTCTCATCATGCCATCTCTGCAAATCTTCAACACTTAGGGAACTTCAGCTCTTAAGTTATTACGCTTTACAAAATAGAGAAATCAGGCCAGGCACGTATTGTGATTACCAACTTCCAAGCCTACAGAATACGCCGAACCTCTGCACCCTCCATTCTTTCTCGTGTGCATCTCTCTGTCCCTCTCCGAAATCAATGGTATCGATGGCGTATTGTCAGTCAGGGAAATGTGATTTGATAGTACCCTAAAGTGGTCGCAAGAGAAGGGAAGGAATACAGAACCTACTCAGGTCCACACCGTGAGTGTGAGATCAATGCTTTCAATAATACGTTTGCCGCCATGTAGCACCCTAACTGTCGCAATTAATAATGTAGAAGGAGCTGATTAACTTAAGTAAAGTGCTCTCCACTGTGTAAACACATAAAGATCTATAGGGCAAAAGAGGAAAGAAGGAACAAAACGTCATTTTTATATTTTATGTGGACACATTCTTGCTTTCTATTCTGCTCTTGTAACAATTACTGTACTAGCCACTCTGACAGAGTCAATAAATCGATCTGGGACCTGATGCAGCAGCGAGGCAGACTAATCCAATACAGCATTATCTGCAATGGAGGCTGGGGGCGGGCGTGGGGTGGCCAGGAAATGGGCCAAGTCAAGTAAAAGCAGTCCAAGGCGCATAACTATAATCTTGCCTTACACTTGTTTGTTTGATTCGTGTGTGTGTGTATACTGGTGCGTGTGTATCTTGCACCAGTGCAGGAGGAAAGTGCTCTGCCTGTGCTGCACCTCCAAAGTCCTCACAATATCCCAAGTCCTTGAGATGCTCCAGTTGGTCACGGGACCCTGTGGTTGAGCGAGGATCCGCTCCCACTTTGACTTAATCATGTCAGCGCCATGGCCAATGAATTTAAAGATCTGAAGACTTGATGATCTGAAAGGTCCCTTCCAACCTAGACAATTCTATGATTCTCCCCCACTGAAGAACTCTCTCCCCACTGACACCGAAGTCAGTACCTGCTCCCCTCTCGCCTGCGCCCACCACAACAGCAGTAAGAACTGCTGCTCGTCCATTGAAAAAACAAATGTGGGACTCCCTTTCTGGGTTCTCTGTACCTGTGAACACAGGGACCGCCACATTTTGTCATTTTGGGTCTGGTATTATGTCTCTGACAGTGGCTGCACTCCTCTTGGGAGGAAGACACAAGAAGCCCTATAAAGGAGATGGACCAAAACGATTTAGCCTGAGGGGAAGCTTCTTCCCAGCCCCATGCAGTAAGTGGTAGGCCTTGTAAATCCATGTTAGCGGGGAATATGAGATTGAAGAAATAAAAATAAAAGAAAGTTTCCTGCTGAATGGAAAAAAGAAAACTGTTTTTTGGCAGACGTTCTTCAAGAAGGAGAACATAGGCCATTGTTATTATGAAGACTTTTCAATGAAAACGCAGAAAATCATTGCCTTTTAGAGTAATTGTTTAGCTAAAGAAAGGTTACACAGCTTGTAGAGAATTTAGTAAGAAATTAAATCTCTCCAGCTCATTCATCATATTTCTGCATTTGCCAACTCTTCCCACCAGGCCAACACTTACTTCTTCTCTCTCTTCTCCCCTACTGTGGAGCATAAGTAATGGCCATAAAACCCACAGAAAGGGTGCCTTACGCACAGGCTTCCTGTTTATTGTAAGGAGGGTTGGGGAAAATGCAGTAAGTTTAATTGCTTAGTTTGGGAAATTCGTCTACATCCATTGTAAATAACTGTATGCTATATCTCTCGGAAATAGGATGCTTAGGGTTCTTTTGCCCCCAAAACCGGTATGAACTGCTCACCAGAGCCTGTGAGGAGGAGGAAGAAAAAGCACAGGAAAAAGGATCCCCCCTGCTGAGGAGTAACCCAGGCACTTCTGGACTGATTTGGCTCCAACCCACTTTGAAGATGAGGCCACATGATGGTACTGGGAAGTTTTCTATGAATCTTTACCTTTATAGTGCAATATGTGCTTTCTTCTTGAGGCACACTGTTCTCTGTTGCTTTTTAAGAGCTGATCTGAGAGCAAAATTTCATACTGCCCCTCTGCGCGAAAGCTCAATTAAAGGGGCTTTGTGAACTGAAGGGAATGGGAGTTGGGGACTGACCCTGATTTCTGGTCACCTTTATATCTCCTCTCTGTGGAGCACGCTCTGGACTGTCATTAGCAACTGTAATCAGAGCAGCACGTTCACACTCGTGCTGCACTGGGGATGTGTGGTGACGGAGTTATTATGTGATGGGGGCACATCAAGAGCACCACGACCATGTGTGGGCTCTTTACGCCCGTCATGGTGGAACCATCTCAATTTTAGCTCAGTGAAGGATTCAGCCAACAAAAGAGAAGAGCAAGTTTAATACAGCTAACCACAAAGCAAAGGCAGGATCTGAAACTTTCTTTCAGCTTCCCAGCTCTAAAACCTGCTGATCCTTGATAGAGATTGACACTGCATTTTCTAAGCTACTCTTTCTAAACTTAAACTGTATTTTTAGAGCCATCTCCAGGCCACCCTCAAGATCAGGCCAGCATAGCTGCTTCCTGGGTGGAAGATGAAAGACAGCACCAACATTCAGGTCACTTATCAGCAGCTTGGTGCCACTGGTTCTCAGCAAAACACTTTTTGCTCAGTGATCAAAACTTTTAGTGGTCCTAAGAAGGCTCAAGCCCACAAGAACCCATCCTTCTTCAATACCCTCAGCCCAGGCAATTGCTATAAATTAAGTGGTCACACATATATATATACACACCTTCTCACACAATCAACTGTTCATTATAATGGTCCTGTTTGTGATCTCTGTTCTGTGTGTCCCATTTCTTACATGTATTGTAAGAAATGGCACTTTGGATACTGTGTGACTCTGCTCCCAGTGTCGGAGGAGAGCAGCCCGTGCTTCCCATTGCTGATATGGGAAAGACCACAGATTCCTGCTGGCTTTGGGAGGAGAGTGATCCCTCTAACTTCAGAAGCTCTAGAAAGTAGCAGTCCCACACCCCAAACCGTGTTTTTATTCCTAGTCCCTGCAGATTTCTGTTCTTCACCCAGGAGAGATGTTATTCCTGCTTTTAACTAATGTTCTGAAACTTCCACTATACTTGTTGCCATGGGCCAAGAGAAGGAAAAGGGCAGTCAAGTCTCTGCTTAAAAGTGCCTTGCAGTTGAGTTTCTTCCAAAGCCACATGTGCTGGCCTAGGGACATTCCTTTATGGAATATTTGCTTCTCCGGGAGCTGAACTGATTTGAACAAATGCTTCCAAACTAGTGTTCTTCATCTTCGTTCACGCTCAGACACAAGCAGTACGTTCAGCCTTGAGGATAAGTATTCTTATCCTGGGGAGGAGCGGTCACCTGAGCATCACGTAGTGCTGACCCGGCTTATAAATAGTTCTGCTCAGAACCCCCAAAATAAAAGGCCTGATCTGGTTCCTGGAGCCTCTCATGTTCTCTGCACGTCCGCTGCCGCGGACGAGCCGCACACAGCCTGGAACCCTCGTTCTGAACACGAGCTCCTCGGGGAAGCGAAGCCGGGGCTCAGCTGCTGGCAGCCAGCAGCCATACCAGGAGATCCTGACCTTCCCCTCCCACCCCCAGGGCCAGCAGGTGCTGACTGGAGCCATTCCCGGGCGCTGGGAAAGGGGAGAAAGAGAGAAGGGGGCCGAAACGAACAGGCGGCGGCTTGTGGTACTCATTAATAAAGCACATGGCCGCGAGCCGGGCGTGATGTGGGCAGCCCTGCGTCCCTTCCCTGACGCCGCAAAGGGCAGGGGTTCAGCGAGAAGCCAAAAACGGGGAATCCCCGTGAAGCAAAAGCGCGTGCTTCATTTGTCAATAGAAAAAAAAAAAAAATTATGTGTGCACTGGTTTCTTTCTTCCATAGGGTGGCAATGGAACCTGGGCACAAAACAGCTACGGCGTTTCAGCTGCAGGAGTGAGAGCTCTGGAGGAGCCGCATGAGTTTCCCGTTCGAGGTGCTGACTTTGATCTACGAATCCTCCACACTTTGGGACCAGGCTACCTGCAAGACCCCTTGCCTGCCTCCCCCCTGCCCACCACCTCCAGCCACAGCGAGGGGCATCACCTGCACTACGTCCCTCTGAATTAAAGCATCCAGGCTGCAGCCACTGGCTGTTATCACAGAAAGACCATCTACTCTGGAATTTGCCCCCCTCCCTTGTCTGACAGAGCTCACATCTGCTAACCTACAGGACGCAGCGTAAAGCTCATTTTTTTTCCTCCTGCCCTTTGTTTTAAAGTGCTGCCGGTGAAAAATGGCAGGTTGCAGTTTGCCTTCTGAAAGGATTGGGGGGAAGTAAAATAGTCTTTCCCTTGTCTCTTGAAAAGAAAGTAATTGTACAATTAGGTTCGGATATGCACCTGAGGCATAAGGTGGTTTTTTAGAGATAAATAAGAGCCTAAACGAAGAAGCTACAAAGATACCACTGTCTAATTCAGAAAGGTAAAGAACAGGAGCAGATCTAAAGTTAGCAATTCACTTCTACTAGAAACATTTTGCTAAACTTCAGCAATTTTCCCCACCCCCAACTTACTCTTGCATAGATGTATTTCACAGTGTGCTTTTATGTACCCGGTCTTTATACGGCTGGTAGCAAGAGCATGGTTGTGCTTCTGCACTTACTGGTGTTCACACTCGTCATTTTGCTGCCTAGATAAACTTATTTGACTTTTGGGGTTTTTCTTCTACTTTGCTGTGGTGTGCTGGGTAAGTCATGGGCTTTTTGTTTCAATTGTTTTGCGTTATAAAGGATGAGCTCTGTCTAGAGCCTGGTTGTAGCTGGGTGTCTTTAGGTCTTCACCAGGGAAAGTGTGAAAAGACCAGACCCTGGTGTGCTATCCACCATCCGACTGTAGCTTTGGGAGCAAAGGGCAGGAGTAGGAAGAGCTTCTACTTCTGTTGTTCTTAGAACATAGTTTTATTGTTTTCTAGAGAAAGGTAAGGCAATAACTATTTGGTTCTGTGCTTAACTAAGTTTTAAAAACTAACTGGGATGGATCTGATATGAAGCATAGATTTTTCCTGAAATGGATGGGCAAGAGGGTGCATGATACACTTTCTTTCTCAAGTGCAGAGAAGGAAACCACTTAGGTTCTCAGGGGTGGTACGGCAGTTGATCCTCTGCCCAGGTCCCTGAAGTAGGAGGCAGTTTCTGTTCCGTGCATCCTCGTAACCTCTCTGGGGAAGGTACAGGGGCTACTGGCAGGTAGGAGGGATTGGATGGAGCAGGCATGTGTTGCTCGGGAGCTGTTTTTAGCATCCAAAGTACAGTTTCCAGGAAGATGTAGGGTAAGTAGGTGGCAAACAGGACTCAGCCTAGTAAACAACGTTTAGCGTGAAGTGGAGCTGCAGTTCGCTGAGTACTTATGGTCCCTAAAGGAATTTTGTAGCGTAGAGCAAAGGGAGGGCATTAGAGATCAGCAAACGCCGTTTAGAGCAATGAGTGATGATGCAAACTCTGATCACACAGAGCAGGTTGCTAGTTTAGTGTTAGCTCTGAGCACGTATCCTATGTTTCACAATTACTTTAGTCGTTTGGTTAGGGAAAAAAAAAACCCAAACAAAAAACCCAGCCCAAACCTCAGAACCCTTTATTCTTTATTAGTGGTGGTGCTACTGATAGGCTAGTCCTAATTAACGTGATGGTACTTTCCCATTCCTCCACCACTCTCCTTATTACAAGTCCTTGGCAATAGGAGAGAGGTATCTGTTACTTAGTCATGAGGTATCTAGACCAGCTCGCTTTTGAAACTAAAGACTGTGTACCCCAGGCATACTGTATTTCTGATTTGCATATGGAAAAGGTAGTTAAAAAGCTGATGCCCCCATATTGCTTGCGAGTCAAGTAGCAAAAGTAAATGATTTATCAAGCAAAGGTTACAACACCTGTGCCTTTTTGTCAACATATACAGAGGATGCCAAGTCAAGTGCTTCTCCTAATAGCTCAAACAGAAATTTAGATTCAAATAACCCCCCAGATAGGACAATTATGCGGTGAGCCGCTGGAGTGGCAGAGTGACGAATGGGGTAAGCAGGGGCAGTGTCTGAAAAAACAAACCAATTGAAAAGTTTGGAAGCTGCTAAAACCAGACAAAGCCAACAGCCCTTTCGGGGCTTTTGTTACCGAATCAGAACTACTGACTTAAGTCAGTTTATTTCCTGGGCTCTTCTGTCATGGAGTTGTTGTCCTGCTACAACCTTTGTTGACACAGAAACACGGCCTTTTTCTAAATAAAATACTATTTAATTTCTATAAAATTCCTGTAAGGGATTGTATTTGACGCAATCTGACATAAATTAGAATGTGCTGCTCATGGAAATGTCTACTGGCTAATTTTTATAATGCCCATTAAGAAAGGCATGTACTGGTTTTGGTTGTTTAAAAACAGCCCAGGACAGAATGATCCTTGCTCAAACTCAGCCGTGCTGTTGTACATTTGTCTGTGATTTTATTCCAATGTTCTGTGAAAGCCTGTGAATGCCCATGTATGGGAAATGTGACTTCTGCAGAACGGCGCTGTCACATCCCTGTGCCCAGACTCACTTTTGCAGCATTTTAAGACTAATAGCGATGATGCGTTACTCAAATGACCCACCAATTGGACGAGAAAATCAGAGCCACCAAAACGCTGACCATAATGTTTTCTTAGCGCTTGTAGCTGGACCGTAATTTTAAAAAAGAAGACGTTCAGATACAGCCTTCATTTTTATTTTGTTGATCCAGCAGTAAAGAGTTGCTTCACCCTTCTATCTGAGCTTGACTTTCAGAAGCTCTGAGTGTTCACTGCTTCCTCTTGTCTAAGGGAGCTGTATGGCTTGGCAGTTACTGGTCCTCAGGACCCGTATCTTAGGCTGACTCTGAATGTACTATAAAAATCCTGATGGAAAGCAGCCACCTCAGCTGCTTTTAATATCACAGCCCTATGTGTTTTTATATTTTCATTTTGAAAGATCCTAAGTGATCGTCCTATACACTAATGCCCTGCAAAAAGAGTACAAAAGCGTGTCTTTGTTTGGAGGGACGCTAAATAAATCCCAAATCATCGCAGTTAGTATTTTTACCTCACTTGTCTGATTTAAAACACAGTCGACTTCAGAGCTGTTTCATGAATAAGTAGTGAGTTTTGCTGATAAATTATATATTTAGTATCAAGTGGGTTGTGGTGGTGTAATGATGTATAGAAGCACGGAGATGCAGCTGGAGTCAGAGACTGGAAGTCAGTCTCCTTACCCACTGCAGCATGTTTGACTTTAATTGAAAGCTCTGCTTGAGTATTGTTTTTCACTGAGCAGCATTGTTATTCACTACACTGCATTACATAGAAGCACTTAAAGTAAGGCTAGAGCACTCTAAAATGATTTAAGTCATAAATAAGGAGGATAAAAGTTTACAGTCAACAAACTTATCTGGGAAACCTAGGCTGCAGGATGCAAATAAGTTTAAAATATTTTGCAGACTTAATACTGTTGTGTCTCACTACATAATCAATTTACCAACTACTAGTTTTTCAAGTCTTCTGGAAAAGGTAAGTAGCATTCTCCAAAGGGTTTCAAGTTTCCTGAGCTATGAAGGAAAACACCAAATGCTTAAGGACTTTAACAGTATACCTTAACATTCCTGTTCCCCCATTTCAGTGAATTTCTGTGTATTCCAGTTGTTTCCAAAACGACTGGAGAAATAGGATTTACATGCGAAGGCGCATGAAAACATGTCATGTACATGAACCAAATAAAGGAAGAGGCCTGAAAAGTGGGGTGCAGGCTTGGTTTTGTTAAGGCATGAAACAAAAAATCAGAACCTGATGGGTTAAAACCCCTGCTCTGCACTGCTGGTGTACTTTCTGTGACCCTATTTAATGCAGAGAAGGTTTGAGATTTGATGGAGTTTAACCTGTGCTGTCGACAGAGCTGTAAACTAAAGCCCCTAACAAATTGTACACAAAGAACAGATAGCAAGAAAACACATTGTGTTCACAGGCATCTGGTTGCAGCCCTGCAAACTGAAAATCTTCCGTAATGAGCGACCTGTGTTTCGTTGACAGCGGAGGTGCCGGAGCCATCGCGACAAGGAGTCTATCTTAATGCATATACTGGACCGTGTCATCTGACAGCCATTAATCTGTACGCTAATTACTCAGATGCATATAAATGATTTGAAAGAACTTATGAGAGCTAAGAGGAGTGCTCCCCAATTCGCTAGTTATTTGAATAATTACTTTTTAGTCATCGCAACCGGCTCAAAACAAAATTACAAATGTTTCTTGCTGTTGACCTTTAAAAGAATTGTACCATAGTCAGGCAGTCACTTAAAACTACAAACTACAGTTGTCCTAAAGCACTAGTTCTGCTCACTTTTTTCTACCTTCTCCCCCATGATAACGTGATATTAAGCACAGACTTAATTTTTTCAACATCTGGCTCAAATTAGCTGCTAACAAAACTGCCAACAACTATTTTCTTAATCGACCCTGGGAATTTGATACAGCTTGGAAAAAGCACATTTAAACCTCGTCCTTCTCCTAAAGAAACACAAATGTTTACTTGAGCTTCTGATTTGACCATAGCAGGACTATGAATTCAGTTAACCCAGCTTTATAGGCCTGCCTCCACTGGACTTTTTTTTCTCTTTGTGTAAGGAAACAGATGTGCTCGCAATTACAAAATCTCCCGCTCGCTCAAAGCCCACCATGCAAATGGCCAACCAGGAATTTGAGGCTTTTTTTTTTTTGCTTTCATGGAAGTCATTGGAGCCATCTCCCATTGTACCTGGTGGGGGACTAAGGTGCCCTGTGACGGGTCTCTCCAAGCTCCTTTTGCACATGCAATTAAATGCACTGCCTTGGGAACAGCTCGGAGCAAAAAAAAAAAAAAGAAATCTTTGAAAACCCAGTCCTTGAGGAAAAAAACTGCACGAGAAGCCAGCATCTTAGAAAGCAAGAGAGGTCCTTCCAGTTACGAAAGCAGCGTTATTACTACATAAGCCCAAAAAAAAAAACAACCAACCAACAACAACCAACAACACAACAGACAAACAAACTGCAAGTGACATTTCGCCGTAGTTACTGAGACCATGTGGGTGAAGTGACAGCAGCCAATGCAGCTGGCTCCGCGGGGACACGTTAGAGGACACGGAAGAGGACGCTGCAGGCATACAGAGAAGTCGAAAGCGGCCCACCTGAGTCTGTTGAGGGATATTTACAAAGCTTGGATCCCGTGGTCCAACACTGACGAATCGGTTTGCGGGGGAGGTGCTGGGTGTCGAGTAGGCTGTGAAGGGAAGGGACACATGCGTTGAGGAAGCGGCACTAGATTGCACACGAACAACACCAAAACACACTGTCTCAGAGCCACCTAAGCAGATGTTTAACATAGAAATGTGCAAACGTTTTAGAGAGCGAGAGTTTGGTTTTAGACACTGGAAAAGGTTTGGTCTTCCTGATGGGGATATAAACATGGAGGGGAGGGACTGGTGGGAGAGGGCTCCTGGCCAGGCAGGACGGCCACGACGTGTGGCTTGGGGACAAGGTGCTGGGGTCTCCTGTGCTGGTCTCCATCCCATGGGAGAACCACTGGAGACCTTTCCATGCCAGGATAGAACAAGGGACTTCTGTATGTCTTGGTATCGCCTGACCATTTTCACTCCAATCTGGGGTATCTCCGGTTTTAACGGGGTTTTGTATCACAGTGAATTTACTAAAGCGCTTATTAACAGAACCAGCCCCTTATTTCATGCTAATCCAGCATTGTCTCCTGATAGAAACTTTTGGTTTTCATACTGCTGTGGTCTGCACTCTCTAAAATGTTCACTTGATGTGTTTGACAAACTAGGAAGATCCTTTCGGTAAAAAATTAATGGGTTGCAGTTTCACTGGGGTGGTAAGTGCAATCAGTCTGAAGGCTGAAGCTGCCTTTAAAAACTGGAATGGCTCCCATAAATGTAAAGCTATTAAATGCAATGCAAGCCAAGAACCCAGATTACTTCCAAACTTGAAGTACTTTAATGATTTTATTGTTGCATTATATTCTCCACTGCAACTGTCCACAATGCCACATACTTCCACATCCAAAAGCTTTCAATGCAATTTTCACTCTTCCTCTCATTTGAAAATCCCCCATGCAATCTTCTCCCTTGGTCAGTTTTTTTTGCACGTTCAGATCTAAATTCAAATAACCTAAATAGATGCCTTAATACAAACAGTGATTCTGTCTATTTTAAATATATTTATGGGAATGCATTCTGCTGAATAAAATCCCCAGACAATCTAACTATCCAATGAAGAGACGGAAAACAACGTTAAAAGGAAAGTTACTTGCCAAATTTCAGTCAGGCTAAATATAATGTTCAGGCCTCAACGTTACAGAAAAAATAAAGCACGTTAGGAGTCAGAGAAGACACTGAGGTGTCTGTGTAGATGAAAGCCTGTCGCCTTTCTGAAGGCAAAATGTTCACTGAAGAGGCAATACATTGGGGGAGCCTTTGGTTTAAGACTGTACTGAATCAGCCCAAGGCTCCACCTTATCCACTCTCCCTTCTCTTACAGGGGCCAAAAGCAGATGCACAGGGAAAAGTCAAAACAGGACACATATTTACATTCTCATATTCTTTCCCACCCTCTGCTCATTTTCAGCTCAGGGACTCCTTGTGTTTAACAGCCTGCACGGGATTTCTCATTGAGGAATGCCCGACCTGCCCTATAAGCATGCAGAACTGCATCCTCCCCTCTCTGCCCAAGTCTCACAAATGTCTCATGATGCCTCCGAATTCTAACAATTATAACAGACAGCTTCACCTTCTCAACGCTCACCTTCTCTCTGAAATCACCCCAGGAACTGCACATCTTCATTTCTTACTGATCTGAGGGGAGATAAGGCACTCCTGACTTCTAACAATGAATTCTTCCCAGTTGTTTCCTCTGAGGTGTGCTTTTCTCTCAAAAAAAAAAAAAAGCTAACACTTTGCTAGTCATTGTGAAATTCATGCAAGGAACACCTTTCCTTCACAAAGTTTTTAAGGAGTTTTTAAGTGCACTAATTCATCTTTCTGAGAGGATTTTTCAAATGGCAGTGTGGCTTGCATATTAGAGCACGAACAGGTACACTGGTTGTTATTTGTATCTGCAAATCAAGGAAGAAATGAACTGAGGAGATTTGGTGAGATGTTCTCCTTGCCTTTTTACCATGTTAATTTGCTTAATAATTCAAAGAAGCCACAAATTTGTAAAGGGTATATCTCTGTTGCTAGTGCCACGTATTAAGATTCTTCTGTACTGTTATATGGTGGTGTTTTTTTTTTTAACTACTCAACCCTATGTCGTGCAAGACTAAAAATTCCTTCTGCAGTGGGGAAAATTAACTTAAAGCTCAAAACCCAAACATCTGTTGTTTGGTTCTTCTGGTCTACTTTTAAGGAAGCAGAATGAGCGGCAAGGCCATTTAATCCCTTGGAGCAGGTAAATTCCCCTCAGAAGGGAAGGAACTCAAGATCTTGTTTACAGTTCTCTGTTGGCAGATAGTTTTGCTGTGATATTTGGTAGGAAATCAAAGGGAAACCATGAGAACCCTGTTTTAAATGCTTTCTCTGTTCAAACAAAAATTCTAAAACATTTGAAAACTGTATAATATGCGCAAAAGTCCCCTCAAACCCTGCTGGGTAAATTGCTACGTATATCTTTCTTCCATAATGCTTCAAACTATGTTTAACTTGCTTTCTGAATATTAAATTGACGTGGAACACACATTAGCTGTGACTCGTGTTGTGGTGAAATTTGGTTCAGAAAAGGGAGCAGCACCCGATGTTGCTTAAACCATCACCAACACAACTTCTGGAGAATAAGTCTTATGAGGAGAGGCTGAGGGAGCTGGGGGTGTTCAGCCTGGAGAAAAGGAGGCTGAGGAGAGACCTTCTTGC
>JAOTQQ010000001.1:98884344-98913436 GCA_026546715.1 Gallinago undulata | reverse complement strand
ATTCCCCCCCCCCCCCAAAAAAAAAAAATAAAAAAAAAAAAAAAAAAAAAAGAGTGTGGAACTGAATTTATTTCCCTTCTTATTTTCTGGAAGATTATTCCCATTTTCTTGATATTTGTATCTTGAATTTGCATAACCCTGCCCTTTCTAAAAGGCTATCTAAAAGAAAAAATGGAATAAAGTTTTTGTAAAAAGCAACACTTATTTTGTTTGCCTACACTTCAGACATTTGAAAAATGCCATCCATTTATATTCTTAAAAAGAAAAATAATCTAAACCGCTGCAGCTAGACAAAAATGTTGAAGAGACATTTCAAAGGACAGGAGATTTCAACCTTAACTGAATCCCAGCTGCACCTTTTTATCTATTAAAACTGGCTTTAAAAGTTATAGAATGTAATAGACTGTCTTCTCAATGTAATACTGTATTACTCCATGTCTTACACAGGGCACTGACCAATCTAATGGATTTGCTTAAGAGGAAAATGACAGTTAATAGGTTTCATAAATTAACCCTGTTGTCTCTTTGCATCTTCTCGAGTTAGCTAGATGAAACAGGAGCCCAGTGACCATTTCTGTAGTGAAATTTCTAGGTGCACAATGGGTATTTCCAACAGTGAAAAAAAAAACTTGCTTCTGTGGCTTTCCGCCAAAATATCTATTGGCACATGCTGAAAAAAAGTATCTCCAGGGAGAAACAATGGGGATGAAATCGTTACTACTATTTCATTGGCAATTCCTTTTTCTCACAAAGAATTATACTTAGGATTTTGGTTGGTTTTTTGTGGGTTACCAATTTTGTGAAAACAGAGAATTGTCTTGCTATTTAAGATCTGATGTCTTCAAAGGCTCAGACACTCAGTTGAAATCATCCTCAATTAATACAGTCCCTAAAATGTCTGGGGAATGAAGCAGGGGGTGGAAGGACAGGTGAGTGAAAAAAGAAGAACAGGAAGAACACCACCACATTTATTTTTCCTTGCCAAATTCTTAATTACTTCTTCATTACTCTTAACAACAGTTTCATTCTACTAAAGTTATCAGTTAGATGTGCAAAATTTGCTCACAGAATGCAGTTTCCCTCTGCACGTCTCAAAACTTATTGTCTTAAACAGTCACTAGTGCAACCTTTGTTCTTCACAGCAACACACGAAAGGGCTAGAAATTCCCACTTTCAAATTCCTGCCCTTCCTCTTCTGTAATTCAATATTCAAGCTCACAAGGCAGTGGGAAAATAAAACAGTAATTCAGCCAACATTGCAAATTTGGACAGATCTTCCATTTCAACTGCTTTGAATAGCACAGGAAAAAGTCTGTTTCAGGCATATGACCTCATGAACACAGAAGAAAAGAAGCTATTTAACCTAGCTGAATCTGTCTCACGACATATTGCAAGATCTTCAGAGTTCAAAGAATATAGTAGCTCCCAGGAAAGAGGAGATAAAACTCTCCAAACCTTTGCAGCTTGAAAACAAAAACAAATAGAATCTTGTTTTCAGATTTAAGTAAGGAAGACCTTAGAGTTAGTCTAAGTAAAGAAGGAAGATGTCTAAATCAGTAGTTATAATTCATATCTCAAATTATTTCCTTTTAGCTCATAAAAAAAACATTTTTTATGTCGAATTTCATATTATCCCAGAGGACAGGTCACTGCAGGCCTTGTGGTCCTCTGCTGGACTATCTTACTGTTTTCTCAAATGTGTTCCCAAGTAAGATTTTTTTATTTCATATCCCCACTATTTTACCATAGGATTGCATCTGCTTGCCACACTCAGGCCTCGGACATACCTGAAAGGAGCCTATGGCTATAAAAAAATATTTGACCAAAAGTTCCCGTAGCATATCATGTTATCCTAGAACTTGCCCCCCAAAATATCAATGGGTTGTTTATTTCACATGTTTATAAAAGTTAAGGAAAGCAAAACTGTTGATGTGTTTCACAGGACCCTTGACCTATGAAATATTAGTCAATATTATGAGCACTAGGTCATGCACTTCATCTTATAAAGAGGATTTGGTACCATAATTCCAATAGATAAGGAACATTAACATCATGAGTCACATAAAAATGTACATGAAATAACTTACTTTGTTCCTTTACCCCTACTTTATCGTTCTGAGAAACTGTGAATTATAGGCTTCATTAAACAATGGTTAGTATATACCAATCTACCTCTTTAACATTAAGCAGTTTTTCTAAAAAATACTGTTTCTAATTGTATCATTTGTTCCGTTATGAAAGTTTCTGATAATCTTGAAAGAATAAAATTACTATGTTTTGTTTTCTGTCATTGTCAAGAACTCACAGGCTTACATTTTCATTTGGAAAAGCTGATTAACATAGTAAAATCATATCCTCAAACTTTCCTATTTGAAAGAGGCTTAAGGAATGTAACAGGCATTTGAGCAGGAGTTCTATAGATAAATTTCAAAACCAACTAAATTTATGGAAAGGCTACAATTTTCCATTGTTAAAGACACCTTACATCTTACATGGTAACAGTATCACTTTTCACTCCACTGTGTATCATGGCCAAAAACCGTTTAACTTCTTTCTCATTTATTTAATTTGTTCAGTGATCTTCTCTGTGAAGTAGAATTACCACTACATACAAACCCCACAATATAAACTTCAACCAATGGGTTCTGGGACAAAAAGTAGAAGCATCCCCACTTTTTTTTTCTGGAAAAATTATACCTTTTGATGCAAATTGCTAACATATGTTTAGAATTGCATAACATAAATATGTTTTTGTATTGAATATAAAACATTAAAAATTCTATTTCTATTATAAAAATTCTATTTCAGATTTAATAGTCCACTAAATTCAGTATTGTGAAGCATATTTTATGATAATTTCTACTGATTTTATCAACTCTAAATATACAATTCTTCTTCAGAGTTATAGAATAATCATTTCTTGATTACTCTAGGGATCCTAGCATTGTACATGGAGATGCACTCCTGATATTATTGCTTTATCTTGAAAATTTTTAAGATCCTTGAAAATCTCAGGTTTACTGAGCTATTCAGATCAAAAATCCATCCAAGAGATTGCAGTTACATTTTGCCAAAATTTCAGGGGTAATACCTCATTTCTCATAAATTTCTTTTATAATCCCAGCCATGAATGAACATATTGGTCTGGCAGTCCAAATTTGGCTATTGCAATTATTCTTTCAAACTAAAAGAATAATGTTCCGGTGTTTACATTAACTGCCCAGTATCTAAGATATAAAATGCAATACAAACTTACCTCACTCGAGGGATAGCAAAAGAAGGACATACTGTGACGGTCATGAGACATTGCAGATTGCCCAGAGAAGCTGTGGATGCCCCATTCCTGGCAGTGTTCAAGGCCAGGCTGGATGGGACTTTGAGCAACCTGGTCTAGTAACTGTGTCCCTGTCCACAGCAGGGGGTTGGAACTTGATGATCTTTTATGTCCCTTCCAACTCCAGGATTCTATGAATGGAGAAATTTGCAAGTCCAACTTCTCTAATGTCACTATATTTACAAAAAAATATTTTTTCATGCAAAGGTGTGTCAGATACACAAAAAAACTACAGTATCTTTTACTAGGATAGTGAAGCCAGTATCAATTGCATTATCATCATAAATTCAGCAATGTAAAGAAACAAGTCCACTGCTTAATCATGGAACATCTACGTGTACTTCCCAAGTAAGTAGTATCAAAACAAATAAGCCCAAAATACTATGTACTAAGGTTTTCCATGACAAACAACAAGATACCAATCAAATTAAGCTTTTACTGTATGTAAATTAACATTCACTCTCAAAACTTTGATCATACAGAGGGCATTCAGAAGCTGAGTAGCTTATGTCTTATATATCAATGAAGTCAAGTAATAAGATGACAAACAGGGAAGTAAGATTCAGGTAAGCAAAAAGGAATTGTTTTGTAGAAAGTATTTGATGATGGATGGCTTCAGAGTGTTCACAGAAATCTGTATCATTGGTTCACAATTAAAAATTCATTTGGTCTTGCAAATTCATTAGGCCTGGATAATATTTTGTAAATAGAAGCAGCATGTGAAAAATTTGAATGAATGCAAGGGCTTAATAGAATAATCATGACTTGAACTAGTGCTCCACAAAACAACAATACATAAATATGGATGTGTAAAGGACTAAATCGTGTTCACTCTACCTACACTAGCAACCCCATTAACTTTGGTTATTCTGGAATCAACCAAACTACTTGCAGTAATAAAACAAGTAACACCCGAATAATGTTAGTGGCCATTCCACCACCTTTATTTCTACTGGCAATAACTTGTTATGTAAGCATAACCCATAAAATGCATGCAACCACATCGATAATTTCCCACTGAAGGAATTCTTTTTCTGAATAGAGTTTGCTCCTGTTCCCACTCACATGAATTCTAATTCAATTCAGTGAGGGAAGGTTTAAGTCAATAGTAGTTTAATGTTTAGTTAAGATAACGACAGATTTTTATGAAACTGTTTCCATTAGAGATTATTAGACTTCTGTCATTGATTACAGTAGGTCCAGGCTTTTACCCTGTGTTACAGAAGAGTCCATCATTTACACTTACTTTTTTGTCAACTCCTGGTAATTTATTAACCAATGGTACTCACATTCCAAAAGCTCTAAAGGAAGTGAAAAATCATGTGTTGCCCTAGACAAAGTGAAGAATAGTCTTTTAAAGAAAGCCAGTATCTAAAAACATTTTTGTCTGAAGTCAGAAGTCACCAATAGGTAAATATCACTGGCACAATGAAACTGTCACTAATTCTGCTCTGAAGAACAGAGTAGCAAAAGAATCTACCAGTTCAAATAGTGCAACATGCAGCACACCAACCGGTAGTTACAAACACTGATTTGAAATACCTTGGAATGATCTCAAATTACTTGACTAATTATGGAAGGCCCTGCTTGACTTTGAACCCAAAAGGAAGCGTTCATGCACCTAACATCTACTGGGTTTAAGGAAATAATAGCACCTCCTCTTTTAATCCATCCATATTATATGTTAGCTTTTCCCATCCAGCAGCAGCTATGGTGGACATCAAGAACCTAGGAACAGCTAGCTTAACCCAGATGAGATGAATAATGTGAACTCTAAGGAAGCTAGGGAACAAACCTGAGCTCACCATTCAATGTAGATATACTGTCTGCCAGATACTGCTGTTGTAGATGACTTTTTTTGGCTGCAATGACTCCTTAGCCTGTCATCGTTTCCTCCTTCTTCACAAAATGAAGGTTTTGACTTTTTCCTGTGGTAATAGCAGATATTCAAATACTCGGGAACATTTTGTTTCAACATTACTCTTATTTCTTTAGGATCAAAGGTTTGGCTTTCTCCCTCCCCTGCTAATTTGCCCACTTCTATGTGGTAGCATAAAATGTATAATAGAGAGCGTAATGTTCTGTTACGTTACTCTGTGCTTGAAAGTTTTCCTTACAGGACAGGTGAAAGAAAAGTGACTGTTGTTCAAATCATTTAGTTCCTCCAACAACTTGATGGGACTATTTTTCAAACACCTCTCAAATTTGTATGCGGTTCAAACAAGTGAACCCCACTTTACATGACCTTCTCATTTGAGAATTATGCAAATTTGCTATTCTGTTACAACTGTCAAAAATATTAAAGTGGAAATAAAACACCTAGAAAACATGGAGAGGAATGAGAGAAATGCACTGTCAGAGAAAGTTATTATATTGTAATACCACGGCAAAGGCTTTTTTACAGGAAGCAGTTGAGGAAAAATGTAATATTTCACACTAGAAAAGGACAGAAAACTAGACAAAAATAAACACAAATGCAACTCTAAAAAGATAAATAGTGTTGTTACAATTGATATAGAACCTACCATACCTTAATGCTTTCTAAGAAGCAATTCAAATACTTATTTTCATCCATCTTCGTATCTTTTTCAACTCTACACACTTTTAATTTACTGCCTTTAGCATAATTGCCCTTTTTACTCCTCTATACACTATTTTGAACTCTTCATTTAGCAAGGCTTACTTTCATATATTTTTTTTTCAATATCCCAGCTGCAGCTAGACGTCTCACAGTGCCTGCAAACATAACTGACCCTAATCATTACATGACAATAATCACTTTAATGAGTCCTTGCCTAGTCAAGCTAGTGACATAGTGTCAGCTTTTTAGTTACCAAACAAGAAACTTTGAATCAGGATTTCAGTTATACAGGTTTTTGATCACCATGTTTTTCAAGGAGGTCATCAGTTAGATCTCCAGCAAATGCACTGACTGTCTGGGTAGAAGGCATTGCCAGCCACCACTCTTGACTCCAACTGACACTAATTTCTGCAGAAGGCAAGAATCCCAATCTTTCAGCCTTAACAAAACAGAAGCAGATATTTTCCAGTTAAAGGCGAAGGCCACATTACATTATAGCACTGATGCTTTTGCAGTTGATGTATTGCACTGCACTCATGCCAGTAATCAACTTTGCCACGTATTTTCTTTCCAGGCTTGGCTAAGTCATCTGTTCTCATTGTAAATCAGTGCTACACTGGCACAGTGGGGAGGACAGTACGCTCTCCTGCTTGTCATTTGTCTGACTTGTAAAATTAGTTTCAGTCTTTCGTGGAGAAGCACACAGAGCAGCTTTGTCAAACAAGCAGAACCCTGCTGGTGTTGAGACCTTCCCCACAGCTGCAAGGTTCCAGCTGCACAAGTTACACCTGCCTCTGGAATCGCAGGGAAGCCCACCCACACATGCTCTCTAAGTGATACGATCACGTAAATATTAACAATAAAGGGAATGTTGAACCTCAGAATGAACAAATGCCTTCATTAAACCAGTGGAAAAAGTTCATTAAATCTATTAATTTATGCTAGAATTTTAAACACTTCTCAACCTGTCTTGGTATTACCACTATTTAGAAGTAAATTCATGATGACAGGTATTAAACATTTGTTAACATTTAACTTAAAACCTTGCTGGTTTTGGATATTTAATTTATTATTTGAAGTTTTTAATTCAGAGTCAAACCAGGAAACTAAATATTTTAGCAATTCATACAGTCTTTTCCAAAGTTCAAATGGATTTTTCATTTATCTATTAATTTATTCTTAGTATTTGAAATGTGGGACAGAGAAACCCAAAACACCACCTGTGGTTCTTTTTTATTCTTAACATAACCTTTACTTATCATTTTAAATATTGCATCAAAGGAAGCCTCTTAAGATAATCATGTTCATTGTCATTCCAGAAAAATAATATAGTATTATCTCCTAGTGATGTGATTCACATCTATAATAAAGCTAAACCATACCTTCTACTTTATTTCTCTCTCTCACAGTCTTAATAATACCTGGAAGATAACTAGAGGAAGGAAGTCATATCTGATCTCTATACCCTCCATTTTATCCAAGATACCTTGTTTTAATTAAAAATAGCATATGCCTGATTCAGACTATGCAACCATTGTTCATACTTGAAGGAATACTATGAAGAAGTAGAGTGATTAATATTTCGTATATGAAAAGGAAGAAACTATCAACACTGTGTGAAGGCTTGGAACATACATTATGTTATGTAATGTTGCAGCCATCAACCAGACAATTACCCTATCCCCTGGGAATGGGAAGAAAATGCTCAACGGTAAAGTTAAAACATGTACCCTCATGTAGCAAAAACCTCCATTTACACACAAGCCAAATTCAAAGCACCTATTGCAGCTTCATTGCTTTTAGTTCTTTAACATGTAGACAGTTAAATTTTACAAAATTGAAAGAAACTTAGGTCAACTTTAAAATACTGGTTTTGATAAATGAATGCATTAGTCAGAACAGGTAACAACTGAGAACTTTGTGCACCCTTAACTTTCAAAACTTTCACTGACAGGTTTGATGAGCAGAACAGACTAACAAGTCATTGTAATATCTCTTTTGTAATCAATTCATTCCCTGGTACAGGCTGAGGAAGCTAGTGCCTCAGTGGCCATGTCTCAGCCTTACTAGAGGATGAGAAATGCACTGATTTGTTTGTAAGGTAGCTAGAATATCCTTACTTCTGCTTCAAGTGATAAGGATTTCTTTTTTCATCTTTCCGTAGAAATACAAACAAACTATTTTTGCTTCTTAGTTCTAATTTCTTAGCTTTCCACCAGAACCATTACTCCAAGCTCACAGTATCTATCCTGAACTCTACACAATAGCTCTTACAAAGAATTTTTGAGGACTTACAAAGCTTTGGAGTATATCCTTCTACTTCTGTATTTCTTTGAATTAAAGAAAAGTCTCTCACAAATAACAAGAACTACAAGGTGCTGTTACAGAAACCAAATGCACTTCTCTTAAAAAGGGCTCTCCCTGTTTCATATCTTATGTCTTATTCATGATCGTCTATGTTGGAAGGGACCTTTAAGAGCATAGAATCCAACCATCAACCGAACACTGCCAAAACCATCACTAAACCATGTAACTAAGCACCTTGTCTACCCGTCTTTTAAATACCTCCAGGCATGACAATTCCACCACTTCCTTGGGCAGCCTGTCCCAATGCTTAATAACCCTTTCAGTGAAGAAATTTTTCCTACTATCCAGTCTAAACCTCTTCTGGTGCTACTTGAGGCCATTTCCAATCACGTGTTACCTGGGAGAAGAGACTGACCTGTACCTCTCTACAACCTCCTTTCAGATAGTTTTAGGGAGTGATAAGGTCTCTCCTCAGCCTCCTCTTCTCCAGGTTGAACAACCCCAGTTCCCTCAGCTGCCTTTCATAAGACTTGTTCTCCAGACCCCTCACTATCTTCGTTGCCCTTCTTTGTAGTTGTTCCAGAATCTCAATGGCTTTCTTATAGTGAAGGGCCCCAAACTGAACATAATATTAAAGATGGGGCTTCACCAGTGCTAAGTAGAGGGTCTACCAGTGTTGTTATGAAGAACTGTGCAGATTAAAGTATGCATTTCTTTTCTAATACCAGTCTTATAACTTCATTAAACCAAAATTAAATACAGTCCCAGCCTTATAATGAGGTGGAAAGCCTTTTTTAATATAGACTTCCATCATCCTACTCACCATCCTTTACCTTTGGTTTCTTACCTCTCTGCTTGACAATTCAGTATTGATACTGCCAGTATTAGAAAACTTCTATATAAATTTGGGAAATGGAAATTAGGATGTAGCAAACTGTAGTCCAAATAACCCTTAATTAATATTTTTCCAGGCATATCAGCCACAGCATGGGTATATGCACACCATTTGTTTTAATACAGTTAGTGTATTCAGTAAGTATTTTAATGCATCTGCTACAAGCAAGTAACAACAAATTCTGAAACCTAGTGTGGCTATAAGCACCCAGACCTTAAGCTTTGTCTGCTGTATGTGGAGACAGCGCAAATTGTTAGCATGTGGTTTTGTAATTATCCATGCTTTACACCTATTTTTCTACTCTCAGTAGATTCCAGAGAGTGATAGCAACTACTTTAGACATTGCAGCACTGTGTTAAGTCTTTGTATTGTTCATGAGATGTTTTTCAAGAATGTCCTCTTGCAGCTGTTGGCTATTAAAGGGTTATTCAGTGTAAGATTCATCTCATTTAAGTTTTGCTGTTGAAAAGACACTTAGTCAAAAAGAGTTATATAGGCTTCTGGGGTAATCAATGAAGAGAGAGAGGTACTTCCAAACACTGATTTTATCCCATTAATTTTAGGGTTTTTTCAAGAGAAAATTAATTCCCTCTGTGGAGGCTTGCAACATGGATGACAGGAATCCCACTTACACTTTCCAAACCCATCACTTTTCTTTTTCTTTCTGTTGTTTTGTTTTTATATAAATGGAGAAAAAATACCTGTGAATAAATTAAGAGTAGATGTTTTTCTACAGTTTCTCTAAATTTTTGAAAGTATAATTACATACTTGCTACAGACTGTAAGATATATTCTCTGTATTATTTTCATGTCTCGAGACTATAAAAGCATCAGGATTTGACTACACACAATTAAAATAATACACTGCTAAGGTCACAGATATTCAAATAAACACTAATCTTACTAATTTTCTATATAGTATTTGTTGATGCTGTAATTTCTAATGGTCTGGGCATTTCTTTAACGGCTCTCAGCTTTGAAGCATCCAATAGCAATCTCAGAGACTAGAATCCTGCCTTGACACACTTTATGGGTGTTTCAGCTTTCTGGAGGCTGCAACTAGAAATCTGGGTATAATAGTTGGACAATATGAACTGTAATAAAGGTAAAGAATTGACTAAGGGAAATCAGAGGAAAAGAGCAGGCAAACTTTAGAGGAAACCATTTTTTTTTTTTTTTTCTATCAGATGTGCTGAATGAAATTGAAACTGTGCCCTACCACCAATAGAACATCTTGAAGCCTTCTCGAGGATACTGGTGCTCAGGACAGCTGCCAGCATGTGCAAATCTTCAGCCCTCCAGAATCAAGATGTCATTTTAGCCCTTAGACTCATTCTGAACCAAAACAGGGGGAAAACTTTGCCCCTGTCCCACATATGGCTGAATTCGGCCATTAGGTTAAAATTGACTAAGAAGGAAAATGTAGGAAAATACATATATTTGTAACTTCATTATGAAACAAGAACAAGAAAAGCTTTCCACAGTTAGAAAGGTATAATGACTTTTCCTCTCCCTCAGTAAATTTTTTTTCAGATTCTCATATGTCTGGGTTGTCACATTTTTTTTCCCAATGTGACAGCAGATGATACTTCTACCACAAAACGTCTCTGTTATGCTTTTCAAGTTTTCTGACATGTCAGAATCTGATCATACAAGATGCTGAATGTAGATGGTCAAACCCTGCATTACACTGGAAACTATTTGAAAAGTGTGAGAAAGGAAATTTTATGAAACCTATAGTTTCAATGTTATAAACAGTGACAGTGTATACACAACATATGAAAAAGCCCAATATACGCTATTGTAACTTCTCTTTCATTCCTTTCCTCAAGAAAGTAAGTGTTAAGTGTCCTCATGATGGAAAATATCAGTCTAAAGTATCCTAAACACAAGTATTGAAGTTACAGCTTTTGTTGTTTGTGTTTATGCTGCCTCTAGGATTATTTGGAATAGCAACAGCTGGTTCAGCTGTGTGGGGATTGAAAGTCTTGTCTCATGTGGCTGTTACATCTACACCTGAGTCTGCTTTAAAATTGACAATCTTCCCGCAAATATTCAGTTCCAGTCTTCGGGTTGGCTCTATATCACTTCTTGTGACTGAACCCTGAAAAGGTAAACAAAAAAAAAAGAAAAAGCACACTTGACCCAGCTGCCTGCTTTCCATGCTGCCTTTGTGTGACATAAATCAACATTTTTGTATGTCAGTGGCATTTAGCTGCTGTACCTGAGCAATTACCTTCAGACATTGATGTCTCCACCTCAGCGATACTATGGGGAAAAGATGTGAATTTGGCTTGAAATACCCCACGTAACCCATTCAGGTCCTCTGTAACAGCAGTCAGTAAGGGGAGACCTCATGCCGTTTCAGTCCTCTAACACAGGATGCTAGAGTCAGATCTCTACATTTGTAAAAGTCAGGTCAAGCTATTCTACCATTTTTATAGCCATCTAAGAATCTTTCAAACCTCTTCTTGTCTCTGATTGACTGTGAGCAGAAGTTAATTGGAACTTGTAAGTTGTATACATTAATATCACCCTTAAAGAAGACCCTCAATGGTGAACCGTTAACATCTTGAACCTTTGTATTGGAACCCAACAACAGGCTGTTTTTTTTCCTTAAGACCCAATAGGTTAAGAATTCTTAAGTATAAATGCATTAATTAAATTAAGAAATTATATTTTACTACTTTCAAATTGTTTACTATGTCATAATCCATTACTCCTCCATTTCACCACAGATTTTATGGTACTAAAGGAGTGTAATTGAAGCCTTACAATGCAGAAAGTAAAGGAAGAAGGAACCTTGGAAATAAACAAACTGTATGTCAGAACATTTTTTTATACTATTTAGGTGAGTTCCAAGTTGCACAGTTTACATTTGAACTACTTGTTTCCATATAAATTGCCTTTAGCTACAATAGTAAAGAGAGGAAAAATAGGAGATATCTAGGTTTAGGTAGCTTATGTGTTGTATTTGTGGTAACCATGTGAATACAGAAAAATTGAATGGATGAGAAAGAATACTTATAAACTTACATTTGGTTGGTAAGTTGGAGAAATCCTTTATTCACTTGGTCATCTTATTTGGTGTTTTCTTGTTTGATGTTTGGGTGAAAAGAAGTATCTTCAATAATCCTAACATATATTTTTTGTAGCCTGAGAAAGACCTGGCTATACTTAGCTGCTTTTTCTTACAGTAGTGATAGTGTTATACACAAAAAGTGAATCTATGCACAATACGGTGATTTGCCTACTCTTAAGGAGCCTTAATTTCCTGTTTTGCTGTCCCAAATTATCTGTTGAATAGCAATGATGCTGACAATAGAAATAGAAAAAAAAATCAATCTACCTCTTCCCATTTATCTAGAAGCTCACAGGGTCCTCACAAGCAGGTTGAGAGCTACAAAATGAGTTTTATCCTTGCACTCTTCAACCAGCACAGGAAATATTCACCTTCTACTGAGTCATAAGTGGAATGATTTTTCAAATCAGGAATTAACCTATATTTGAGAGCTCTTATCCGATAACTCACTTTCCCATCCTTGTCTATTTCACAGAATATTAATCTGTACTGGTGTAGTAACATAACACAAAGTCATCTCAATGCATCATCCACCTATGGCCAATTTTAAAAAAGCACTGGGTTCCTTTTAAGACAGTTTCATATTATGCACAGATTTACTAAGTCTATTAAATGCTCTCTGACTCACAGTATAAAATGGGCAGAGTACAGAAAAAGGATTAAACATGGAAGCAATAGTCTTATTAGTTTTTGGCTACTCCTCAAAGGGCAGGTATTCAGGAGTATAAGGTACTGTTCACTGGGAAGCACAGATATACAAATACCTTTGAGGAAAAAAGAAAGAAATGCATTTCCTAGACACGTTCCTTTCTCCAAGAGGCAAAGATTTGATCCTTTGAATGTAAAAGACAACAGGTTTTCACATTTGAAATAGCAACAGTTATGACGCCTGTTAGCAGCTTTTGTTATTTCTCCATTGTTATCATGAGCTAAGTTTATTAGCGTCCAGTCTTGTAACTTGAAACTGCTTCTCTTGCAATTTTCATATTGATTTTCATTATCAAAATAAAATGATATTTGTTTATGGCTTCTAACTCTTTGTACTAGCTGGCAAAAATCATGACACATTAATTAAACCTTTATGTTAATGGGCTTAGAAGCAGTTCCCCCCTCAATAAATCAGGACCTTCCAAATCTGCACTGTTTATTCAACTTGCAATCAATGTTAATTTCCTTTTGGTTCAGCAACTTCATTTACTTCTACATTGAAAGTCCAATTATTTCTGATTACAATTTTAATGTATTAAAATTAATGTAATATACTATCTATATTGTAATTCATTGTAATTTAAGTTTTATTACCCTGTGATGTTTGAACTTATTTTGAAGCTAACGTCATAGAATAAATACTAGTGTTATTATCCCAAATTTTACTTTCTGATTTTCACACAATTCAGCTGCAATTTAACTATGGTTACTATCTGCACTGTTAACATTATGAAGTTCATTTTTGGTCATACAACATGTGACAAAAGAAAATTAGACATGCAAAGCTATGGTTGCTTCTGCAATTATAAAAGTTTGTCTATCAGAGTTTGTGGGCTTTTGTAAATTTAACATACTCACATGTTCTCCATTTTATAGTTGTTTCTCTGATTTTTCAGATCCCTTACAAAACTGTGACACTTCTAAGATGTTTCATCACTCACCTCCCTTTCTTTACGTTCCTGCTTTATTAACAGATCTTCTGGTAGTCTTTCAAGATGTCTCATCCTTCAGTTTAACATCACTCTGAAGTAATGGATAAGGAATTCCTAGTATTTCCTCCTGAGGCAGATTACATAATGAGGACAATTTTTTGAAGAAGATTGTTTAAGATGGGAACCTATCAAAACTGCTGTGAAAATGGGTTTCTACAAAGTTTTTTGAAACCTATTAGGATTTCCCCCTGAATTTCCATGCATTTATCATGATTTTGCGTTCACTTTAATCTTTTGTAGTAAATGATGACTACCTGTAAATTCCCAGTCTTGAAACTGATTGCCTTATTTATGCCTTGTTCTCTCCTTTGAGAACTGTCTTTTTTACATTTGTGACTTCTTTTATGGACAGAATACAGTTTTGGCTTTGCCTGTCAAAGCGCTGCAATCTTCTTCCTCTAATTAGCAAATTAGACATTATTATATGGAACAGGATAAATAGCTGAAAAAATGATGAGAGATTTGAAGCACTCCTATGGTTAAATGATTAAAAGTCTATGCAACAGTAAAAACCATTAGAGGTTTCTTGACTAAATCTGACAATTTCTTTAAAATCATTTGAGGGAACATTTGAGACACATTGACACTTCATTACGTAAACAGACTAGAGTTCCTGGATGTATTGTATAGCACTTATTAGACGAATCCCTTTAGCTAATTCACCTACATTATGTTAGCATGGCCATGAAAGAATAAGGCAGAGGTAGTATTTGCTACCTTCTAACTGCAAAAACAGTTAGAAAAAAATGTGTTTGGATTATTTCTGCACTTGATCTGATAAAATGTTGAAGCAACATCCCTTTCACTCTGATCTCTACAAATTTATGAATCAGACATAATCATCTAAGGAATCCTGGCTCTAATGGGTTAAACATTTCCCCACTGGTTTCAGTAGCTCCAAAAGTTCTGAGGTTTGTAATTCTGGATATAATCCACCAATCACTTGAGAAGAACTGGCTAACTTCAAGCATAAACTGATTTTTACACAATATATCAGTTCACCATCCAGAAGTGAATGATGGTGGTATCAAATTAAGTTACTGAAAAACACTTGTAAGAGCTGTTTTACGGCATAGACTGACTAAGGATTAACTGTTCGCTGTGCCTCCAAGGAGATGTTAGGAGTCAAAAGAAGCTAGGAGAAGCCAGATTAAAATCCAAAAATGAGTAAGTAAATATCCTGGGTTAAGGTTATTGGTTTTTTTCCTTTGTGTAAAGTGTTCCAGAGCTGAACACCCCCCCCCCCTTTTTTTTTTTTCCTTCCCCCACCACCAGGGGATATTGTGGCTACTACAGTTTGTATTGGTTCAAGGGCTGAAGAAATTCTTAGAAGAAAAAGCGCACAGAAGCACGTCTATCTAAGAAACACTTCTCTGACATTAAAAATAAATAAAATTGGAAAAAAACATACAGAAAGAAGTCTCATATCTGGCTGTCTATCTCTTAATCTTGCCTTGGTGTTTGCTTAGGAACATTCTTGGAGGCAGAATACTGTGCTAGGTGGACTTTTAGACCAATCCAGTATAAGCTTTCTTGGGTCGTCAGCTCATGTAGTATTTTTATGGAAATAACCTGTCTTAATATCTTTGGGAGGTTTTGGCAGGGAATATTTTTTTCAAGTAAAAAAGATTTTTCTCAGTAGCAACACAACAGTCCATCTAACAAGTAGCAGATTTGGAAAAAAAAAGCAATATTACAGATATACAAATGTTTACTTGGTGGCATTAGAATGAGTCACAGGAATAAGTAAGTAATTTAGTCAATTTTTATATAGGTTGCGCTTTTCAGTGAGGCACCTTAGGGTTAAACTTTAGAATACTGACTCTCTAAATGATGGTTTCCTGTTCATAATCATCCTCAATCATTCCTCTTTCCTTCTCCCTTGCTCTAAGTATAGCATATAAAGGTATTTATCTTTATGATAAATGCAGAACAAAGCTGGTCCACAAATTATGTAAGTCATACTTGAGCTCTTATTGACATTACAACCTGTATCCCTCAGCTCTCAAGGAAGAAAAAGCATCAGGCAGGTAGCTATCTTCTTTCTTTCTTATATATCCTCTATTACTTCTTAAATAAAGCCAATATGTTTATGATGATTAAAATTCAGAGATTTTGATTATTTTTATTTAAAAATAACATTTAATGTATGAAAAGTATTTTTTTTCCTCTCACATAGTTCAGTCCACAATAGAAATGCAAGTACTGAGAACAGTTACAATCAATTATTCTTTCTGGAACTTAAAGTATAATGCAAAACATAACATTAAAAAAAAAAAATCAACCAGAACTGTGAGACTATGATCCTAATTCTAGACAGAGACTGCTCAACGCTGCCTCAGGACACTCAGTAGTCTGGGTTTCAGCATTAGGTAATCAGTTGCTTAAAAAAAAAATATTAAAAAAAATCAAGCAAACTTGCTTGTTACTTGAGTAGAGGCTTCATGAAGGCTGGCATTGTTAGTTTAATGGTTAAAATTATGCAGCTCAGGCAAATAGGCTGAAGTCTGGCCTTAGTGAAATCAACCACTTATGACAAAATCTCCATTATAGTCATTGCAGTTAATGGCGACATAAAAATGGGATTTGTAAAAAGTAAATCCTACATAGCTACCTACGGAAGTTAACAATTGTTACTTAGAACAACAATTGATATTTTCTAAGTGGAGAAATAAAACACTTTCTTACCTTTCTTCTAAATACACTTATGTAATGAACTTGAAACAGCTAGTTTTAACTCTTGCCTGCAAGTAAAACATTTATTGCCAGAATATACCCCAAAAGATATGCAAATGAAGAGTTTTAGAGAACATACCCAGCACAGAGTTTTGCATAGTCATAGAAAAAGCTGCCAGGAGCATAGAGTAGAGGTAACAATCCCATCCATGTTTTCAGGCCAGCTTTTTGGATAAATACTAATTTGCAAAAACTGTTATACCTCAAATGAAAATAAAAGAAGAAACCAGCTGATTTCTTTGTGGTCAAACACAGAGGAAACTGTTATTTAACCTGAGTAAATTCTACCTATATAACCACCAGGAGCAGAATCAGGGTCAGCTTTTTAAAAGCAACAGTCATATACATTTTTTAGTGTTGTGCATGCTTAAAATTTTGAGGCTGTGCTGTCAGAACCGCCCTACCGCATGCAGGCAGATGAAGCATTTCCAGTGCAGCCTCTCCTTCCCAAGGCTGTGAGCAGACAGGTAGGAAAGGTATGTTCAGACCTGTCTCTCTTTTACTCTTCTGAGATCATTTACATACTACACATTACAGTGTGGAGATATCCCTGCACATGAACTACAAAGGACTACAACCGTGCCTTTTCTCTGTAAGATCAGATATAGTTTGGGCTGATGGAGGAGGAGGAAAAAGAAATGAGGATCAGAGATTTTGATTCATCCAGAATCTAGTCTGACCACAAGTTCCAGGGCAGCAGGATGACATTAGGAGCAGACACTCTCACACCTGATTTTAACATCCTCTCTGAGCTGTAAACCCTTTTTCAGAATAGTAAAATGCTATCCTATGAATACGTCACGGTTACAGGAAGTAACAGCTACATAATTTTCTCCTTTTTACATAGCATTCCTAACACCTCTCAGGCAGCATTAAATCCATTAAAGATTAACCGTACTGCAGATTAAACCTGACAAGATAAAAATCACATAAATAATAAAGTTGAAGTAGCACGGTATGCCAAAACTATTTCATCAAATATGATAATGAAAACCTTTTACTACTTTTGTCTTGGCATTGCTGATCTTGTAAGGTGACATTAAGCAATAAGCTGCATCTTCCACACTTGTAAACCTCAGGGACAAAGCATTACAGACAAAACACCTCTGTCAGCCATCAGTAACCTGCTTTTCAGGAGCCAAGACTCACTTCCACGCTGGCTTGTAAGAGCCACTCTGCATTTCAACATCCAGCAGAAATCACAGAGTTTAAATATGGGAAGTAGTAAATGAGAATTTCTTTAATGTGTCAGTATATCTCTCTAAGGGAGGTCTTCTGGCAGTTTGATATTAATTTGTCTTACTTTTAACAATTAGTTCTTATTATTTAATAAAGTAAATTACCTATACCATTGCTATATCTATTGTGCACAGTCATAGATCTATATATTGCATGTAAAATTGTTTTTCAGGCTGTTGATTTATTGCATTTTGCCAAGAAAGATACTCTTTAGTTCATTATTTATACTTTCCTCAAAACTTTTTTTCACGTCTGTAGTTAGATGATCATGTTTAAAACAGATTTAGTAATTCAGCAATTTTTTAAAAAAATAGCTGATCTCATCTCCTCATCTGTTATTAATGGACTACCTTCTCTCTAAAAGTTCTTTTTCTTCAGAATACTGATAAACTCAGCTACAGTTAAAACAGGAATTTCAACAGCTATGACGCTGGGGACTAGGAGTTAGAAAACCTGACTAACTCTGGCTTTACATTTTAAATGCTAATTTTCTATTGGGTGACCTTACCTCCATTTACCTCTGTTTTCTCTCCCACTCTCTTTCTGTCTTCTCTATTTATACTATAATATATTTTCTGCTATTAGTATTTATCAAATGCATATCCCAAAGCAAAGGTCCCTTATCATTAATAAATACTACCACTACTAACAATCATTAATTGGATTTCGAAAAAAAAAGACTGCTTAACCTAGACATTTTGAGCCAATTACTACTCCTCCCTTTCCTTCATCTCTCATTCATCTCTTCTGAGTAAACATCTTAAAACACTTTCTCTTTGGTGTTCAAGAAAGGAGTTTTAATTGAAAACTATCCCCTTCACCTGTGTATGAATTATCACAGAGCTACAAGACCATACAATGTGGTGAATCAGGAAAGGGGGATAGACAATGGGATCAATAAAACTGCACTGATTACGTATCCCAGTAAAACTCCCTGAAAATCAGTAACTCAATCCATAGAAATTTCGTTTTCATTACCAGTCTGTAAAAGTCTAATTTAGCTTTCTGCAGGTCATTATGAGTCAGGTGTAGTCTTGTGCAAGAAGCCTAGCTCTGCATGGGTCAGTAAATATCTAGTAATCATCTGCTCATGTTAGTAACAATTTAAAGTTGGCACTTAATAGAGGTAGAGATATTCCACAGTGCTACTGTTTACATTTCTGAGCAGTTTGTGGGCAGTGATATTTTAATTGCTTTTCCTGAAACACTTCCCTTGCCAGATGACAGAAACAAATTGTAAGCTGTATGGTCACTGTTACATTATTAGTAAATATTTGCCACCATGAGTTAAGGAAGTTTTTTCCAAAAGTAAAGGCTCTAGAGCCCCACTGAAGGCCAACATTGAAGTCACCACACTTTGGTCTGATACTTGCAATTAAGACAGAGACACATGAAGTTTAAAGATTAAAGTAATAAGAAATCACAACAAGGAAGATTCACAATTAACAAAAATATTACTTATTCCATAGAGGTGCAATTAATAATATACTTTCTCCATGATTGACAAAATTTAAGCAAAACCAGAAGTATAATTTACACTTCAATATATTAAAGAACATTCAAGAACATACTGAATATGGTGGTGACAAGACTTCATACTATATAGCATGAAATATATTATTTATATTTTTCCTGAATGTTAGCCACATATGCCATGAAAGTACCTTTCTTGCATCTATGCTTCTGCAGATCTCCAGTAAAATGAGTGTTTATTTGTATATGCTGTTGTTGGATCACAAGATGTTCACACCAACAACTTCTTGTCTTTTTTGAAAAGAGAGAAGTCCAGCCACATACAGATTTGAGATTTTCTTTTTTTTTTTAAATAAAAATGAAATATGTTCAATGCATTTTGACACACTAAGGATTATAGATGCAGTACCTGTGAGGAACTCAAGCCTCATTCCTTTCAGGTCCTGCGTCCAGAATTCAGCCTGTAGAGGCTTAGTGCACTTAATCATTATAATAATAAAATAAATCTAAATATTATGCTCAAAATAGAAATTTATCAGGATTTTATAATTATATGATAAATATTTTGCAGGATGTGCTTAATAAAATGCCACATCCATTTGAGAGAGGGAGTGAAAAATGTGAGGTGAAAAAATTTGTTGTAGACAAAACAGTCACCCAGTTCTAAAATCCAGTCTGCTCTTTGTAGGCAGATGTAACAATTTTATTCAATTTAGCTCATTTTATTTGGCACTTAATGATTCCACTATAAAATCTCAGCCAGAAATACTGTAAGAGAATATCTAAAAGATATAGTTAGATTACACATAATAATGTGGTATTTGTAAGAAACAGAATTGGTAATATCAACCAGAGGAAACAGTTCATCATCCTCTCATCATCATTAAACTACCCACAACAGAGACAAATGGTTACACATTCTCAGAAATGTTTCAGGATAGAAGTATTATAGAAAGTGCTTATGTATGGAGGAAGCAAAGGGAAAAATACAGGGGGGTGAATGGAAGGTTCATAAAAAAGACACAAATATGTTAGAAATGGCAAGAGTCACTGGAAAAGAGCTTATAAAGATTCATTTAACTTTGTGGTTTGCTGTTTCATTTAGCCTTCTTAATTTTGATCATCTACCAAAATCTATTATGCCATACTGCTACCAACAATAACTTTCCATTTAATTCTGTGGGAGATTCATTTGTATGTAGATGTTCAGCATCACATGCATGAATTCAATAACAGAGAGTCACTAAACATCTGCCATGGAAATTTTACAAAGTCAGGTCTGTTTAAGGTAGAGCATCATCCAAATATCTGTTCTTTCTATCACATGCCATTTAATTTACCTTTTTATTTTACATGAAAAATAAAAACAGAAAGGGGGAAATACACCTCCTTCTCCTCCTTTTTTCAATGATTATAAAACAGTTTGTAAAGATAATAATAAAATATAAAAGATTCCCCAGATGAAAAGAGAGCTGAGGGCACTACATTTTAAATAAACTCTTGTGTTATTGATTTGGATCTAGACACAAAACACTGAATCTGATACCAAGGGAGTGATTCATGTACTTGCTGCATCTGCACTGACAAGTGTCAGGTGCCATTGCAAATACCCAAGTGTATATAGGACAGCTGCAACACACGACCTGAATTCCTGCTCTTCTGCGGCAACAGGTGGAGGTGTGGGATATCCTTGGGCATCTAAGCATCCACTAAATTTGTCCTTTTAGGCACCATTATAATTTCTGAATTTTGTCTATAAATTTCTGAATTTTGTCTATAAAAAGTTGCTGTCTTGTATTAGTGTTAGCAGGATCATTCTCAATAACATATTGCCTACATTCAGAGCTACACTGAAATGATAGCTTTGTTCAAGTTTTTGTCTTATTTTAACTTGTATCGCTTCAGGAAAGTATAGTTTTATTGGCATTTTCACATCTGGCACCCACCAATACATTATGGTTGTACAAATACCATTTTCAGATGAAGGAGTTAGATCACCCATACAAATAAAATTCCAAGCTTTCTATGAATAAACTGATTAAGTGGGTGCCAGAAAATATACCTCCTATAGTCTGAAACATATTACTTTGATAATTTGTTTGAATTATTTGGCATCAGCTTTATTATTTTTTCTTTTTTTTTCCCCACAAACTCTACAACATATGTCACAGTAGGGATGGATGCAATAGAAAGCAACAGTGTTCTCCAATTGCTGAGCCACTCACTGCTATGGAATCATTCCCTCCAAAAAGTCATATGACAGGCAGCACACTTGCAACACGTCAGATAACACGGCTGATGCAATGGCGCAAGGCATATATGGGAGAGGGGTACATATTCTTTGATACCTGTCATACACAGCTCTTCTACTCTGAGTGTCAGGTGTGCTTGGCATGTGCAACCAAAGAGCTAGAGAGAAGCTGTTGCATTTCTATCACTTCCCAACAACTGCATACATATTATCTGTTCTACTGCATGTATGAAACCAGATCAGTATTTTCTGTATATGCTATAACATTTAAAATTTCAGGAATATCCCCCTGGAGTCAGTGATAATCTCTATAGTTCCTTCCTGATTACATGAGTGAGTGGATGTGCCTTCCCAGAGAACAAGCCTTGCTACTTCACTGTTATCCCCTTGTTTTTATCAGGTGGAAAAAAATCTTAGTCTTAATTGCAGTGCTTTCTCCTTTCCCGTATATAAGCACAAGTTTATATTATTAAACTACACAACCCAAGAACAAAATTACAGGATGTTGAAAAGTGAGATACAGCTAACAAAGCCTAGAAAAAGCAAAACTGATCATCATGAGAACAATCAAAATTAATTAACTCAGTAGAGCTCATTAAGGAAAGATGGAATTCAGTTGTGAAACAAAACATAGACTCTAATATACTATCTTGGAAAGCAAGAACACACCTTGAATGATAAAGAAGGAAGCTACCACAAACCAGGGACAACATTACATGCCAAAAATTGGTAATTGTCTATAAAGCTTAGTAGTGCAAGAACCAATTCAAAGTAATGTAATTTATCATGCTGTATTTGAAATAAGTTCTTTGGACAGCAACATTTCACAATCAAACTTTAGTTGACAACCAAACTAGGATTATTCAATTTTACCTTACAGTTCATTTTGTTCTTAAAATACTTAACCCACATAGCTGTTGCTGAAGCTGTTGGGGGGACAAAAACAACCAAAACCACACATACCAATATCTTTTGGCAAATGTCTTACAAATTATTTGCTTCCTTTATATTTATAAATACATTCTTTCCTTTCTTTCAATCAAATAGAAAAAAATCCTCTTATTTTAAGAGGACTGCTTATAAGAAAACAGAAAAATAAAATGGAATCTGTGAAAAATGAAACATGATAAAATATGACGCCGGAGTTTTTGTTGTACACTTAGAGTCTCAGAGTCTCAAGCATCTTGAAATTCAGTGTTCAAAGCATTTCAAATGATAGTCAGCTTTTCAGCCCCACTGACTGCCCCACTTACAGCTCAACTTTGAACATGGAAGTAGAGAACAGACAAATGTGGGTCATCTGTGCAAGACTGAATTTTACTTATTGTTGTTGTTGATCCCAGAAACTCCTATCCACCCACGTTCATAAAATACAACATCTCACTTGTGATCACTCCTGTGAAGCACCTACTCTGTGTATCCCCTTATCCTAAGTATCTAGCCATAACTGTCTTCGCTACAGCCTCCTGAGAAAGTATTTCAGATATCAGTGACGCATGGATAACATGTTTAGATGAGAAAAAGAAGGTTTAGTCATACTTCCCCCATTTAAAAAGCTATCATTCTTTCAAAAATTAAATCATATTTTATTTTGGGGCTAGAGTAGAGTGATAGAATGAGATCAGGATACAGAAAGAGAGACAAGATATTAAATGGAGAGTTCAGATACAGTCTTAGGGGCAGCTGCCACTCTGAAGGAAAAAACTGAAATAATCAATATTTGGTTATTAACAAATCCCTGCACTCTGATGAAAGCACATTATTAATTAATACACAGAGACTTCTGCAGTGTGACTTACAAGAAGTGGACACCAAGTCTCAATACTACTCATAACATCTTTCACTACTTGTCTTTCAGACAATCAGAATTCAGGGAGTTATAACACAGACAAGCATATATATATGTGTATATTACATACATTTATAAATAAGTGTACTTTACAGGTGAGCAGGTGTACAGCAGTTCTGTCTCCTGGTATGCTAAAGACATTGGGGGGATATTAAAAATGTTTTCTTTTCTTCAAAGAAGTATAGCTATTATTCTTGTTCACCTTGATTTGTTTTATTTTGCCTAAAGAAAATACACAGTTTCCTTGAATCAATGGATTTTAGTGCCTCGTGCAGGTTGTTGCAGCAGAAATGACAACACGTGTATTTCTAGGCGGGATAAATAGATCCTAGGCCGTGGTACTCATTCAAAACCATTCAACAAAGAAGAGGCTTGGACTATGCTGCTTTTTGTTTTCTTGAAGTTGGAAGTTCATGTTTATTTCCATGCCTATTTATTCTGAACATGCTTCAGGTTTGCAAGGCAGACAATTCATTCCCTGTCTCTTGTAGGGGAAACAATGGCTTATACTCTTATGTCTACAAAGTCCAGGTAACCTTTTTAAAACAATTCACACATTGCTGTTACTCCATAAAATAAAGCATTTTTAAGAATTACAATTTTAGTCTTACTGAAATCCTTTTCACGAAGCCACAAAGTTTGTGTTACTATCTGAACCTCATCCAGACTTTCAATTTTGCTTTCGCCTACAAACACACCTCACTTTAAAGCCTTTTATTTTGCTCTACGGGGTGCAAGTGCCCAGGCCAGGCTGTCTGGGGGATGCTACAGTCTCTGTGTGGAGTGGCTGGGGCTGCCCCGAGCTGGACACAGGCAGTTCCAGTCAGTTCCAACCGACCCACCGCAGGGCACTGCTAAGCCCTGAAGCCACGACGGCAGCGTCTTGGGGAAAGCCCGCATCAGAAAGAGCAAAACACTGCCCAGCACCCAGGGCAAAAGTGTGAGAAACAGCCCTGCAAATAGAGGTGACAAGGGGAGGGAAGGGGAGGATGCAGGACCAGAACACAACAGCTGGATGTGCCCTGAAGGAAGGTGTAGGCCGTGGAGAGCCAGTGCAGGAGCAGGTTTGTCCTGAAGGACTGGAGCCCAGGGTAAGGACCGGTACTGGAGTGGGGAAAATGCCTGAGTAGGAAGGAGCAGCAGAGAAGAGCTGCTACAGACTGACCATAGCCCCATTCCCCATTCCCCTGTGCTGCTCGGGGAGGATGAAGATAGAGGAGCTGAGAATGAAGCAATGAAGTTGAGCCTGGATAGAAGCTGGGAAGCACTTTAGTTTTTGTCTTTGTTTTCCACCATTCAACTGGCAATAAATTATTTTTTTTCCAAGTTGAGTCTGTTCTGCTTCTGACAACAATTGGTAAGTGATCTCCCCATCTCTATTTCTAGTTGGAATAAACTATTACTTTACTTTTAACATAAAGTTCTGCTCCCAGTGAAGTATGCTCCCTCTGACGATCAGAGTTACAAACAGGATTGGTTTGGGGGGCTGTAGATTTTTTTTTTGTTGCTGTTGGCTTTTGTTTCTCTTCTTTTTTTCTTTTTTTTTTTTTCCTCCTTTTAAGATACTAATGCTTCTCAAACATGAAGAAAAAAAATGGATCTAGCCCTGTGAGAACACTTCAGAGTCTTTTTCAACCGTAAAGAAACTTCTGAAGAAATTTTAATTAAATTCTTCTTAAGCTTGGGGGTGCTTTTCTATATTTATTTATTTAAGCTTGCTTACAAGAGAGGTGTTTGCAAATGCTTAGTACCATAATTCTAAAGACAGACTACATCTCAGAGCTAAGCAGTATCAGTAAACTGCTACAAGCGGATACTGTATTATTTTAATTACTTTAGTTGTAATGATATTTACAGTTATTGGGATCTAACATATTCTACACCAGCTTCAAAGAGAAACATCAAGCCACAGACAAAACCAGTGATTTTCATACAATAGTCACTGTTTCTGCCTTCTCATTACCCACTCTACTCTCCTACACCATACCACTCAACTGTTGTCCTCATTCTTTCTCCTTCATTTACTGATCTCCTTTCTATATTCATTTCTCAAGACATTAATCTAATCCATCCATCAGTCATATACACATACACATTGGAACAGCTTGTGGATATTTTGGAGAAACTGTAAAGGACAGGAATAGCATGAAGAACTCTTCACTAAAAATGGTTTAAGAGAGAAGTCCTGGAAAATATTTTTTGCTGAAAATTACTTCATAACTAAAAAATTTTACATGCTCTGTTTCTGACTACATATAGTCTGATGTTTTATTGATTAAATTAATGTTTATAACACAAAGCAAGAGTATTCTCAATTTACATGACTGTAATCTGGCTATCTTCAAGGAAATTAAAAGTGTTCACACGAGAGTTTTAAAAATGCTTGAATTTTTAAAGTAAGTCAGTATAGTAAGACTTTAAAGGTTTTAATTGCTTACCCACATAGAATTAGTAGAGGGAAAATAAGGCAAGTACTTTTTTTTTTATTTCTTGATCTCCAGTTCTCTCAAATCTTCCTGCTGATGGTAAATTTTGCCATACAACATCAAATTGCGTGAGTCATGTCACACTGCGTTTATGTGGTAATTTTCTCATTTCAAAATCTCACTTTTTAAGAGTCAGTGGTAACTGCAAAATCCTATTGAGATTATTTCCTAAGGAAAAGCTGATTTCCTAATAATGTTACTCCTTTCATTCCTTACAAATTCCATAGGGGTGAAAGAGACATCCATTTCCCTTGCAGTATGTAGCTTGAGGTATAAATAGTATTTGTAAATATATGCAGAAAGAGGCCTCTATAAAGCTTACATTTACCAAAGAACATTGTGAGATATAGACTAAAATAAGATATTCTTTTTTTACATAGCCTATATGAAGAGGGAATAAAATGTCAGATATATAGCTTGATGAAGGGCTTTGTTAGGTTTAAAGCCTCAACACCAAGTCTTTTGTTTATGAAACCATACAACTGAGACCTTCTAAAATGCAGAACTGTGCAGTTAATATTTCTACTGAAAAATTGAAGTGCAAAAAGAAATGAGAGCAAGGCAATGGCAGTTCTGTGTGCCTCTTCCAGGCAGTACATACAGTATACAGGCATAAGAATGTTCTTCATAAATATGTGAAAGTGTCACCTTTCAGCCCAAAGTGTTTCAATAACTATGAGATAGCAGTGTAAAACAAATAATTCTGGACAGGATGTTAGAAGTAAAACAGAATAAAAGTAGTGTGCAACACTGAGTGGAGGAGAAAATTGAGTTAGGAAGCAAGACATGTACTTTATGGTCCTAAACATACTGATAACCAGCTAGGAGAACAGGGATAACACAGCATAGGATGTAAAGGGAGTGGGGAAGTCAGAAGGAGAAATAAAATATGTCTTTGTCCTCTTCTGTTTGAAGAAAATGTCTGGGAAGAATTCCTAGTTTCAAAGGTCTCAAGACATCAATTAGTTCAAAAGAATGGTACTGTCTCAGTGATACAAAATAGACAGGTATCTGCTTTAATAAAAAGGCATCAGTTGCACCACTATATGAGGAATTTTCAATGTATAGCTCCTGAAAATCTTGTATATATCTTGTGAGCATTTCAAGAGTGCTGCCTTTCCTGGACTTGGTTAAAAAATTGATAACTGCACTGTCCTTGGATAGATGTTCAACAACGATCCAAATTCCTAGGTTTAGGAAAAAGAAACAAGAAAACAGAGGTGGATTGAGGCAGATATCACTGGCAGTGCTGTGAACCCTCTGCATGTTCAGATTCACACCACAGATGCAGGAGTTTGCTTAGGATTGTATCCAGTCAGGTTTTGAATGACCCCAGAGATGAAGACTCCACAAGGTACTTGGACAACCTGTTGCAGTATTCTATCACACTCACACTATTTTTTTTCTTACATGTAAATAGAATTTCCTGTATTTCAGTTTGTGCCCATTGCCTCTTGTCCTTTCACTGGGTACCACCTGACTCTTCAGGCTGTCTTCTTTACTGTCTCTTATTAGGTAGTTATACACAATGATAAAACCGCCTTGAGCCTTTTTTGCTCTGGGCTGGACAATCCCAAGCTCTCTCAGCCTCTCCTCACATGAGAGGGTGCATTTTGTCCTCATCATCTAGGTCATTAATGAAGAGGTTAAACAGTACTGAATCCACTGTCTCATGGAAGTAAAAAAAGGCTATCCCCAGCCTTTACATCTCCAGACAGTTCTTTTTGGTTTGTAAGTATGAGGTCCAGCAGCGGTATGAGGTCTAGCAGTCCTCCTCAGTACCAGGTGGTATGTGCTCTCAACTCTTGGCAAGATAGGATCTTGTTTTGTAGCTCACATAATCAAGGCCTACACTCCATGACAAAGTCTGTCCTATAGTTGTGAGATACTGTATACCTCTCCATCAGAAGTCAACTTTCTATATCCAAACGTAGTGGGGTTATTACAGAAAATTAGAAATAGAGACAGCATTATTTCCTAGGATTTGGCCCATGGGACTTACAATTTAAAACTCAACTCACATGAAGCTAACTATATTTGCAGAGACACTCTCCCCAAGCTTCTATTAAGTTAGAGTTTGCTTGTTAAAAAATAGTCTGATTACTTGTTTTCAGCTTCTGCTTTGACTTTGTCATCATGTCCTCATTATCATATTCAATTAATTAGCGTGTAAAGGTAATATTCCAGCATGCACACCTCCCTAAGAAACGTTATTGACTTCAACTAAATAAGGTAGATTTGCAACAAAACAGAAGGATTTAAAAAGAAGATTTAGGGGCTCCTATGCATGCAAAATTGCATATCTCTTACGAAAATCATCTTATGGTAAAATTATACTAGTTTCCTATAAGGGCACTTGAAAGAAAAAAAGTAAAAGATGAGAAAAATTCAAGAACAGGTAAAACTAGGGAAAATTGCATACCTATTGAAAAGTACACTCATTTTGTTTCACCTTGACCTCATTATCTTTATGAAGATCAAGATGAAGGGACTAGAAAATGCCTATATATTAAAACTGTATATTCTATTTCCCTGTCTCAAAGAAATAAACAAGAGTTTTGTCACTATTTTGGGGGATGGTAGGAAGTTAATTTCTGTATTTATTAATTTCCTTTTCATCAAAGCTCTTAATCTGTTGGGGGGATGGGGGGAGGAGGAGGGTGGAAATAAAACCATTGTGTTTATTCTGAAAGGAGGCCAAATCATATAGGGTGTACCTATATTTTTTCTACGTTGGTTCTAGGGTATTTCTGAAGAAAATGACCGTGTTATCTCCATTTTCTCTACTTTGGTTTTCTTTGTTGAATGGTTTCAAAGCACATGATTTAGAAACGTACCAGGTAAATAAGAGCTGGAAGATGCACTCTAGAAACATCCCTAGTATACTTCATTCAGTCCATGAAACCTTATTAGGGCTCATAGCAACCAAATAAATTAGAAGTGTTTGGTGTGGATGTCAGGTCCCCAGCATTACTGACCAACTGTTTCTAAAGATCCTGTACAATTAATACATATTACTTGACAATTTGAAGAGAAGCGAAGCGAGCAGCGAAGCGAGAAGCGCAGCGAAGCGCAGCGAAGCGCAGCGAAGAGAAGAGAAGAGAAGAGAAGAGAAGAGAAGAGAAGAGAAGAGAAGAGAAGAGAAGAGAAGAGAAGAGA
>JAOTQQ010000001.1:98805061-98884217 GCA_026546715.1 Gallinago undulata | reverse complement strand
GAAGAGAAGAGAAGAGAAGAGAAGAGAAGAGAAGAGAAGAGAAGAGAAGAGAAGAGAAGAGAAGAGAAGAAGAGAAGATTTGCAGTTCCTCAGGAAGCTGTAGAGAGCAATGAGGTTGCCCCTCAACCTCCTTTTCTACAAACTAGACAAGCCCAAATATGTTTACTATGTAGACATAGTAATAACTGAAGACAACTGAACAAACAAAATGCTATTCATGCTGCATGACTTGAAGGGAAGAACACATACATAGATCTTCTCTTAGACTCTTGTGTAAACCAAATACATTTTTCAGAGTGATGTTTAGTACTTGCTCCTGTGAAAATCTGAGTTTCAAGAAGTCTCAAGATTTCTGTGATTTAAGTTTTTCCTCCTGTTCATGATTGTTTGCAGTGCTGTCTTGCACGATAGGAGACTGAATTATTGCTTTTCTATTTGAGTTGTTGTCCTCATTCTGGAGTTAAAGGGAGTGGCTTTGGTTTTGATGAGTAGACAGTCTTACCCTTTTCTCTTACATATTTTTCAAATTAAGTAAAATATATATGATGCTACATTTTTATATTAAGCACTTCCAAATCTCATTAACTGCAGCTTAATAAATGTAATTCTGCTTTTGGTATTACTTGATTTCTCGGAGGAAAAAAATTATATGTTTCTAATGCACATAAATTACATTTGGATACAACATATGACCCTGCATACTCAGGATGCAGAATAATCACTAAAAAGCTCTTTGCTCTGCTTTTCCCCACAATCTTTTACCAGAATAGCAATGTTGTACTGGAAGTAATACAAATACAGCACAACACGTTGATCTCATTTGGGTTGCTGCAGTAAGAGGTTATATTCTCTAAGGCCTGTTCTCCTAAAAATCCTTTTTCTCACTCTTCCTGTGTCAGAAGATCTTGTTTTAACATTGCTACCAGAATTATCACTACATTAAGGTTTGGCTGCCATTAAAAATGCATTTCCAATTCCTCAGTACGGAAAGCATTGAGAACTTCAGTGGCTCGTATAACAAAGACTTCAAGTGTTCAGAAGCAGAGAAACATTGTACATGATAGTACATGCATTAGGAAAACTACAAATTAACAGCACATTCCTTGAATTAAAGCAGTAAATTCAATTTATACCTAAAGCCATTTATTATATGCTTCACTCAGGTGCAGGTGCATTTATTGCATTAATATTAACGTTAATATTGATTTTACTGGGAAGTCCCTCTCTTGTACAGATTCATCACTAAGGAAACTTCTTGTTGCTCATATCCAGTAACTCTGACAGGCTCTGGTCTGATCTGAGCTATTGCATGCCAAATTAACACACACAGCTGAAATACATCAGAGTCACCATGCACACTTATAGTACCTGCAAGGTGTGTTTATGGCAGATCAGCAGAGTCCTGTATTAGACCAGCTGGGTATCCATACCTTGGATCTACATGCACATTCATACCTGCTAAACCCACACACTATAATTTGCTTTAGCAGTAGATTGAGCGACAGATTAGACAAACCTACAAAAAGCCCAATGAGAACAGAATTCCCAACCAGTTGGAAAAAATTGACCAGTTGGTAACTGTGGGTTTAGAAACAGCACTTTTCAATAGAAAATGACTAAGAGGCATCCTTTCATCAGTTAGATTCTGTGGGTTTATCTGATTTGTTGCTGAACTTTGCAGTTCCTGGTATCACAAATATTCACCTATTTGATTTTCACAGGAAGTTCTGGGTGGTATCAGTTTCTGGATTCAATACATGTGTAATTTTTTTTTAAAATTTGACACAGATCAGCTTCCCTGAGATGAATAAATAAATTAGTCATGACCCTGAATTGTACACTTACTTCCTCTTCTACCTAGGCCATTTGTGCATGCTGTAGTTGGCTGGTACAGGACATGGAGAATATCAGCTGAGTGAATTGATCATTTTTAAAGTTTGTCAGCCACTTTATTATTTGCCTTGACAACTGAACACATCCTGTGAGTCAGGCCTCCAAATACATAGGTTGAGAAAAAAAAATTCTGCAACAATGACCGCCTTTTTTAGCACTTAATCTATACATTAGCAAGGACACCGTCCCCTCCAATGTGGACACACAGGCTATATATTTGCAGCTAACATGAGGGATGTTTGTTTCAGAGGTGACTCTGCCTTTGTAACCTCACATTTCTTATGATCCCTATCCTGTTCCTTATGACTATCATACTTCTTCCACCTATTTCCCACTGCCTCTGCCTTTTATTTTAATCTGAAGATGAAAGTTTTCTTAGGTTTATTTTCCAGTACTGATACTTATAAAAGAGTAAGGAATATTTGATGCATTGGTTAGTCACAGAAAAATACGTTAGGCATTTGTTCATCCATCACTTGTTGTTTGGGTATACAATATTATATTTCTGATCTTTTCTCCACCACAATAGGGCAATTTTTTTCCCCTAGGAATAAAAATAAAATTATGGACTTTCTAAATAAAGTCTAATTCATGTATTTGAGGAGAATTCAGTTATCATTCTTTGAAGCTCACAAAGAAAAGTTCTCCTTTATATACTTGAATTGGTTTATCAACATTAATACAAGGTGTGCACTCCTAAATGCCTATTATCAGTTGGTAGCAAATCAAGTTTTCATTTCACAAATGACATAAATGTTCAGCTTTTCTGAATAAAATTTAAATCCATACTTTCACTGACAAGCATGCAAGGTTTCCACATTATCTTCACCATGTGAAATCTGAAGTTTAGATAACTTCATATATCAAGGTAGCATAAGTTGAAGGCCAAAGAGAATTCCTCAACAGGCACTAATTGCCCTACTAAGATAAGCCAAACATCATGGTATAATGCAGTGTAGCCTTGCAACACATTTTTATGTGCTATGGTCAAGGTTTCTCTTAACCCCAGAGACTGCAGGACAAGACAAAAAACTCAAAATACTCAAATGAAATATATACAGGCATTACTTAAAACTAACTGAAAATATATATTTCTATGTATTTTTTTTCCCCAGGGATAAAATTTAAAGGATTAAACTATTATCACCTTTACTCCAATAAAAAGACATGTTAAAGCATAGAAATACAGCAAGTTTGCACTCTTATATTAGTGTGAGCTTAAGGCTTAGATGACATATAGAGCTCTTACCTGCTCAAAGAAATGCATTTTCTACTTACTACGGTCATTGCTATCAATTAAAGTTTTGTCTGCAACAAAAAATAAACCAGATTCCATCTCCCGGCTAACCAGCTAGAAAACACAACTATATGCACACTGCTGCTAACTTTCACGATTTTATCAAAAGCTGCAGTGTATTAGGTATTTTCCTCTGAGGCTAGGGTCAGAGACTCACATGAGCATCCACATTTGCCTAGTGTGCAAAAGAAAGCCATAAGAGCAAAACTCTTATAAAACATGAGAGTTTGAAAAGTTACATGATTTTGCAGTGCTCGAGGTTCGTAATACTCATGTGAAGCTTTATGAAAAGGGTAAAACTGGAAATAGAAATCATTCACTTTAAGAAAATACATTCTCAGGTATCATCTAAACAAACTCTCCGTACAAATGAACCATTTATCAGTTTGTTTCTTATCATGTATTAAAAATCACTACTAAAACTGAATGGTTTAATACATGGTTTTTATTAAAGTACCTAAAAATATCACTTTGCCTTCCTAGATGTCAAGCATTTTCACAGCCATCTTTTTGGTTTCTCTTTGCAAATACATTGTTTAAGCTGCATCTGTAATGCAAAATTAATCCAAATAATTGGAGCCAAGTTAATTTGCTTCATTGTCGGCCTAACAAGAGCCTCCTTCCTCACTTTTAGTGTATGGCTCAGATTAGGCATGCCATTTAATGGCACTTTCTCAGCCCAGATTCCTGGTGTGCAAACACAACCAATGGTTATTTTACTAATTTATCAAGCATTCTTTAACTGATAAAAAGATCATTCAGACCTATTTTGCACTTGAGAAAAGCTGCTTTTTGTTAATAATAATGGAAGAGATTTCAAATGCCCAAGAGAAAGTTAAAGAGAAAAATCAATGGAATCTGCATTCTTGGCACACCTCAATTTCTTGGAAATATCTCCCCTAGTGTTATCTCTACTCAAATAATGACATATCTATATTTACGAAGTAATCTGGAGAACAAAAATTCACTACTCCTTATTTCCTTTTCAAAGATACAGCATACTGTCCTGCAGTTAGACTCCATATTAGATTTTTCTCATCAATACATCCTTAGAGCTTTCATAATCACCTATACCAGCATGTATTTTAGAAATTTGTGCTTTTAGAAATTTAGAAATTTTTAGAAATTTTAAGCAGAGAGGGTAAGAGAGGTGTTCATTGCTGTTTCAAATTATTTTCAGTTTGGTTTTTTTGCAGTGAACTGCATGTACTGAGCTAGGGTTTTGAGTAGTTTGGAGGTTTGCTAAGCTCATTTCTAACTGAAACCAAGTTGCAGAAAGCTTTTGGGTTTTTCTGGTCCAGTCCTCACAAGGCATTTATTCATAGCAGTTTCTTGCTTTACATTGACACTGCATGCACACTACAAAATATATAATACATAGTAGCACAAAAAAAAAAAAATTGTTTGCACTTTAGAAGTATTGATGTAAATGCTTTTAATGTGATAATTTGCATTAGGTGTCAGACATGAACCATGTACATTTATCTTAATACCTTTGCAAGTAGGTGTACGAGGTACAAAAAAAACAATGGTGCAGGTCTACTGGAATCAAACCTTTTCCACCTGTCAGAGACATCAGTAAAACATAATCAAATTATTAGTCATCATTTTGCAGTGTATTTTAAAAGAATAAATCTTAAAAATCAGTATTAGATCAACTTATTTCCATTCAGTTGCTTATTTGTTTTTAGTGGAAGAAAACAGCATTCAAAGTATCAATACTACCTTCCTTTAACCAGTCTCATAAAAAATTGACTATATAAATAATTGCATGGCAGTCATTGCTGTTGAAAGGTTTGTGAAAGGGTCAATTTAAAACTTCTCAAAAGTGCTACTAAAATAAGAATAACCTAAACATGAAAAGAAGTAGTACTGATATCATAGGCCCTGCTTCTAAATGCTAATAACTCAAGTGACAAAACTGGGTTAGAAATCTATGGCTTGCTGAAGCAAAAATTAACTGCACCACAGTGGTCTTAGCTGCCTCTGGAGTATTCAATATTTTGGACAAGAATTACTATTTCTTAACTGACATACTACTTCTAAACAAAGTACAAAATATCCATGAGGAACCATAACAAATAAAGGAAATAATATTCTATATCATCACATTTTTTCCTCTCCTTTGCACATCACGTAGAAACGATGTATTTATTAGAGAACTTTAGGAAAAACCATAGTTTCTAACTTGATTTTCAAGTCCTATAAAGACTTTTGAAATGCCTAGTTCTAAATCTCATGGATATGATTCTGTTAGCTGATACGAATGCAAGTGGAAAATATAATATTTTTTGGTGGCTGGTTTCATCATGTTCTGCTGTATAGAAACTGTGGGAGTGTGTCCTTTTCAGACATGTTTACAGTGTCGTCAAAACATGAAGATAATCTTAAACAGCATTAATAGATATGTTTTTTGAGCAAACCAGCCATATCTTAACTCTTCAGTAGCAACAGTGATAAGTTATTAATAATTGTGCCTTAGATTAAAAGTCTCTGATTTGATATTGTATTTAAAGTATGACTGTGTTTAGTCTATTTCTTTGAAATATCTATTTTTCACTACTCCCAGAAAAAAAACCACATTTTTCTAGGCATTGCTCCTTTTCCAGGTGTCTTCCAATTTATCTTTCTTCTTTACTTGAGCAGCTTTTTTATTTGCACGAGTACCTATGCACGCATTAATTCCTGAACTCCCAGTTTTACTCCTCTGTTCTTACCCTCCCATTTTATCTAGTCCATTTGATAGAGCGAAAAATTTCCTTCTTCAACTTTTTATCTTTTTTGAACACCTTCTTGTGTGCTTTTTTAGATGATTAAATTTCTTTTCCCTCTACCCTCTAAGTGTTCTTATCCTATCTCTTTAACATATGATCTCGTTCACTCTGAAAACTGTATCAACATTGGAAAAGTCCTACTCACAAATACTACTTCATTGCTCATCTGCTTTCTAATACTGCTTTTATTTTTGCCCTTCCTTTCTGGTTGTGCTAATAGCAATAAGCCTAATACACTAAATCTACATGCTCTTTCCTTCTTTCCAGGAACAAAACTTTGATACCTTATTTCATCCTTTTAAGCTACCAACTATATCTTCACATATATCATGTACATTTTAGTGAAAAACTCATATATTTGCACTGAAAAGGCAGTGTTAACTCTAGCTTTGAAATCTCTGTACCCTTGTTTTCTTCTGTGTTTTTACAGTGTCAAAACAATGCAAGTAATCAATAAGTACATTGCTGTTTCTTTTATCAGGTTTTCTCATAGCTAACAGATTTATATTATGTTTCATCTTCTGCTCTTTGTCTAAATATCTGTGGGTGGAAAACTAAGAAGACAGAGAACGCTATGTGCCTATTAAATTTACAACATAATGTACTGTATAGCACAAGATAACCCTTATTTATGCCTAACAAGAGCCTAATCAACATACATTACTGAAATTAGTTCTTATTCTTTGCATGCTAAATATGTAACATATTTAAGGGAAAACCAAAGTAGTGTACCAAGTGTACACTAAATTACACTGATCCGGCATACAGTAGACACTTTAAATTGAGTATATGGCAACTTCCACTGATTTGATATTCTGTCAGGTTGTTAGGAATGGCAGAAGTATACATTAAGCAGGGAAGTGCCTGATTTATGTTACTTTTTTCTGTTGTCTGCCTCTGTTGCTGTATCCATTTTGCAGACCTACTGAATGCTAAAGGAATGTACGCTGTATTTCTAAATACACCCATTTTTATGATCAGCTTAAGCCATCGTTTACATAATGGCTGAATTTGACTTGCAGGCTTTCAAAGGTATTGCAACCTATTCCATAGGGTAACTGGACAAAATTACCACTGCTTTGAATGGCAGAATTCAGTGCTGTCATTATTACTAATTCAAACTCATTTCAACTACTTCTACTACAAATACCTAATTTGTATATATAGGCCTACTTGAAGGCCTATAATTTAAAAAAGAAAATAATGGTAGCATTACAGAATTATAGTCAAATATTTATTCTGATATGCTTACAGTACTGTCCAAGAAGACATTCTGGAATGGAGATATTTATCACTATAGTGATGACAGTTTCATTAAGTTTTTAGTACTTTAGGCTATGTATAACCTTTTTGGTAGAACTTCCATATAATTAGGCAACAGTCACAAAATTATTAGTTTCCACTGCCGTCCCATCATATTCTAGAGGCACACCAGGCACATATTTCACTAAAAATGAACACTACATTAAGATATTTCATTGCTCCACTCTTAAGCCAGACACAAATCTTTCTTTGCTCTCCTTTTTCTATATTATCTATATTTCTATATTAGGCTATGGGTTTTTTTTACATATTTTAATCAACTTTTTTGCTAATACTAAAAACACTAATGTATCTTCCATTTTCAGAACACTGCAGTACAATTTGGTTTTGTTCACTGTTTAAGACCTTTGTAAGAACTATTTTTTTTTTTCATTGAATAGGAACAAGAACCCTAGTCAAGGCATCCTGAATAAGAATTTGAGACCAAAGAAACAACATGAACTGTTCCAATCAAATATACCAGCATGGGGAAAAAAAAAAATTAAAAAAAAACCCTGCCTGTTTCAGAATATTTCATTATACACTGTACCTGAAACATCAGCATGTGAAACATCATCCTTTCATATCCTGTCCAAAATTGTACAACTATGAGCAACCCACAGACAATAACATTTGAGATATGGGATGCCCAACACAGACAAATCAGAATCCATGTTCTTGTCAGCTCTATTACTATAGCACAGACATAGCCTACCAAATTTATTCACAAAAAAATTTAAATTAAGACTAATTACACCTCAAAAATGATGGGAATTCTCTATACAGGCAGGAATATTGAGTATTTCAAAATATATTTTCAGCAGAAGCCAACATGAAAAAAAGAAAGGGAAATATCACAACTAGCATATTTTGCAATAATTTCCATACCATTTTCAAGCAAAACCAGAAATTGCCACTATGCACAGAATTCCCTGACTCTTGTTCTTCATTTTAGGCACTCACTATGTAAGTAAGATTGCACTACAGTTGAGCAGACAAGCACAACCAAACCACAGCAAGACAGCTGAACAGCATATGTCATATTGTTATCATTTCAGGTATTTACTTAACGGAAGTCCAGAGTGTTTATCCAGTTTATTGAGAGTATTCTAATTTAGATCAAGATGACACACAACACCAATAGGATGTACATAGGGGAGAAATAGATTTTTTTTGTAACTGAACAACTAAGAATCAAAGTTTCATGGGAAATCAATGTAATTTACAGTCTTCAGCGAACTTCCACAGGAAGGCTAAGAAACTTACTTTTCAAAACTGTGTCTGTTAGGTGCAATCTATATAGATTACTACAAAATTGACCTGCAGTTTGAATCACTGTAGTGTATGTAGCTTTTGTATAAGGTACCTACAGAGAACATCACTGTTAGAAGAAATAAGAATTTTACAGGCAATATAACATTTCAAAAAACACTTGAAATTATTCCTTCCCTATATTCTGGCTGAGACATATGTATTCACCTCTTACATTTGTTCCAACTTCTATCTTGAAGACATATTACCTTACATTCCATGAGAGAATCACTCTTATTTTACTATTATACAATTCCATGACAAGAGAAAGTAAAAAAAGTTTTACAGTAGTGGAACAGGTGAACAGGTACTGCACATGAGTGTAATAGGAGTAGATGTACAACATCTACTATGTCTTCTTATCTCACATCATCACTGTATGACAGAGATCCTTCTCTCTCATCTTAATTTGAAACAGCATTGTTTCAATGCTCTTAATTTACCTTACATTAAATTACCATAGATTATGTGGCATCATCTAAACGATGGAGAGGAACTATTTTTAGTACCAGCTAAAATACAATTTTGAATGTCTTTTTTCCTCAATGTCACAAATCCCACCCCCCCAACAAGATGAATAAGACGTACAATAGTATTTTCTTAGCTTCTTTGATAAAGGCCAATGAAACTTGTTGCTGCATTTACAATCATACATGTAACTAGCATCTCTTAATCTACATTTTTAAACTAATCAGAGTGTGTACATATGTCATACGTCCACATTCAATAGAAATGCTGCTTGCCGCTACATGTAAAAACTCTGACATGATAAGGTATTTTTTGATCTCTGATATCTATTGTGCCAGGATGAGGAGATCTGATGAGCCCCGTGTAGCCACCTAATATAGGCTATTTTAGAATAAGGACACAGTTGCAGCTCAGAACACAAAAATTGTGAACCAATGTTCACCATACAGTCAGGAAGAAGAAAGCTGATTTTGACCACCTAAATAGAAACTTACGGCACTTAACACAAAACCCCTTGGACATCTGTTAGATTCTTTAGAACTATCTATCTAATACCAAAAAAGCATTATTTAATGTGCTGTGCCAAACAACTCTGCATATGTCTCCAGCCTCACTTCTCAAGTAAGACTGCTCATTATGGAATGATTTGAAGAAGGGTACCCAGAATGGATGTGTTTCATAAACTAAAAAAATATTTCTGATGCTACCAGGTTATACAGGCATTTGAATTGCTTGGATTTTGTTAATGACTTGCAAATGAAAGCTTTTATGACTTTAACTAAATGTGTCCACTCTGCACTGTATACTGCCTTCTTTCTGATACACACACTTTGGCCTTTGTCACTAAAATATGTTTATGGTACTACTCACAAAAATAAAATACTGCATTGGTGTGCGCACAGATTCCTATCAAACAAAATACCTGCCAATTGAACCTACCCTACAAGATATTTTTACCATAAATTTAGTCTTTGAAAATATCCTTCATGACAGCAGTCCTGCCATGGAAAGCAATTTTGTTAGTATTTGCAGTTTGTAATCTATGAAGAAAATTAGTCCATTTACATTCTGGTTCTAGCTGATACTCTCTGAAAGACCTTTTTCTTTAAAAGCATTTTTCAATACAATGTCTGAGGAAACCTTAAAAAGTTAATAATTTCAACCTCTCTACATTTTTTTAAGAATTGGATCCAATTGAGCCTTAACAATTTTATAGAACACAATGGTGTGTCTACTTTCAACTCTAGCTTTATGTGAAGGGTTCAGTATCTCCAGAACTTCTGTTTTTGCTAGGTGGACAACTTCTGTAATCCACTTTTAGTCATCTCTAATAGCAGCAGAAGGCTGTCAGGTTATTTTAAAAGTAATCTTTTTTGGTTTTCGTTTATTTTGTTTGGATAACTAAAAAAAACAAATTTTTATTGTTCAACTCTGCAGATTATATAACAATTTTATATTAAGTAGCTTTAAATATTTAGCAAGTTATACATAATAACTTTTAGTGATTTTAAATGAGATTAGATATTAGTCTTTATTACTCTCCTGCCAGCAGCATTTGTGATTTCTTATGGATGTCTCAATGGTCCTAACAGAACTAAGAGACAGAATGTGGTATTCACAGTACGTTCTATTATATGAAGTGACCTTCAAAAGCATTTTGCTTTTTAAAAATGCTGCAAGAATTTTTGCAGCATATTTTCTATTTTGTTGGGATTTTTTTCTTAAATGAGATTCTTGTGTTTTATCAAATAAAATTTGAAAAAAAACCTTTGTATATGTTTGTGTGTCCATTTAGTTTTGTCTGATGTACATATGGATAAATTTAATAATTGATACATTTGAAAATAGATGGGTTTTTTTCAATTTCTGGAATCCATGCTATTTGCTAACTGTTTAACAGTTATTCTAGCATATATTTATGGCTGAAAATTTAATACAATTAGCATTGGATCCTCTTATTTGAGTGCAGACAAATCATAAGTAATACAAAAAAAATCTTTAACTGTAGAAAAATCATTTTCTGTTGTCACAAACAAAATTTAACAGTAACTTGCTCATCTAAGTTCTTTCCTGTACACCATGTTTTTTAGGATACTGGGCCTTCAGACTGCTGAAATGTGGCAAAGCTATGTTTTAAATACCTGCAACTGTTGTCAACTATAGCTAAATAGTTCTTCCCTTTTATTTCTTGTATGTTGAGATCCCAGGGTTTATCAGATTCTGTATGATTTAAACACTCTGACAGACTACACAGACCTCCACAGGAGACTACCTAAATCTGAAATACCTGTGCTTTAATCTTCATTCACTAACCACACTGAACACATGGAAAGGTTTTAGAGGAAGATTTCTTACTAAGGTGTCTTGATCATTCCTTACTGGCACAACTAGAAGCAGCTGGGTTTTGATGGTGCTGAGCAAATCGATGCTGAATAGGGCTCCTGAGATATAGTTTTCATTCTGCCTGATATACTTCCAAGCTGCTCTGCAGGGCCCACTGGGAGGTCAGACAGCACAGTGCACTCCCTGCAAAAGACACCTGGAGAAGATTACAACAACGATGCCCACATCTTTCCCCAAAAATCCCAGTGGTAAAACCATTCTTCCCCTACAGCATGTATACCCAACTCTCTTGCTTCTCATTAGTGTGTCCTAATCATTAACTTACATGTTTTTTCTCCTTTGTTGCTTCTTTTATGGGGATAGGGGGGGAAAAAAAACACTCCTAGTCAAGTTTAGCTACTCCTCTTCAAGTGGAATAAGGGAAAGAAAGAAAGAACAATGTTTGGTCAGGCAGTCTACTGGTAAAGCACTTGAGAAGAGAGGAAGTTCCAATTTCTTTTATGATCTCTACTAAATACATCAAAATAACAACAGTAGAGAAGAAGGAGATTTCAGTCATCCTCCTTCTGTTACTCCTTTTGGGTACTCCTTTTTCACATCATGCAGATCTCCTTTATTAGACTCCACTTCATCAACTATGAGCAATACTGCCTGCCTTGATATCATTTCCTACATAAAAATCACAGAGCTAAGATCAGGACTGTATCTGTGTCACTGAAATTCGTGTCAATTTGCACTCCCAGGGTGCTCAGACACTCTCTGAACAACAAGAAATCTGGAAAGCACATGCCTCATTACTGTGCCGTGAAGCAATACCGATTAATTCCTCCCTTACCTTAATGCCTGCGTGTCTCAAAGCCTGTACTGTTGATCCAGGGTTTGTAGAGAATAGAAAACTTTAATGGTAATTCATGTATCTGATTTTCACCCTACATGCCACTACTGCAAAAAGGCACTCCCCTGGCAGAACAAACTGATCCTGTCAATCTACAGATGGCTTCAGCTGCCACCCATGATGTTTCAGTAGGGAATCCCATAATCCTCATCTTCTGGCACCAAGACCTATAAGCAGCTATCATTTCAGAGAGTCATGAGGTAATGTCTGATGCTTTCAGAGATGAGTTGTTTCCCTCTGTTGGAAGCTTGTTGTTGTACTGGCTCCAGGAACAGGCCTTTTCACTTTCAGGGACTTTGTTCAGAAGCTATAATATTTTAAAGAAGTTTTATATGATAGGCACTGAATCATTCCTAGAGTAGCAGTCTTTTCACCAGTTCTTTATTAACTGTACTTCTTCTGAAGTTGGACATGTGCCTGTTCTTTTGTAAAGAAATCGAGTTGTTTCTGTCACAGCAGGCAGTTCTTAGCAAGCTTTAGATCCTATTCCCCACCCTCGCTATATGCTAGACAATTTAACATGTTTCTCTCACAGGGACTGTACTCGGGGATAATAAATGACTAGCCATTCCAAATCCTGCTGTGCCTCTGGCATTTTCCTCTTGATGATCTCAAGAGCACTATTAACACCAAATATACACCTGTGGCTAAGAGATAAAATAGCAAAGTACCTTCTTACCTTGGAAGAATGCCTTGCAGCACAAGACTCATTAATCTCCCAACTATTTTGTTTGGGTGCTCCCAACCATGCATTTAAGAACTAGTCTACATTTCATCTGATACACAAAGTGACACTCAATGAAAACTGTGATTTCCTCTACAACACTCCCCATACCTCCCCCTTTTCTAAATCTTCTGGAACTGGAAGGCCTGTGTCATAAAATTTTCAGTTAATTTTAATTGAACATCAGCCAAAGAATGACAGAAGCATTGTTTCCCTGAGATCACCAAGACCATTTTTTTCCATTTGAGAGAAGTGCCAAGTGACACATTTGTTGGTATAGTCAGGCAGGCTCAGAGTATGCCTGACCCCCCAGTACGGACAAAGTAGTAGGTATCAACTTTGCCATTTTCCTATTACAGGGAATGTTTTTGCAATTGGAGCATGCTGGGCAACATCTGCTGAAGCTGCTACTGCCTCTCTCTTTTTATGTGCCACAATAATCTGCTTCCTGTGGAAAATATAGTGCCAAATGGAGAGAAAAGAGGGCCCGATCAAAAGGGGGAAAATGGGCAAAATTTGTGCAGTGGGTTGAAGTTTAACACGAGTGAAGATGAAAGAACAGGCAAGCAGATGAGTGTCTCTGTTATCGGTCTCACCAATGCTGTTTATGTCTCTGCCAACTTGCTTAACTAATCTTCCTACCATTCAGTAGGTTGACACCAAACACAAATAACAGCAGGTGCAAAGCATGCATAAAAATGCTGGAATTCAAATCTCTAGATGATAATGCAATACAATAGCACAGTCTTGATTCTTCCTCTTGTTTATTTATTATGGCAAGGCTAGAAATGAGCCATTCCAAGCAAACAGTGCCAGCTCAGAGGGCAGAGTTAAGTAAAATTTAATAAACTGAGCTAGCTAGGAAAACAGGAGTGGAAAGGTGAAAGGCAGTATTTTCTGATGGAGATTAGAATCTATCAGACAAATTGCTACCATTAGAAAAACAGTTGAGAAAACTAAGGTAATTCTGTCAGGTGAGGCCTCTTCTGATGTGCCCTGCCTCTGGGCTTAGGGATGCAAATTCCTTCACAAAGCTTGCCATGTTCACCAGAGTTTGCTTTTACAGTCCCAGTTTAGAACACATTGCCAGGACTGAGACCATTCATCTGGTTTCCTTCTCAGTGACCCTGGGTAAGGGTGAAAGCTAGGACAAGAAGATAAATAAGAATGCAGTAAAAGAAACAGTGTTTTATGGAACTGCATCTCCCTCACAGCATATTTCATATATCCTGTACCTACCCTCAACCCAGAAAACATACTATCTCCCCATTCATCAAATTTCAAACAACAAGTAAACCTTTTTTTTTTTTTTTTTTTTGTCAAGCAGTTTAAAACCCTCTTTTGCTGTATATTTACCCTTCAGCTGACTGTTGTCAACTTGTTTTATTGGCTCACAATGCCAACCCAGCCTGCAAACACAACAATTTCATCAACCTCAGTCCAGCTGCCAGCACTGCAGAGTGTGTCTCGCATCACTCTGCTCTGCCTCTTGTCATCCACAGTTTCCTCCCCTGGACTGAGGGGCTCCCACATCACTGGTCATTTTTGAATGATGTTTATTCCAGGTCCTTATTCCCTGTCCTAGGATTCTGTCCTTACTTTTTCATCCCAATATTTCTCCTCATTAAGCCTACACACAGGGATTTCACATTTGCCAGTTCAGTTTTGGCATGTTCTGATTAACATTTAGCCCCTTCACCCAAATTGTAGGTTAATTCTTTGGTCGCCTCTCTCTATAATGATGACATGGACTCGATGATCTCTGAGGTCCCTTCCAACCACCACAATTCTGTGATTCTGTGATTCTGTGACATGTTATTGATTAAGGATGACTGCATTTAAGCCCTCTAACCTGAAAAGGGACAAGCCATCCTGTCAGGATAAAGAGGTGATGGAATGCTTGAAAATGGAAACATGTAGATTTGGACCAAGAGTGAAGTCATGCACATTGAGCTGCTTTGGTTAAAAAACACCGCCACACACAAAATAAACCCCTACTCTCATTTCCTCTATCAACTAAAACTTAGGCCTCATTATGCTCATTAGCATGTAAAATCTGACTCAGCTCCACTGACTAGCTGAAATAGCATGGACAGTAACAATTGATCCACAGAAGTCTTTTGAAATACACTGTCATTTTTTTCCAATTTCTTTCACTCACATATGGCTAATGACTGCAAAATATGCTACTGTAAAACATATGTTGCATTTGGCTCTCCCCATGTACATTTTCCTCACCACACTTGATGACCTTGCTGTTGATTATGCCACATTCCTCTGTCAAAGACAAGGATTTAAAAATATTGTATTCATTTGTGATTATTAATTTCTTGCCTTCTATATTCTTATCAACTATATTTGCTGATTTATTTTACTTTGATTAACTTGAAAAATATTATTAGCTAGCTATATTTGCTACCTATATTACTACACTAGGAAGCTTTTGCATGTAAGAAACCAGTGACTCAGTTGTCCTTGATGTGCTCCTGTTTATCAGTCTCAGATTTGCAATAATTCCTGCCAAATCAGCTCTCCTTTGTTCCCCAAGCTTTTAGCTCTTCCAGTAGAAAAGTGCTCTCATAAATTGTGTTTCGTTTGTGGATAAAATATTCATCATACTTCTCCATTACTATTTCATAATAATTTCCATCATCTTCATGCTTAAATGCTAAGGTTTAAAATATTTGTTCTGCCTTCATCCCTTTGACACACATAAAGGCTGCATGTGGCTACTACGCTTCCTTACCCTGTACTTTGACCTCTAGGGTTATCCTGTAGCACGTCAAGCATTATTTCCCATCAGGGCACACTCCTGAACAGCTAAACACAAAACATTCAGGATAATCCATTTCCTCTTTTATTGTAAATACATAGTTATCTCCTTGTTTTACTGAACAACACCTTTTGGACATGCATCTGACTAAGTTACCAACCCTAGCAATTAATTTTCAAATGTCCAAGTTCCATACATACACTTACTTACTGAACACATTTTCCTCTACCACTGACGAGGAAAATACTGGTTACCACTGCATTGTGGTTTTGAGGAAAAAAACCTGCTGCTGTTTGTCTCTTATCAAGAAAGTCAAATAACTAGTTAGATTTAAAAAAAAACAAACAAAACCACAAAATAACACGCACATACAAAGTCAAAGCAAGACTCTGTCGAACGCTGTCTGTCTCTCTGAAAGTGCCTAGCTAGTTATTTGATTTCATTGTAGTTTTTTTTATATGTAAGAAAGAACTAATCCCACACTAAAATTCAGAGCTATCTCAGCTTTTCTTGTGACACCTCTCCATATTAGTACTTTAGAACCACCACTTAAACATCAACAAAATTCATTGCATGAGCTGTTCTTTACAACTTCTGGTCACATATTTTTGATTTATCTGAAGAGAACTTAGCCCATAGAAGAGTGGGCTCCTTTAAGACTCTACTAAATTATGTTTACTCCCTTTGTAAATAATTTTTACTAGGTTCATCCGCCCTTTCAAAGAAACCAAACAGACAGTCACTCATTCACAAACAAAAATTCAACATGTACTTTTTGGCAGATGGGCATAGACAAGACAAATGCAAGTGCAAAAAAAAAGGGAAAAAAAAAAGTTTCATTTTTTATTTCTCCAGAAGCCAGCTCTGTCAGATCCTTTGTGGATTTCCTCATTTCCTCACTGTTGTTTTACTAAGATAGTATTGTCCACATCCATTAACAGTAGTCCATAATAGGCTTTTGAGCCAGAACTGGACTCCGCCAAGGGGGAGTTAATATCATTGAGCATCAGAATAATTAAGGATATCACTTGTTGGGGCTGTACACAGGTATGTGATGAGCACAGGTCCTTATACCTCTGCATGTGTGTGCGCACACACACACATGCTGACAAACACTGTGCTAGAGAGAGGTCATTCTTTCTTTCCCTTTTCAGTCCTCAACACCTTTCTCATTCCTCTCTCTGCTTTGCATTTAAAAACTTCATCTAGGCCAAGGGTTGCAAGCTGCTATATACACAGTGCAAATTTAATAGGCACAAATCAACAAACTCTTATTTCACCTTCTTTATATAGATTATTTTTGAAGTAACAAACACATTAATTGGTAGCACGCTCACATAAAGGTACTGCCTATAATCAGCATCTGTTCTTAGATATTTGAAGATGGGCATCTCGCTCAGCAACACAGCTGACTCTGTGCAAACATGTGAAAAAGGTATTACCTTACCTTTCTTGAAAGCTGTGTTTGTGTGCATGGGGAAAAAAAAAACACACAAACATATATTAGATTTCAAAATTTTTTGGAATGGTATCTTCTTGTACAGGAGAAAGAAAACAAACAAACAAACAAACAAAAAAGAATTACAAAAATCAATGTTTCACTTTCATTTAAAATCCTAGTAGACTTCTTACCGTGCTCCCTTGCCATTCTCTGTTCTTTTCCCTTGCAGTACTGATGCATACAAATTCTTACAATTTCTTTGCTACTAGGAGCTGCCAAATTATCATGAGATTATACCACAGTATGTATGTGTCCTTATGGGGGAAAAAAAAAAAAAAAGTAGCAGAGGCCTAAAATTTATAACTCCAGAAGAATTTTTATGAAGTTTTCTTTTCTTACATTCAAGTGATAACTCAAAAGAAACCACAGAATCTGTGAAGTGTAACTCAAAACCAGAAACTAAGACTACTTGATACTTTCATTACTCACTTTTCACCTTTCTCATGAAAGAATTAAAGTTTTATTGAACTTACAAAGTGAGTTTAAAAGTGCCACACCACTTATAACAAAGTGTTATAAACACTTCTTCTACAAACCTACAAACTTCTTCTATACCAAAGCATTTCCTCCTCAGAGGTTTTGTTGTTGTTTTTTTGTGGGTTTAGGGTTTTTTAAAACAAGATTCGCCTTTGCTTCCAAAATCAATGCTATGTATACATCAATAAGTACTTTCAAACACATAAATGTCTTCCCTTCTGCAATTTAAGAAATGCACTATTTTCCCATCAGTGCAATAAAAATAAAGTTAGTGGCAAAAATACTGAAATATTTTAGGTTTTCCAAACAGTGCCTCGCTCTTTTATTTTTTTACACTGTATATTTCAAGTGTAAGAAGAAAAGATAGAAACTCTCTTTATGTATACCACATTAAAAAAAAAGTTTTTCTAGTATTTCAGTACAACTTAAAAAAAAAATTTATGGCTCTAGACTCCTATATATATATCAAATTGAACTGTATACTTTTTCCAATGTTATTCTACTGTGAAATGTTACTTAATTAAGAAGATTCAAGGCAAATTTAATTCATATATGAACTTATCGAAGACAACAGTCATGCCAGTCATAAATTTAAGTAAAAATACTTGTACTCATTTTTCTTATAGTAAGGTAATTAATAATAATTAATTTATAGCTTTAGACTTGCAACTTTCCTGAGGATACCTTAAAACAAGTATCAGAGTGTACACTGCAAGAGAGAGACCAAAAAAGAATCTTGGAAGACAAAAAAAAAAGAGAATATATGAAGAATGAGAAGAGTATTGGCGTTCATTGGAAGAACTTATATTTATTATCACCTATATCTTATCTACTAGTCAGTCCTGGTGTATGATTCCCAGAGGTATGTCTTTCTCAGCATCATGCCATGAGGCATTAGATAATACAAAGCAGAACTGTAGTTAAAATTCTTATTACGTACTACATTTTCCTACTGTTGCCTCTAAGGCAAAATGAGACCATTGAACTGTATTGTATTGAAGCCTTCAAATGTAATTTCAGCCTAATGCTTTGCATTAATATGTGGCATCTCTAAGTGCTCTGCTCTACTTCAGAGCGAAAGAATGACTCACGTACTGCAAGAGGCACATCTGTGATTAAATACAGCAATGGTATTTACACTGCACAGCCACATGGCAAAATAGCTTAAGAACTGGGGAGAAGAAGGTTCCATCACAAAAAAAAAAAAGGTGCAGACAGATTACCATTACTCCAAGAAGAAAGGAAAGGAAATATTAGCCTGGCATCCATACTTTTTCAGAAATTTCTAAGTTATCTTTAATAAATACAATTGGACATAGACATTTGCCTCTGCTAAGAGCATATAGCTTACTCATTCAGCAATGACATGTTTTATAACTTTGCATAGGCCAGTCAGATATCAACCTGGTTTAGACCTGCATATTTTCCAGAACAGACTGTGTCTTTTTGTCTGCCTTTAATCCTAATCCATGCATTCCTGAATCCAGATTCAGAATCCAGTTCCCATCCATCACTGAGCTCAATCTGGGACTTTCCAGGTGCCTGTTGGTGACATGATTGTCATCCTGGGAGCTTAGTATTGTTTTTTGTATATTTTGTACATATATTTCATTATTTTCTTATATATATTTATATATATAATATATAAAATATATATTTATATATATTTATATATATTATGTATTATATATAAACATATATAACATATATTATTTTATATATATTATAGATGTATTTTATTCTGTAAGTCTCTCCCCTTCTCATTCTTCTTTCCCTTCTCTGAAAGGAAGAGAGGTTAAAGAGAGCATCTGTCCTTCATTCAGTGGCCAGTCCATCCCAAACCACAATACTCAGAAAAAGAAGAAAAGAGGGGAGAGATTTTAGTTTATTTTAATTCTGACCATCTTTGTTACAGATCTCACAGAAGATGTTCTGTGAGCTCAGGGCCGTACTGAACAGATAAAGAGCAGATGATTAGGCTGGAGTGGTCAGGCAGAAGAGGCACATCTGTGGAGAACAAGACACTTAATAGTTCCTGCCTCTGGCCTTGCAAAGATACTTGAGGAAAGCGAAAAGGCCTGGGGAAATAAATGTGGTTTTATATTGAATAAGTTCTGTTCTCAATATATATGTAAAAGTGCCAAACCAGCAGCAAGAAAGAAAAATATGCACAGTTTATTAAGAAATATGTGATATGCCAATAACAATGTTGAAAAGGTAGGTGGGGAGGTAGGAAACAGCCTCCGGAAGCTCCTGTAAGATTTGTATGTCAGGTCTGTTCCATGTAAATGAGCACAGAACTCAGAAATAACCCTTTTTGGTTTGTTTTAACAATACATACTCTCTCGCCTCACTCTTTATGTAGTGAGATTATTTTATCATTTCCAAGTAGACTTCCCACAAGTTTGCACAAATCTGAGTTCACAACTTGGTCTTATTTGGAACAACACAGTAACGTGCTTTGTTAAAGCAAGCTAGATTGGCTTTCTCAGTTGAATGCCACCTAAAGATATTTTCTTTTTAAAAAACATGCTCATTCATTTCGGCTCCAATAGATTAACAGAGCTAGGAAATGTATTGTGCATAGAAAAACACAACGGCAAATGAATAAACCTTATTGATGCTACAGTATAGACCTGTGTATTAATTTACTATCCTGTTCTATTTCTTCCTGGCCTATATAAACATGCATCAAAATCAATGCAAATCTGGCAATAATTTATAGATTAGCTTTTCAGTGAAAACTATTGAGTATCTGTATCATAAGAAATAATCAGTTCAGTATTTGCTGAATTTTTAATTAATTTTAATTTCTAGCTTCAGGAAGGAGCTGCCATGAGCAGTAACTCACAGAGATGAAGATGTTTAAACACCTACAGCTCACTTCTCCTTAAGAACACCAATATTTCACTCATTCTTACAAGACTAGAGGAATTCTACAAACAAAAGCATTATATTTGTTTTAAAGACTGCTTTCAGCTGCTTCTAGTACAGTAATTTTTCTGAATTTTGTAGGCATGAGGTGTCAGTGAGATGAAGTGTTATACCTATTCATGTCAACGTGCTCATCATATTATCCTCTTTATCATTCCAAAGATTCATGTCGAGAATGACATACGAAAAGATGAAACTCACTATGAATTTCAGTTAAGAACACCATATTTTCCAATACACTGCTCAGAATGTGATTCCTTATATTGGGATATTGCTTTATTATTATCATTATTTTCATTTCAGCAAATTCACTGTCCTTAATGATTTGAGCTTACAGCATGTACTTGCCTCAAGCATTTTGTAGCTAGTATGGATAAAACTGGACAAAACTCACTGTATTCTTTATTCACAACATCTTTTAAGATAGGACTGTTAGAATTTCACTGATGGATAGAGGTTTTTTTCTACAAAAAAAAATGGGACTGACTACCCAATTCAACCCTCATCCTGCAAGGTGTTCTCACAAGAGTGTGCAAAAATGTATTTGAGATGATTCGTTATACATCTCAAATCTTATGAAGCAGCCCACCTTTAGAGGAGAGGCAAATGGCATAAACCCAGAGGACAGGCAAGAGAGATTCTGGTTGATTTCACTTACTATTTTCTTGAAAGGAGTCACAAGATAGGAAGGGACCTATAGAGGTCATTCAGCCCCTTCTCCTATAGGTAAGGCAGTTTCAGCTATAACTTTGTCTTTCCTGACTGGTTTTTACGTAAACCTCTCTTAAAAGCATCCCATGGCAGAGACACTAAAATTTGCCAGGAAACCTGTTCAGAGCTTTCCACGACATAATATCCAAGGTCAAACTTTACTGCAACTTAAACCCATACTTCTTGGGCCTTGTAACGTGTACATAGAAAAAATTTCCTTCTTGCAGCAAGGCTTATGAAGTAATCTTGCTACTCATCTTCGCAAAGGTAAAGACTCAACTGCAACTCTGACCAGGTTTGGCTCTCACTTTACAGTAAAAATAAAGACTGGCATAGCTCAGAAATCATCACTGAAAATGACCAGAGGTCCTATCACACCTACACACCCTGCTGCCTTATTCCTCCGTTCAAGGCTGCTGCCTGGCTCCTTAATCACTGCTATTACTTATGTCAGCAAATGATCCCTGTAACAAAGACGACGAATTGACTTACTATAACCTTCAACCTTTGCATAATCACCAGTCAGAAGGTTTCCCTCTTTACTGAGCAGTGCACCACCAAAGAATTGAGGTTATACAAACATTAAGTTAAATATGGTATTTTCTCCTTGTCACGCAGCCAGCATTGCAGACACCCATGAAAGACTCCCATAAACACTGGGTGATATGACTTAAATGAAAGACTAGTTTAGAGCTCCTTAGCTCAATTTCATTTTGAAATGACAATGATGGGTTGATCTTAGAGCTCAGATAGGCAGGATTTAGACACCCTTAGGGATTTAAATAGTGAAATAGTGAAAATGATATCCTTAATTGCATGCTGGAGCATTTGTTTGCTGCAGAAGGATGACTGCTATTTTATCTTGGAAACATCCTTGGATGGAAAAATACTTGGAATTCTTGCCCTTTTTAAGGTGTTGGCCTCAGAATCCTTAGTCATGAGCCGCTTTGCATTCAAATTATGAGGACAACAAAAATGTCTTCCTCTTAAATAGAGAAAAGAAGGCGGTCTGCAACTTGACCTGCTCTTTTCCACCTAACCGTGGGCCAAGCTTCATACTGCCAGTCCATCGGACACTGACACACAGATAGACACTGGCTCACTTCTTTTACTTATCAAGAACAAGAATAAAAGAAAATAATTGAGATTTTTTTCTATACACATCAACAAGTCTTAGCATTTTTATAGGACAGGTTTACTCGTACTGATTAGTACTTTGAGTGGAAGTGGTTCTATTGAAGCCATGACGTCTGCTTGGGGAGTGCTTCACATGTATCTCATCATTACAGATTATTTCACACTCCATGTCATACATGGGAGTCAGGAGCAAGTTTAATGAACAAGAGGCCTAACAACTAGGATTAGCAGCAGGAAGTTATAGAACATTAGATTAATGAGCTAAAGCTACCAGGCCCAGAACAGGAACAATTGGTAAGAATCCAAGATTCACAGCCAAGGACCAGAGTCCTACAAAACCAGTTGCCAGAAACAAATGCCTACTGTACCAATACAAAGGGAACAGAAAAAAGAAGTTCGCTTTCAAACCACATGACTTGCAGACTGAGGAAAAAAAAGTAGGAATGACAGCCTCCTGCTCAGAAGCAACAGTACATAAAAAGGTAATGCACAAGCAGGAAGAATTTTACAGCAGTTTTTTAAAGAAGAAAATATTTGTGTGGAATCCAACCGAGGGAAGCCCACAGAGCCAGAAAATAAAGTTGATAGAAGTTCCCAATATTTTCTTTTATTCTGACAAAATCCTTTCTTCTGCTTATAGCTGCTGATGCCTTGTGAAAACAACACTCCGGCATTGCCTCAAACATAGCATGGGTAAGATCTAGATGCAAAGAAGTAAACAGCAATTTTAGTGTATTTGTTTCCCATTGCTTACAGAAATCTGAACATCTCTCTTGGTTGTGTCACTGTTAAATCCTAACTTTGATTCCAAGAGGAGATTAGCATTTGGCAGGGGTGTTTTTTTTAAAGTTAGGTATTTTGAAAAAAAAAAAAACAAAACACCACCTCCCTCCCCCCCCCCCAAACCATCCCAACCAAACCAAAAAATTACATGAGAATCTCCATGGGGATAGATAAGTTTGTTATCTGACATTCTTGGTACTAAACTAAAGACCAAACAGTCTTGCACAAGATAAAATTCACTCCAAAACAGGGATCCCTATTTCAATTTATTCTCAATTCATCAAACAATTTATAAAAATTCCAAACCAAAGCAAAACAAAAAATCCATGACAACAGAAAAATGGAAATTCAGCCTTCAACCTTTCTTCATAAAACATGAATACAAACAATACCAACATAAGCAAGGAAAGGTGGCTCGAGTATCATTGCTTGCAAAGTCTTCTCAGATTTCCAGCTCTGTTTCTTCAGTTTATCTTTTATGTATGAAGCACACTGAAGCACACTTTTTTTTTTTTTCCCACACAAACTTATGAGGCAGTGAGCATTCCTGTTTATTCATACTAAGTCCTTCTGCATTATTATATGCACAATTGTAAAAGATGCTTGGAGCACAAGATTTTTGTCTGTATTTTGTAGCTGAAAATAAAACAGAAGATCCAGATCATCGAAACTAAATCCCTAGAATCCAAATCTATACAGATGATTCATTATTTAAGAATTATTCAGAAATATAAGGATATGTAAAAAAATAGACCTATCCTGTCCTGTAAAAGTTATGTAACACTTCATTCCTACAAGGGATTAAAATGCCGGAGGACAGGAGCATCTCATTATGCTGTCCTCATCACAGACACTCTGATTAGTCTGCTTTTTCCATGGGATACTGGAGGGAATACTATGTTTCTCTGTACACTATTGGCATGCAGGTATTGACTAAAACTATAAATTATACAAATGGCAAAGGGAACTTATTAAGTGGCACCATTCCCACTAAATACACAAGTCATGGGAAAGGAAAGAGAAGAAGAAAGTAAGATTAAAAAGAAAAAGGAGGGAAGGAGGTAATTGTTTCTTTGTTGTGGAGTGGATTCTCTTTAAAATGGCTCACCTTCCAGATGCTCCTCAACTAAAGCAATTGCCAGATGGCAACTACTGCAGATGGATCTGCACAGCTGAGACACATATACAGCTGCGAATAGCTGGCTTGGCAATGTTTGCTTTTCTTCCTGCCAGCCACAATCACAGCACCTTTTGAGAGTGGGTGGCGAAGTAGGGAGAGGATTTCCCAAGTTCAGATGAAAAAGTCTTCTGTTAACATCACTTTCTCCTTATTATCCTGAGCGCATGATAGTGCAAGATATTTTGCTCATTCATTAAAGAATAAGATATAAACTGCCATCTATTAATTAATGTATATGATTAATTTAGAGAACGCTTATTAGATGCAAAACTGCTGTTAATTTACCCTCTTTCTTACGGATGGCCACTCAGTTCCTATGGAGCTACAAAATGTTACAATGCACTGGCAAATTCTACACTTAAAAGTAAATGAGAAAGAGTAAAGGCTGTGAAACAGAAAGTCCCCTAAGGTCAGGATTCTAATGCGATCACAATGGCAAACTTAAGTTCCATCATTAAAAACAGTAACACAAGGACCACAATTTGAAACAATCTAAGTTATCAAATCTCTTGTTTGCAAATCTCTTACCCCAACCCCGAAAACATGCTGCAGTATTTTTTATACTACTTCAGTTTTTGTCGTTATAATGAATTTTACAAAACTCTGTGTGTCATCAAGATATATTTTTCTAGGTAAGGCCTCAGTGCAGCAAACTAACAATTATCAAGTAAGAGAAATGCCTGGCTAGAGAGGTAATTTTCACTAAATTAGACTGAGCTATTAAGATGTTAAAAGACTAAAGAGTACTATACATGTCCATCCACAAATGCTAATATTAATCTATTTGTTCCATGTAATCAGAAAGCATAGAGAGAAATTTCAGAGGAAGAATGAAACATCAATAATTTAGGCATTATAGAGTAAGCTCTTCTTGTTTGGAAATAAATATAAGTTTCTGAGACTGTGACAGTCCTTGAAATGTTCCTTAAGAACTATATTGAAAACAAAATGGCCAGGGAAGGTGCTATAGCACACGTTGCCGTTTCTAACCTACAACATAAAGCATGAAGGAATGGAAGAAATGTGTAAGCTTATAATATCCTCAGTTATCGTTCAGTGAAACACATACATATTTAGCAGTGTTTTTTAACATTTGCAGAGAACATCTCTATAACAAGTTAGAATGAACAGGTTTATAAACTGTTAAATTGGCTTGGTTAATAAATCAAATTCCTAAACAGGCTTGCAAGGCAGATTTGTCAGTGATTTATGCACCTTATAGTACATAAAAGATTTGTCTCTGGGGCTTTCATTGGTATCCTTAAATCTGTCTGTGCTGTTTCCACCACTTTGACTGTGGAGTCAGATTTGTGACAAGCTGTTGTTATTGCAGGTCACAGGAAATTCTACTGATGTTCAGTTTTGGATTGCTGATTAGAATACTTTTAGAGCAGGGGGAGGGAAGGGTTAAATTGAATCAATGAAAAAAAAAATCTAAAAACAACTAAACAGACAACTTACCTAACTAAATTCAAATAGAGATACACCTCTTCCATGAAGTAAATGTATGTACTATCCTTGTCTCATACATAGCCTTATCAAGCCAGATGAAACAATCCTGTGATGTTACTAAGAGTGTATTTCATAAAACTGGCTAAAAACACATTTGAGGACCTACATGTGTGAGGACCTACATTATGAGTAATGCATAAATAAGAATCGTAAGCCTTAGCAATGAAACTCTTAAAAATTTCCCAGTATGAATCTATGACTCTCCTTGCTCACCTTTATAAATGGGCACCTACCTTCCTTCCCTATTCAAGGTATTCCTTTAAAAAATCACTGCTGTGTTTTTGTAGCACTTTAAATTTGCTTCCACACAAAACTTTATAACCAGTATTAATTGTAATTGAGCTTTTGGAACCTGCCTGTGCATGGTGGCTCTATGAAGGCACTTAATTAGGTAGGGCCAAACTTAAATCAAGCTATGGGCCAAATTCAGATTGCCGGAAGCAAGATCATTTCTATCTATTAGAAACATATCTTTTGAGTTGTCTTCTATAGAGGGGTAATCAGCATACTCCTGCCAGCCTCATCTCCAGGCTGTTTTCCTTCCTACTTGCAGCTTCCTGCAACTCAAAGCAGAAGAGGAATCCACTTGTGCAAGAGAACACTTTTTTTTTTTTAACGTTTTGCCCACAGACACTGCTTAACAAATTTCTCTATATATGCAACATTTCACACACAGTTCTAGAATTTTTATGTATAGAACACCCAGACTACTGAGTAAATACACATTAGGAAATTATTTAAAAGTGTTGTCTGGAAGAATGAAGCAGCTCTTAAGAAAAGGTACTCATCTCATGCATATATTTTTTAAAGTGTGTGGGTTTTATTTAGTATGTCCAATACACTGACCAAAGCATAGTATGCAAGAAGACAAAATGTTTATTCTGGAAGCTAAATGTACAAATATGATTTCTTAAAGGGAAAATATTAAAAAAAAAAAAATCACCCTAAACCAACATAGTGGTATAAATGCTTTGGAAACAAGTAGAATACTGTTAAAATTTATGTATCTGGTATTCGTGCTTCTATCCAATACTCAAGTATATATTAAAATATAGGTAAGTAGTTGGAATTATACTTGTATCTTCCTTTTTTGCAGCTCTTCTTTCTTTCCAGACTAAACAAACAATCAAACTGCTGGATTTCAACTTAATATTTTCTTTTTTTTTTAAGCTTTGACAAAACAACAGTCTTATGTTCTTAGGACTCAATTCTGAAGTGCTTTCACAAGTGAGAAACTCAACTCATTTAAGGAATATTTTTTGATTCACTGAGCTCACACAGACAGAGTGGCTGTGTGCATGTTTACAGAGTCTGGTTCCCTAACCAATGCATTTATTTTTTTTCCTTCAAAAGCAGATTTCTTTACCTTTTGATATTTACATTCCCAGCACACATTTACCCTGAAAGCTTAGACATGAACTGTCAAACTTCATTACTGAACATGTTGATGCAACTCTGGGCACAGTCTTTAGAGTTTTCCCTGAATGAGGAATGCCTAATTTACGTCTCTATTCATGATCTCTCAAGGCCTTGTAGCATAATCTCCAGTAAAAAGATGCAGACAGCACCTTCAACAAGTTCCAGGTAATACAGGGGACTGAAGCAACCACATTGATCCTTTTCACCAACAGGCAAACATCTGTATCTGCCCTGCCCTTGCTCCAGCAGCTGAGTAGTGGCTCTGGGGAAAAAGAGCTGATGATCAGATTTTAGTTCCTGATATGCAGATGTCTACGTTGTATGTATTGCAGACATCATTCCCTTTGGGAGCTAGCTGACAATAAAACAAACCAAAATCTCTGGGAGACAAAAAAAATAACGAACCAACCAACAACAACAACAACAACAACAAAGAAAAAACCACCCACAAAAATAACACAGAAATGATATTAAGAAAGAATTACTATCCCCCCCCACGCCCCCCAAATCAGGCATTACAGATAGTCTTTACCAGAGCAAAGAGACAGAAGCTGAGAACTGCTAAAATGCTAGCAAGTAGAATATGGTTCTCATAAGACACAGTTATATTCCTAATTTCTCCTGTTGTATTTGTAGAACTTGAATTCTCTAGCCATTTCTGTGGTGTCAGGGTTGTTTTGTTTTACTCCCCCCCCCTCCATTTATAACAACTCTATGTTGGCAACAGACCTGAACTTACCCAACACATCTGACTCAGAATTTTTATTTGCCTTAAGGTAACTAAAAAAAGCATCCTGGATACAGCAATCCTTCAGTCCTCCCACAATTTATAAGAAAAGAAAATAAAAAACATAACAGGTGCAAACTTTATTGAATAAGGAACATAAACCCATTTAAATCACTTTCATCTTACATTTTATGATATAGTTGTGAATTATACTCTTTTTCCATTTGTGAAGAGTGTAGAATAGATGTTGAAGGCCAAGTTTAAAATGATGCATCCATTAAGATAACCTACACTGCCCAGACAGTTCAGAAAATGTCAGGATTTGTTTGCTTTTAGAGGATTTTTGCTTTAATGAAATACTCTACGTTGGAAGGAGGCTGGACTTCAGAATATGTTTGTTATACCATGGGACTCACAATAACGTTTTGCAGTAATTTTAAAGATAATTTATGTATTTTTTGTGTGTGCGCATGTATGAGTGTTTGATACGTACATACTTTCTTGGAAAGGCTTAATGCTTGGAGATTCAGAGAGGTGAAGCACTGGTTAAAATGATATATGACTGCAAAAACTGTTCCTGTTCCTGGCTGGTTTATTTTGTGCACCTGCTGTTTGGAAAAAATGTCTTTTTTTTTGTTTGTTTTTTTTTTCTGTAATAGGATTATAGTACCTAGCAGGCTTGCAAAAATCTGTCTAACTCTCTCCCCTTACCCTGCCTATGTTAACGTCATCCCAGCCCCAGAACACATACTCTATTTCAGATCTTGACAGATAATTATTAAAGCAAGGAAGATGCTACAGCACATTACTACACAGCAGTCAGAAGATTTAAACCAATAGCTACTGAAAAGGGATATTTTTTTCCCCTCCACTTTTTGGCAGGATTCTTTTAAGTCTTGCAACAAAAATAACACGTTACACAACACCCGAGACCCTAGATATCATTAACAACTGGTTTATTTCGTAATTGCAAACTGTTCTACTCAGGATGAAAACCACTCAATATAACGACTCTTAGGGCCTCCTTAAATTTTTAAACTCCTGAGCTGGAAGTATATTGATGCTGAATTCCTGTCTGTGAAGCATAAGTACAATTTATCTATTAAATATAAGATAAACCTTTAAGGCAAAACAGTTGCATCCAATCTTTGTTAGCAATAGTACAGAAAATCCTTATAGAAGGAACAAAAGAAAGACCTAATGTTTCAGCTTCGAGGCTGGAAGCAGGAACTGTTTCACCTTCAAGGTAGAAATATATGTTCCCTTAAGCTAGAAAATATTCACCTGGAGTTCCTAAGAGATTTTTGCTCTTTAGGTATATTTTCTATTATCTCAAACTAACAAAAAACCCCCCATGTCTTAAGAAATAGACAGTGCCCAGTGGTTCAACAAAAAGTAATTATTAAAATGTCATGATTTATATAAAAATGACTATATATGTAAACAGAATTCTGAACAAACTGGGAGTTTAACTGTTGTTAGAAGCTGTTGGAAGAAACTTAAAAATAAATCCTTAATTCAGACTCTAAGCCTGAATATTATTTTTTTTTTAAATGCAGGTCTTTCGGATACAATTCAGAAGTTGCTCAGATTGTAAGAACAAATTCAGGAGAAAAATATGGCATGTATGTACAGAATGTAGCCCTTCAAGACAAATCTTGCCCAAATTTTTTTTCTTAAATGCTGAGAGCAAATATACCTTTCTGAAAAGCATTTCTAGTTATACTGCATTTCAGAAATAGTATATTGTACACCTTAGGAAAGAAAGTAGATAATATCAATCTTATTCATTCCTTCGAACATAGTTTTAAATATAGAAAAAATATATCTATGTTTGTATAAATTAGCATTCATAAAATTCAGAGAGAAATTCTGTATTTTGAAGAACTAATACAACACAAAGCTAATACAAAATCCTGTTATCAGATCCTAGATACTGTTAGAGAGGAATGATTTTAAATAAGCATCTGATTGAAAGAAATAATCCTTAAATAATAAGATTTCATAAGCACACTACCAATAATTTTACAACCATCTTGTTTAAGATTAACATACCATCTAGGTACTGCGTCTTTAAGAGAGTGAATAATCTCCATTAGTAAATGATATCAGATAAAGAAATTTAACTGATAAAATGCATAAGTTAAAACAGGCTAAGTAATCTCCAGTTTCATTGTTGACTAATACATGTTTATATGTGAAAATGACATAAAGTCTTCTCATCAGTTGCAATACACAACTACATATATTTCCATGCTTTTTTTCCCCACTTTTCCCCTTGAGGACAAGTTCTGTTTTTTTCCAAACAGAGTTAACACTAAAAAATATTCATATCTGTGTAAGTAAGAACACAGAAGAGTATGCACATCCAATCACCTGGACAATGTTAGAAAGATTCACTTAAGTACATAAAAAAAATAAGCAAAGTTATGCTCCAAATAGCACTTTAACTTGGTAGAAAGTGGAGAAAACCAAAACACTAAAATAAATACTACCAAATTAACAGATTTTGCTTTCATTTCCACTGCCTGGGATGAAACACGAACTAGTGGCAGAAAATTCAGATCTATAATGTTTTTTCTACAGAATTATTAGAAAAAAAAAAAAAAAGAGGAAAAATCTTGTGCATAGGTCTTTGCAGAGGACAATGTCCTATGCAATACCTCTGAAACTTTAGTGCATAATTTAGAAAGAAAGTTATGTTTACCACATATATACTGTGATAAGTGAGACAAGAAAGAGAAGAGACCAGCATGGCTGAGTCATGACCTGCTGGTCAAACTAAAAAGGACAGGCAGTTCAGGTATAGTATAGGGATGCTGCCCAATTATGTAGGGATGAGGTCAGGAAGGCCAAGGTGTGGCTGGAGCTGAACCTGACAAGGGATGGTATGAATAACAAGAAGGACTTCTACAGGTATGTCAATCAGAAAAGGAAGGTTAAAGAAAACATAATAACCATGATAAGCAAGACTGGCACACTGGTAACAACAGACAAGGAGAAGGCTGAGGTTCTCAACAACTTTTTTGCCTCAGTCTTCACTGCCAACCCCTTTCCTACACTGTCTCAGTTGCAAGACCAGGAGAAAACAGGAGCAATGAGAATGAAGAACAGCCCACTATAGGATAATATCAAGTTGAAGACTTTTTAAGGAGTCTGAAGATATATAAGTCCATGGGACCTGATGAAATCCATCCATGGGTCCTGAGGAAGCTGGCAGATGAAGTGTCAATGGAAGTTGCCATTTTTCATTATATTCAAAAAGTTATGACAGTCTGGTGAAGTTCCCACTGACTGGAAAAGGGGAAACATAACCCCCATTTCAAAAGGGAAAAACGGAAGACCCGGGAAACTACAGATCAGGCAGTCTCACCTCTGTGCCTGGAAAATCTGTAGAGCAGATCCTACTGGAATTGCTGCTAAGGCACATGAAAAATAAGGAGTTGACTGGTGACAGACAACATGGCTTCACCAAGGGCAAGTCATGCCTAAAAAATTTGGTGGCCTTCTACAAATGCACTACGGCATTAATAGATAAGGCGAGAGCAACAAGACATCATCTACCTGGACTTATGCAAAGTGTTTGACACTGTCCTGCATGACATCCTCGTCTCTAGAGAGACACAGATTTGATGGATAGACCACTCAGTGGATCAGGAACTGGCTAGATGGCCACACTCAAAGGGTTGCGGTCAACAGCTCAATGTCCAAGTGGAAGGCAGTGATGAGTGGTGTTCCTCTTGAGTGAGTACTAGGACCAGTGCAATTCAACAACTTTATTAGCAACATGGACAGTGAGATTGAGGGAACCCTCAGCAAGTTTGCCAATGAAACCAAGCTGTGTGGCATGGTTGACACACTGGAAGGAAAATAGGCCATCCAGAGGGAAATGGGAAGGCTTGAGGAGCCCACTGGCCCACACGAACCTCATGAAGTTCAACCAAGCCAATTGCAAGGACCTGCACCCAGGTCACGGAAATCCCAGGCAGAAATAAAGGTAGGGGGGAGAATTGCTGGAGAGCAGCCCTGAGAAGAAGGATGCGTTCGTGGATAAGAAGCTCAACATGGGTTGGCAAAGTGTGCTGACAGCCCAGAAAGCCAACCGCATCCTGGGCTGCATCAAAAGTAGTATGGCCAGGAGGTCAAGAGAGGTGATCCTGCCCCTCTACTCTGCTCTCTTGAGACCCCACCTGGAGTACTGTGTCCAGCTTTGGAGTCCTCAGCACAGGAAAGACATGGACCTGTTAGAGAAAGTCCAGAGGAGGGCCATGAAGATGATCAGAGGGCTGGAGTGCCTCTCCTGTGAAGACAGGCTGAGAGAGCTGGGGTTGTTCAGCCTGGAGAAGAGAAGGCTCCAGGGAGACCTTATTGCAGCCTTCCAATACCTAAAAGGGGACCTAAAGGAGAGATGGGGAGGGACTCTTTATCAGGGAGTGTAGTGATAGGATGAGGGGGAATGGTTTTAAACTGAAAGAGGGGAGATTTAGATTAGATATCGGGAAGAAAATTGTTAGTATGAGGGTGGAGCACTGGAACAAGTTGCCCAGAGAAGTTGCGGATGCCCCATTGTGGGTGAATGGGATTGTGGAAGAAGCAGAGACCAGAAGAAGGAATAGAAGCAGGAACACTGGCAAGGGAAGGCCCGTGATCAAGTCCTAATGACCCATCAAGAATGCCTGGTGCCCAACTTATGGAGGTGAATTCTGCCCACCTGGCAGTTGGGGGATGTAGTGGCGTGTCAGTTGGGAAAGAAGATATATTAGTACTATATAAGGTGCCTGTTTGTTATAATAAACGATGCTAGTTGCATCGCCGACCGGGGTCTGTGCCTTCATACACTACACCCCATCCCTGGCAGTGTTCAAGGCCAGGCTGGATGGGACTTTGAGCAACCTGGTCTAATAGGAGATGTCTCTGCTCATGGCGGGGGGGTTGGAACTCAAGGACCCTTCCAACCTGAACCATTCTATGATTCTGTGATGTTCTGCATAGAGGTAGTGGAATGTCCTTTCCTGCATGCGTTTCCTTCAAACCATTAGCACACATAGTATCTACAGATTTTATTATATGAACCCACTCAAGTTATACTATGACATCTGGGAAATAGACTAACCCCAGCTGGCAGCTAGGACCATGCAGCCGCTCGCATAGTTCTCCCCTTTCTTGCCCAGAAGAGCAAGGAGAAGAGGAAGAAGAGGAGAAAAGAATGGAAAAAAAAAATGTGGGTTCAGATAAAGACAGATAAAAGAACAGTAACATAAAAGGAAATAATAATACTATATTATTATAATAATGCTAAAAGAATATACACCACCCAGGGAATTGGTTTCCCAGCCCATCCCAAGCAGTGATCGTGGATTCACATCTCCTGGCCAACCTTCATTTCTATGCTGAGCATGACATATATGGTATGGACTATTCCATTGGCCATTCCATTGTTCTGTCTATGTTCCTTCTCAGCTTCTACAGGAAACTGAAATAAGTCCTTGAGCAGTATAAACATTGCCTAGCAGAAACTAAAACAATATGCATTATTGATATTCCTTTCATAACAAATCTGAAACATAGCAGCCACTAGAAAGAAAATTAACTCTATCCTAGCTGAATCCAGCACTCAAGAAAAATCCTCCAAACTCTGGTATGAATTATGGACAGTTGAGGAGATGTGTGCATAAAGCACAGAACTGAATAAGCATTTCAGTTTTCCTTCTACCACATTGCAGGTGAAAGCGTGTGAGTGGGTTTTATTTTTAACAGATGCCGAAACAGCCAGCTGTTTCTCAGAAAGGAAGTTTTTTTCCCACTGGCACTAATAATACTCCTTTCCATCAGGGGTTTGAGTCATAGTGATTACTCACCTCTTGCCTAACCATTAACTTGGGTCCTCCCTCACATTCTGCTCCTGTTTTGGTGACAGGGATGTAAGCTGCATCAAGTACAGAGGTACAGGTATGGGAAGTTTATTCATCTGCTTACTAAATTCCTACAAGTTAAAATTAAAACACATTTAGTGTTCTTTCCTGCATAGGTAAGAGCAGCAGAAATCAGACTTTAATTGGTTATGTGTAGTAAAAAAATCATAGAAGTAGTAGCCGTGTCCTGCAAGGGGTAACATTTAAACAACATGTTGTCATTTTGGTAGACTCCATTGTAAGCAATCCCAGTAATTAAGTAATGAAAAGCTAGGAGTCCCACACACTTTACAGTATCTGTAAGCTAAATTTACTGCTCTACTTCCCCAAGAAATCCCTGTTGTCCCCTATTTTTACATTCCTAGATTTTCATAGTTCTCTGACATGCAACCACAAGGAGGAGACTTCTATCCCCAAAAGCTGTTCACAGAAAGTAATGTTCCTCCCATCCTTCCCGCTACAATTAGTAGTGAACTGACAAAAATATCATTGATCAGCCTTCCTGAGCATAAAATGTGTCTTTTTGAAATATCATACAATCGTCTTTTTCTAAACAAAATTATTTTACAGTTTCCATTTCTGGGACATGAACAACCCGATTTAAAAAAAAAATAAAATTATTAATTGCAGTTTCTGGCATTCAATTATCTGTCAACAGAACATTACTTGGCTTGCTGGAATACAGACAGAACCTTACAGTTGTGAAAAATAAGTGTTTTATATCCTTTTTTTCATTTTAAGAAATGTTACTTGATGCGGGTCACAAATGAGATGTTTCTCTAGCAGGAAGAGAACCATAATACTGGTTTCTAGACTCATACTCTGACCACTTCACTATGCTTCCATAGCTTTAAAAAAACAATAGCACATCAGCAGCCATTGCCCAGCCAATTTTGTTCAAATCACTGCTGCTCAGTTGGTGATCTAATCAGGATGGCAGTCAGGCCTGCTCTGCTCATGACTCCTGCAGTGCTCATCTCAACAGGAGTTGCAACATAATGCACGTTTATAATGGATGGTTGAATCAAAAGTAAAGGTAAGCTATTTGTTTGAAATGTTCATCTTATTTATTTTATGTTCATATACTTGCATAGGAGCCCTCTTAAGTGGTTGTTTGAGATCCAAGTCAGAGAGAGGTGTACAATAGGCAAAGACAACAAATACCCTTACTGATTATCAGGAACCTGTGCTTTAGCATTTCCTTACAATGAGAAATTCAGAAAGTAAACTTGAAAAAGTTCTGTTTACCCAAGCATCTTCAAAGGGAAACAATAATGCTTAAAACAGAAGCGTTCCTGGTGCTGTATGAAAACAATTTTATAGCATAATAGTAACAAAATAACCCCTCATTTTTCAAGTGTCTAGAATTCAAAATCTGTTTGATAGTCGTACATCAGGTAACTATTTTCAAATATATGCACACAAAAATTAATATTGTGGAAAACCAACTGCCACATACAATGATTAAAGACATTGAGGTGCTGGAGTGGGTCCAGAGAAGGACAATGAAGCTGGTGAGGGGTCTGGAGAATAAATCTTATGAGGAGAGGCTGAGGGACCTGGGGTTGTTCAGTCTAGAGAAGAGGAAGCCGAGGGGAGACCTTATCGCCCCCTAAAAACTACCTGAGAGGAGGTTGTGGAGAGGTGGGGGTAGGTCTCTTCTCCCAAGTTACAGGTGATAGGACAAGAAGGAATGGCCTCAAGTTATGCCAGGGGAGGTTCTCTTCTCAATGACAATTTCTATTGACAGGTGTCCATATACATTTCCTTAAAGAATATGAGCCTCTGTCTAAATGACTTGACTGCAGTCCTAGCTTTGGTGACCACAAATATTGCAACAATAAACAGAAATTACTTCAAAATACTGTCTTTTAACAAGGACAATATCCCACAGTGTATGTACACCCAGACATACATATATATATACACACACAGAACCCTCAAAAGATTTGTTGTCAAACGTCTGGGCAACTCACAGATATTTGCATATCATCAAATGCTCATACTGATCTTTGAGTAGATAATGACTAAAGCTCCTTTTCCTATGAGTAAATAATCTCAATAAAGACTTCTGGAGCTAAATACAGTCAGTGAAGTGGTGATTTCCTAAAAAAAACTGTAATCCTTGAGCAATATCTCTATTATAGCTTCAGTGAGTTAGGTTCAATGGCTTATATCCACTGAGATGTTTATTTTTTTGACCTCTTGGGGACTATGGTCACACGTTCTGGTGACTCCTCTCCAATGGTAATTGATTTTGAGTGCTTGTCTGCCTGGGAAGGATACTAAAGGACAGCGTACACTTTGAGTTGGCAGCATAGCAGTAGGCAATGGAAAGCTACAGTCAGTCAAAACTGTACTAAGTAACTAGGGTGTCCACAATTCCTGTGGAATTACCAATGTGTTATAAATTCACAGACATACTGTATACTAACATCCTTGCCCCCTTATAGACAAGCTTTTCACCCTTTCTGGATGAGCACAGTTCTAATTCTATAGGGAAAGGAACAGGTATACACAAAATAAAGAAGCTTTAGGGATGGAAGTCAGAGAAGAATACATATACGAAATGGAGGAAGGGTTTATGCTTTAATGAGAGCTGGTTGGGAACTGGCTGCTGCTTTTTCATGGTTAATTCTACTAAAAGCATATAGAAATTCTCAATTCTGGTCAAACATTGGATTTCAGCATAATACTAAGTCAATATTCTCAGAAACAAAAATATGGTCTGATCAATAAAATGTTATTGATTTAATAAGGGAAAATGTTGCATTTCAATTCACATTTGTATCTTATTTCAATAAACTAAACCTTTGAAATTAAAATTGTAAAGTTCCTTTTTGATAAAGTAAAAATGTTATTCGAAAAAGAAAAATCAATAGAATGTTTTTTCTCTGATCTTTTAATTTCAATGAATTCAATATTTTCTGTCAGAAACAATGTTTTGTCAGAAAATGATTGATTAGCTCTTTCTTTAGTCCCAAAAGATGTCCAGAAAGCCAGCTTCACTTGCACTCATGGATCACAATTCACAAAAACACCACCTGTTGACACCCAGCTTGAGATCACCATTGCAACAGACCAAAAGCCACAAACACCTCACAGAACAACAGCAGAAAATTTATTGCATGAAAACAGACTACTGCAAAGCCTTCAAATTGCCCTCTACAACAGCCTAGCAGCAGTAAAGGAAAAAACAGAGATCACTGCATCAGGTGTCTCCATGTCAGAGCAATACGTAAAGGCACTTGTCTGCATTAAGACAGAGGACAACCTCCACTGCCCCATTTGCTATTCCATGACTATTGAGTGTTATATGAGCTATCACTTAGGCTGCAAATTGTGCACTTCCACGTCTGTACATCACCCCCTCAAATATACTTGCAGTAATTCCAAACAATTTATGTTTTGCCTATAAATAATAATAGTAATAATGTATTATTATTATTACTATTTCCTAGTGGAAAGGGTACAGAGTATTTCTGGAGGGAGCAAAAGCAGCTATTAAAGTGGCAAAACAAACAAACAAACAAGTTTGTTTAGTTTTGTTAAAAAAAAGGGTAAAAAGGCGGGGGGGGGGAAGAAGGAAAAAAGCAAAAAAATGTTCTACAGACTTAGAGAAGGGAGCACAGCTCAAGAAGAGGCTCAGGTCACAGCTTTAGCTTCAAAAAAGAGCCGATATTGTTAGCATTAACAACTGGTAGAAGGATTGTATTTGAAGGAATGATTTGTTCTTTCTGGGAAGAAAATAAAATCAGCAGTTCATTAGAATCATTGATATTTTGAATTTGATGCAATATAGCAATTCTTTCTGTCATTACTTAGACATTAATAAATGTAGTCCGTTTTATAGGCTATTTATAAATCAGGTGTTTAATATACAGTATGTCCAGAAGAAAATGAGAAGTTACTACTCACACAGAGTATCCTTCTTGGGATATACACTTTAGTAACTGGATCAGAATTTTCTTCAAGATGTCAAGACAAAAATTCATTCAAATCAATGTCAGGTTCAATCCATACATAGCAGATCTAAATCTAGGCTACTGAAAATCTAACCTTTCATCATTAAGTGTAATTGCCTAGCGTAGAAAATTCAGGTGCTTTCTCAACTTCTTTGTCTCTATATTGTTTTGTAATAGAATAAATTATAATGCTAATAATATAGTGAAAGATAATTAGTGCCAATATATAACTAGAAAAAAAACCCAACCAACCCACAATGCTGTGCTTGTGCCAAATAAGATTTATAAATAATCAAAGATTTTGATCATGAGCATACCTTATGAAACATCATGCTAATTTTAGCCATGTCTACCTAAAGAAAGTGAAAGGCTGTTACAATGGCTTATATACGATGTAACAATGCCAAAGAAAACTGGAAGATCCTTATAATTAAATGAGCTGTTTCCAAACACTTAAGAAATCCCATCAATCTATAATTCAAATGTACCATCTTGAACCCAAGACACATCAAATCCACACAAGCATATAGGAGACTAAAACATAAATCAAACTTCATAAATATATCAGAAATTTAGCTTTCTTAAGGGAAAAATAATTTTCCATTCAGCTTGCTGCTATTAACAAACTCAAGGTTGTTTACATTTGATTTCTTAAATTTAGGAATCTCTTAAAATGAACAGTGTGTGCTGAATGTAGAAGATCTGTAAAAACTTGCTGACTTCAACATTTTCAAGTTATCTTCTTTCCTTTTTGAACCTTCAGGAGATTCAAGGCTACTGGTCTCTTTTTAATCAAACTTCCCATTCTGTAACTTTTCTATGCCCATCTTTCCTATACGTTTTTAAAGTGACATCATTAGTATCTTCTGTCCTACACTCATATTTTAATGACTGTATTGTACACACTGCCATAGTTTCTAAAGTGCTACTAATGCTATTCTGATTTGCTTCTGTTGACAGTGTTTGTTTAATAAGTCTACTCATTTGCCAAAATTACCATACCCAGAGACCATGGACAATCTAACAATTCACTTTCGGTCAACTAAGGTTCTGATACCTAACTAAATTTTGCTCAGCATGAACTGTAATTATCTAAACTGACTTCTACATGAAGTGATTTGTCTGAGGTGATTGAATTTCCTGAACATCACACACTGAAGTAAAAAATTTCAGCTCCCAAAATATTCTGGTTAAATTCAGGATTTTTTTTTTTTTCCAAGGTGCAGACTAGTATAATTAAGTTTTAATTTATCAACTGCTACAAGTTAAAGCATCTACATTTTAGAATTCTCCTTCTCCCTTTCTTTTGCCCATGGAACTTAAATGACAGACATGTATATCTGTGCATGCAATCACAGTTATGCAATGTTTCCAACTATTTTCAGGTGGATATTATAAATACATTCAGCTATGATCAGGTATATGCTCTAGGACAGGGAGGCAGGTGGAAGACATGACAGCTCAACTGGACTGACCAAATGAACTCTGTAATTCAACAGTTATAAAACCAAAGAATGAATCAGCAGCATAAGTCTTATGCCAAGAAACATCAAATGTGGCATTCTGCTAGTGAGCAGAAGAGAAAAGCATTTCAACTCTGTAAGAAAGAGTGACAGAAATGCAATCAACACCTCGAAAATAAACATTAGAGGTGAAAGTTCCCACTTCTTCCAGCGCCAACTGACATTTCCTTCATATGAAGAGAGATGGCTAGAAAAATGAGAGAAGCCCCGCAGCAGTGAGCTCAGCAGAATCTAATCCCACTGCCCCTTAGGCAGCTTCCCAGGCAGGCTTGGGCAGGCACACCGCACTCTGCAGTGTCACAGTTCTACTTTTATCAGCATCCAGGCAAGTGAGATGGGTAAGTGCAAGGAGGTCTAAGTCGTCCTTACAAGCATAACTGTAGTGCATATGTAACTTCATTATCTCTCAGAATTTAGAAGCCAGTCTAGTCAATTCTCAGTTGCAATGGAGCATCAAAAGGGCAATTCAAGCGTACACCGAAATGTTGCCATTACTAGTCAGGTGCAAAGTGAACACTAGGAAAAATGCAAGAGAGGATACCCTCTAAAAACAGTTCCCTAACATACGGTACTTAGCACAACTTAATTTCAAAGCCTGGCTTGGATCACTCATAACAAGTGTTCTAACCATATTCTGAAGTATTAAACATGTATATAGTTGAAGAACAAGGTTATTCATGAGCTTAAATGCTTGTTCCTAAATTAACTTGAATTAATCTATGAATAATTGACTGAAGTTATTTACAGTAAAAATAAAAAACAAGGCTTGTGTCTTGTAATAAGCCTTTATGAAATACTAGCAAAAGCCCGAGCCATATAAAATACATCAGCTAACATTTATGTGTAGACTAGTTTAAATAAAAATCAAGTTAGAACAATAAATTTAAAAATGTCCAAATGCAGAAAATAACAAACATGAGTGGAAAAAGGCTATACTAAGTCATTGTTTAGGTACGTATCTTTAGTATTTCAAGATAAAAGTTAGCTCTTTGTTATTTTGAAGTTTTTTTGCTCCCAGCACTAATAATTCTATGTATGTGACCTAACTCTTCTTCCTGGAAGGATTTTTGGTATGTCTGGAAAAAAAACCAAATCAATGCCAAAACAGCAGTTTGGCAGACACAGACTCTACCATCTAGAATTTGGCAAAGTTGTATAATTGTTTGAATACAATTTTCTGCATCTATGTAATTTTTTTTCCCTTAAACATATAATATATTTTATGACTAACAGACAAAAAAAAAAAGAGCAAGTGTTCTACCTTGCTTTGTCTCTTCCTGTAAAAATACTGATAACAAAGACTATTGGTCAAAATTTTATTATTTTTTTCACAAAGTTCAGAATTAGCTTTTGTTCAGTTATCAAAAACTGTATTCTTGCTCTGAAAAAGAAAAGTAACTTTCACATAATCTAGTGCTGAATTACTAAAACTGATGTCCAAACAACATAGCAAAAACAAGTAGTATCCTTAGCCATTTGCTTAAATCACAGACGTAGTATTAATAAAGCTCAGGAAAGCAAAATAATCACTTTCAATATATAGTGATAGTGTTGCAAAGATAATACACTCAATTTTAATTATGTTTTTCTGTAAAAAGCAAACCAAAACCTAAAGACTACTATACTTAACTTTCGATGCCCGGATTACTTTTAATCTATACATAATGTGTAGCTGAAGTTTGTTTCTTAAAAGTCCAGTTAGCTTATTGAAACTTAAGTTTGTGCTGAGTCTATGAGAACTTTATCAAAAAGTTTCTACTCCAAAACAGCATATCAAATACAAGTCAAAACATCTAACGCTGAAGGATTGTGAACTGAAGCATTTTTGAGTTTGGATGAAAAATCCTTTAGATCCTTTAGATGAAAAAAAATATATATTTTCCTAGAGAAAGAACATGCATACTATTAATGTATTTCTAGTTTATAAGACCAAAAAAAAGTGCAAGTAGTTGACTTACAGAAGAACCTTTACAGTAAGACTACACTATTTTATTATTAGTATAGTACTGTTCATCAGCTCCAGACTGTATCATCAATTCTTACGCTAGGCAATACAATGACTGCAAGCATTCTTAGGCAAAATACTTATTCAATTTTTTTATACATGATAAAAAGAAATATTTTCCCTTTTTTACAAGTAAGCAACAGGGAAAAATACATGATATGTCAGCCATTCAAGAAATTTGTAGGACATTTAGGTTAAAGCAGGAACAGGAGCAGCTCTTTGTGTTGGTTAGATAGTAAAATGAACCTCCAAAATAGTGACACTTGAGACATGCCGAAAGTTTAGGTAACTTGGCAGTTCCTTACCCATCATAGCTTTGAAAGTTTAAACTACCTTGTAACCCTGATTACAAGCTCTAAGTAACCCTCTAGTTAATATAAACGGTAATTTGGTCAGGAACCTTACTTTACCAGGGACACCGATGGAATGATGCGTAGCAGAGGGGATATGGCTTTCCATGATATAAGCTGCCTGCTAGCTTGGGACAGTTATATGATGTACAATTTGTTCACACTTCCAAGCTAATATGCCTTTAGGTCTTCACAGTGAGCTGCCATCAGGTATAATTCTTGCTCTACCAACTGCATTATCTGAATTTTGTTTCCATTGGAAAATGGAGGGGCAGCTGGGGTGGAATGAAGCTACATACCTCCTCTTTGGTTTCAAAATATCAGTTTATAAAATCAATTTGACAGTTCAGTGGTAAAACTTTAGTGAAATATGTGTCACTAATCATATACCTTGCTGTCAATCTCTCACTGTTTAATTGAAGTGCTTTGTGCTCACATCTAGCACAGATGAGGAGGGAAATCACTCCTTAACTATGAAATAAGAATTTTTCAGAAGCTGATGAATATTTCATTTCCAATCTTTTTACCAAATGAAGTTAAGGATAAACTCTTTTCACTTAAGATTAAAATAACTGGATTCATAGGCTGAGAAGTTGCTACCCTCAGTCCTGGCAAGCAGAAACTTGTTACCTTTTTAGCCTATTCATTTTAGCATCACGATGAGGGTACACTCCGTGATTTGTGGAGAACAGTCACAGATACTGGATGCATGTGACTTTTGCATTCTTCTTTGCCCTTACATACACTAAGCTATTATCCCTCCTGAGTCTCATCTTGTTAGGTATATTCATCCATTAGCTTTGTTCTGCACGATGCTTGGCCTGCCTCAACTTCACCTTCCAGAGCTGCGTTATTAGAGTTTCACATTGTACCCATTATAAGTTGCTTTAAATGATGATAAGGAAAAAAAATACTATATGATTTCGCTGAGCAAATTCAAATCTTGGAATGCAATAATTTGTTCATCATGTTTTATGATTATGTTTAAAATTATTATGTTGCCTTTTAATAATGCAAGAGTACTACTACTAAAAACACAGAGCAAAGACAGAACTGACAAATCTCACTTTGCAATTATATTGTGCAAAGATGTGACAAATAAAAGGATTAGGTCAACTTTAAGACAATTTCAAATAAAAGCTTAGAACTGAATTCTTAGTACAATGCCTGCCTAGCAATTATGATAGGAAAGTGAACTAGGCACACAAGTCACTGCACTAGCTCATATGAAACATTTAGTTCTTATGATGTGCTTGTTTTGTGCTGGTTTAATTGTTGTCCTTAGAACTAAGGAAGAGACCTTCTTTGAGGTCTTTTTTAATATAGTCAGCATTTCAGTCTAATCTTGCTATATATTTGGAAAATGTGAATTTTCTCTAACCGGATGAAGGTAATGTATAAATGTAATGAGAATACGTGGAAAGCACATTATGAAAATATCAATGGAAAACTTTTAGTTAAAAGTAATTTAGTGGCTAAATAGCTCTAGAGTGTTATTCTGGAAACCAATATGATACTCAAATCAAGTTCGCACTTAATTTCAGTATCTATGGCATAGCATATTGATTTCAGTTCCATCCGACAGCAAAAGGATCTAAAATAGTGAGTAACGATTTTGTGCTAAAAAGCTTATTCCCATTAAAACAGTTCTTCTGAGGTACAAGATATATCACTATCCAATATTCCAAGGACAAATCCTTCCATTACTATCAAACAAATATAATAAGGGGGAGAGGTGAATGAAATATCTGCCACAACGGTTGTACAAAGTCATATGTTCTAAAGCAACAACTGTCTAGTTCAGTCTATTACATGAATATCCTTACGGAAGTCTGCAAAAAACAGTTGCAATACAACAACTAAATACAACTACTTATAAGAATATGTACCAATCCTGAACAGTGTTGCACGATAAACAAGAAAACAAGAGAAGCATCAGAATAGAAATCAATAGATCAACCCTGGTGTTCTAGGAATTAGCTCTGACTAGTTAACAAAATAATCTGAGAATACAATATCTAATATATGTTTAATCATCATTATTTGGAGAACAATTCACTACTGAATATATTTGCATGCAACATGTGGGTGAACACAATAAGTGCTCCATTAGCATGGAATAATCTAGTAATTGATATCTAGGCATTAAACTGCTAGATTCTCTTCATTAGTGGTTTAATATATTCTATTCCTCTGGAATACTATATGAAAGAACAAGCCTACTGCCCCAATGTCCTACACACCTCTTTGAGAACAACATACTTAATTTGGCATCATTGGCATTCCTATCTGAATGGACTGATTTGATAGGTTAAAGTTAAAAAGAACCATTCATTTGAGAAGACCCTGCTTTCAAAAGGAAAAAGACAAAAAATGCCATCCTCAGTCCCCTGGTTCTTCTGTTTATATTCTTCTTTTCAGTGGGACTTTTTTCAATAGAGATATCATAGTGATGATTATACATAGAAGGCCAGCTGGGCCAAGAAGCCTCTCATAGTGACTCTTAGGGTAGAAGGCACACACTTTGCCAGGCGGCAGCAGCACAAATTGGGTCCCTCCAACCAAGTTTACCTTTTCTGTTGCTCAAATGAATAACCTATACACACTTTGCAATCAGTGAGTGACCAGAAAGCTGTCTTCCACTACCACCACATACTGTAAAACTGTCACTACACAGGATCATGTACTCAGGTGGCAATCCATGTATTTAGAGTCACTTACAAGCCATGAAAACTTCCTCCATAACTTTGGGAAGTTGCTGAGGCACCTTACAATCCTAGATGACAAAGTGTACAGAAAAAGGAGGCCAACTGTACGATCTATAATTCTACAGATGGAGAAATCTGATGATATTTTTTCTGTCAAATCAAGGTTCTGGTCTACTGAGACACCTCATTCTCCCTCAGCAATTATACACCTCTAATACTTCCAGAGTCCCCCACCTCTATCCCCAATTCTTTTAGATATTCCATAAATGAAAAGTGTAATGTTTAATATCTGTAAATCCTGTAAGATTTGTACCTGTTCTCTCCCAGATCTGTAGGATGTCAGTAGGACTATCCTTCAACTTAAAGGAAACTGATGCTGTCAGCTTCTGTAACACCAGCACTGGAACTTAAAACAAGAAAGCCATCTCTATTATTCTTTATATCTGCTTTTTCCCTCATTCTACTGTTGTGAGAAAGGAAGAATCATAAGTATGACCTTCAGAAACAGTCATTGTTCCTATGGAAGAAGGAGGCAGAGCTTCAGTCACTAAGAGCACATTGGAATGAAACCCAAGTTCTTGAATTTTATCTTCTTCTGTTGCAAATATTGTGTCACAGGTTTATCTTTCACCTTTATTACAGCAGGTAGCCCAAGCAAAGGACTGACTTCTACTGTCATCAGTCAGTTGGAAAATACTCTAAGGGAAAAAATAAATATGATGGGTTTCCACAGTTACAAAATTGCTGTTGACTTGTATCAGTAGCAATAACGGTTCTACATAATAGAATTTCTAGGAGGGATTAGTTTGCTTTCCTAAGCAATGAAATAACGCATATTCGAGTGTCCAAAGAAAGTCTTGTACTCAGAACTCTATGCTATTTTTTTCCCATATGTCTACTTGTCACTCAAGTTGGATTTTTGTTGCTTTTTTTTTTTTTAAGCCACTACTAGGAAATTGGGAAGAACTCAAGAACATTTATAAAAACTGGCAGTGCTGTTTAAGATTAGACATATCCTTTTCTAGACTCCTACATAATAAGAAATTCAGCTACAAAAGTTCACAGAAGTTACTGACAGCCAACTCCATGTATTCAGTAATACCAAGTAACAATGGAATTTTAAATATAAGCTTTTTGGTTTTTTTAGATTGCAAACTCATTTGCCATACTGTTTATCTTACTATCAAGTTGATAAGAAATGTTAAAATATCATTAGATTCCTCAGCTGTTTTCTAAGATGGAGAACAACAGTCAGTGGCAAAGCACCATAAGGTAACATTCAATGCTATTGACAGATATTCAGCAAGGAAGAGCTAATATCCAACCCTGTGCTTTCCACATGCAAATGGAAATTAAGATCCACTCAACCGAAGTCAGAGGAATGACAGTCCCTCTTCACTTCTATTTCTTTCATGTCTGAAGGCCAGCATTTTGAAATGTAATATTTAAAAAAAATAAAGATTCAGAAGATCTACACATGTCCAACAAATTAACCTTCCTTTGACTTACATAAACCAGGGAACTTCATAGGCATAACCACCAGTGCAACCACGGCAACATACAAAACAATTTTATATCCTCTACTATCATAAGGTCTCAAATCATTTAACCCTGTCTCCCACATTTCTGTGTATTTCTCTTTTTCCTTCCTGTCTATATGGAAGCCAGTTAGAAGAAACTGGTTTTTAATTATTTCTATTTAAATGTACTTGAAAGAAAGTAGACAAAAGAATAGCTACATTGTATGCCTCACAAATAAAATGGTTAGACCATATGAAAAAAGAAAGTTCTTGAAAAAAGAAACCCCACCAAATTCCTGATGCTACGTCATGCTTGTTCCTCTGTAAAAATAAATATTTTGTTTTCTAAGAAAATAAAATATTTCAGCTGGACTTCAAACCAACCTACATTACTGCATTCTGTACTATCTTTTTTTCCCCCACAATTTTAATAACCAAATTCTACCCTTTTCTCTTTGCCTTTCCATTGTATCCAACCAAGTTTTCATTGTATTTCTGTTTTTCTCTTTAGAGCAAGCAAACAAGCAAAGCCAGCCAGAGAGCTTGCCCTTTGAAATGGGCAGTGCTGTATATCTAATTTGAATTAGTCATGCATTCATTCCAAACTAGAAGCAATGTTTATGCTTATTTTTTTTTCATTACACTTTGGCTCTTCGGCAAGTTCCATATTCATTAACACACGTTGGCAGACAAGAATTTAGGCTGGTATGGGATTTATTCAGGAAACAGACGCAGTATGGGCATGAGGGAACATTTCTTTCTTATAAGTGCTGTGCACACCTTCTCATGTGGATTTGTGAGGCATTTTATTTGCATAAACAGCTGTCTTCTTACCTCATTTCTGCAACAACAAATAGTACTGTGCAAGAAAGCTGCCATAAGAGATCTTGCTCTTATTCTTCAAACCACTCCCCCCACTTGTCTTTGCAGCTGGCTCTTCAAACTCAAAAAAATGAGCATTACATTCTTTCCCAATTCTATTATAATCCGTATTGCAAGAATGAGATACTAAGACTTAATTCCTGTAGATAATTAGAGGACAAATATATTTTTAACTTTTTACCATGTCAAAAATTATTGTATCTACTGTTATTCTGAAATTAGAGAAACGTTCTAATAATTTAACAGGGAAAAAACGTTCAATCAGGTAAACAACAGAATTTTGAAAAATAAAAATACTACAGATCGCTTTTAGAGTTCAAATAAATGAAAAAAAGAGCAAGTATATGTTTGTACTTCATCTCTGTAAAGAATATTTCAGAGGAAAATAAACAAAACAGGTATATGGTAGCATATTTCAGAGAGAGTAACATTAACACAGACAGTGTTCCAGGCTATCAAAAAGAAACAATAGTGGAGTTATTTTTAATTTTTTTTTTTCAACAGGAATATTTAGATTACTTTAATCAGAGATTTTACATAAAGATGCTCTTACACAGTATGTCCCTAACTATTCCACTTACACCATGCCCCTGATGTGACTAATCTGTATTTGTTCAACTATTGCTGTGAGGTTATTTCTTATATGATATTATAATGAATACTTACATCTCTTCTAAAATTGTATAGGCCTAGATCAAATACATATCTTTGGAAGTGTTGGGTGATTTAGATCTCAGTAAAGAGAAAAGGAACTGATGCTGAATTTCTTTGTTAAGAATAAACAGTAGGAATTTGATGGGGGTAGGAGGGAGGTCAATCCTTGATCCTTTTCCCAGGTATGATCTGTGTGAACCCGACTCTGGAATTCTGTCCTTCTGCTTGTAAACCTACCTCTCCTGATGGTTTTTGAAAAAAAAAAATCACTACAAAATATTTAAAACTAACGGCAGTATGAGGTTACAAAAAGCAGCATAGAAAGGATGAGGTAGAGAGAAAAACGAACACAAGAAATCTAACTAAGATCTGTAGCTTGTCTCCCTGCTTTTCTAGCCCTATATTTTGACCTGAACAATCCTCAAAAATCTCTCTTTTCCCTTCAGTCTCAGATTTATTTCACTGATCACTTCCTTAGTTTCTCTTCCTCCTTTCCTGTGGTATCTCATGGAATGTCCCGAAGCTAAGAAGACAATGTACCTCACCATATTTCCTTGCATCCCAGGAATCAAGACAAACAATAATCTTCATCAGAAGTATTGTTAATCTCCCTTCTATAGAGTTTCCAAGTAGTCCTGTAAAATCCTTATTCTCATAGTGAGTCTCAAATCTTAAACAGGAAACAGCAAATGTCATCTAGCACTGCAGGTGACATGAATCCTAAATTTTTTTTCCATTCACTGCTGAGAAAGTTGAATATAAATAAATAGACTGTTTCAAATAAACCAAATAAAAAATCTTGAAGGAATAGACAGGGGAAGAGAGAGCCTACTCATGCATTAATGAATCAGGAGCAGCAAAGCACCCATGACATCGTAAAATATTAAAGTTGTCTTAAATAGGGATCTAATTGAAAGATATTTTGAGAACATCAATTTCTTTTTCAATTTATAAAGAAAATTAAATATGTTCTCACATGAAAACAAAATTAAATTTATCTTTCCTTATAATTTCTTTAAGACAATCAATAAAATTTTCTATTTCAGATGCTAAAAGATTCCAAGAGCACCTAAAAGTGACTAAGATCCAAAAACTCCAATAAACCATTGGTCTGTTTGAACTCCATGCTCTCTGTCTCTCCTTTTATAGACAATAGAAACTATATTTAACAGTTTCATCAGAATTCTCCATGAGTGCAGGGGACAATCACAAATAACTTCACTGACAAAATCTCAGAAAAATAAAAAAGTAAGTTTGTGTGCAAACATTCTGATGTAAGTAATACTTACAAAACAGTTTCCAAGATAAGCATTTGATATCCAACTTCTAAAATGGATTTATGAATGTCCTTCTCTTAAAAAATAATTATCCTAAATTGATATTTTTCAATGTTGAGGGGAGGAAAGAAGGAAAACATACGAAATGCCTTCTGTATGCAGTACTCTAGAATTTTTGGGAGGGCAGTTGTGAATACGTTTTTAGGTGGTTTTTTTTCCTCCCTCCCACAACTAGAGCATTTTATCTGTTCATGTGGTCTGTTTTCATTACAATATAGGCTCCTTCTCCACTTTTTATTTTCCATAAATAAAGCTGGAAGTAGCAGACTCTGATATGAATTTGGGATTAAAAATAATATATATGGAGAAGCATACAGGTTCTTGCATCCCTTCCTACGTGGCTTTTTAGGTGTGATCCTAGGCAATCATATTTTAATAAGAACTTTATCATATCATATTGTTGATTTCAAGTATTAAAATTCACTAATGCTGAGCTAGAGAAAACACAGACTTCAAAATGGTAACAATTTATAAAATAAGCCTTGAGTTATTTTCCTTTGTCTTACAGAAATTTGAGGTTCAGACACCCTAGGTTTTTATGCTTTTCTACAAAACTATAGGAATAGAAATGATATATAAAAAATGAGAGATTGTAATACAGGTATTTTGGCTTAAATAAACATGCAGAAAGTGCTCTGGGATTATATAAAGAGGTACATAATAGCCAATTGATGTCCCTTTCCTGATCTTGAGTTGATGGCAGACCCCTGCACCCAGGATCATACATGGAAATGCAGAAAAATTTACAGGCTGAAGTAAAGTATCAAAAAATATACAAGCAAAGTGTTTATGCTTCTTTTTAACTTTTTGAAAGCAAATATTGGCCAGTCTGAATAGACATCCTAGTCCAGGTAGGATGAACACCACCACACATCTTCAGTCAGAGGCCAGTCTTGCTAGTAAGTGAGAAGTTTAGAAGGAAGGTGAGCATGATATAAAAGGGAATCTAACATGAATATGAATGGCAAATGAAGAAAAAGACTTTGTAATGCCACTAAACAACTTCAACTTCTGCCTGCAGTTTCTGTTATGTTACCAAGGAAGACTGGCAAGTACCAGAACTGCTTTTACAACTACATATTTCCTTCACCTAACAATTGATCATACACACGCATAATAGCCTAAAACAACATTTATAATGACTGAAAATTTTACACTTCTAAACAATATAATGCAGACTGTATTTTCATAGAGAAAAGGAAGGCCTGTTTACTCTTCCAGACTTTTTCTCATTTCTGTATATCTTTCACATGGAAGCACCCTTGAATGAAAAACGTATGACAAGGTTCTAACAACATACCACGGCAGTCTCAATTCTTTTCTTACCACACAAGGAGACAAATCAGATGAGCCCTGTTCCTCTGTTAAAATAATATCCTTCCCTCTCTTTTGACTCATGCAGTCAGACATTCCACCAAAAATCATCCAGGACTCCACTACATCAAGGGTGCCACAGACACAGAATTTTGCAGTGCTTTTCCTGAGCCACAGCTCCCTGGGGACTGCATATGCTTCTGAAGAGCAGGGTCATAGGTGAAAACCAGAAATGTTTCAGAAGTAAACCGAGGGTTCTACCATAACAACATCAGAAAATCCCCGTCTTGAAACTCTTCCCTCAGTGTCCAGATGATTTACACCGACTCGTTTAAATTGAAAAAAATCAACGTAGCAGTCAGTAACAAGATTCAAAAATAGGTCTGTTCTTACCTACTACCAGTACCTGCCAAGTGGCTTTGATGATATCAGAAACTACTTTCCTTCCATCTCTTCTTCCCACTTTCTGTGCAGGTCCTCATTGAGTTTGGAAAATCGTTTCCCAAATTTGGGTACCAAACAGATCATGGTCTTTGTGTCCTTTATTTGCCTACTTGTATGCACACAGGTTTACAAGAACACTTCTATCTTTGTATCCTAAGGATAAAGTAGCCATCTTCTTAGTATCATGCCACTGACCCATGTGAAGATAATTTCAGTCCCATTGGTACAGTGGCTGCTCTATTGGAAGACAAGACACGTAAACCAACCTTCCACAGTCTTGAAGACTTTTCTGGCAAGTCTCATTAATGTCTCAACTCTGATTTGCTGAACACAACTGGCAGGTGCTAAAATGTTGACAGGACAAGGTAAACAAAATTCAACATTCCCCATAAAGATTTTTCATTTTGCTGACTCCTTAAAAGACGTCTTTAGTTAGAACATGTGCTTTTTTAAAGAAGAAATCACACCCAACAAGGACAAAAACTTTGAATCCTAGCTAGAAGACCATCTGAAATGTTTTAAAACCTAAGTTTCAGTAAGGCTGTGTTTACGTGGTAAAATTAAAAACTTTGTTCCAAGTTATTCACAGTGAAACTATCACCACTGCACAGTAAATAGGGAGCTCCTCCATTGAATACTGTAGTTGCTCAGCTTCCATGAAACTTCTTGATATGGATACAATAGACCTACAAATCTGTCCTCCTGATTTTTTAGCAGCTTACATAAAAAGTTTACAAAAAGTCATGTCAAAGAAATATTGCCATTTACTTATTAAATGTCACACCAAAAAAAAAAAAAAAAGACATAGACATACTAGGAATTCAGGGGCTTATTATTAAATTCTGTTGTATTACTGGCTCTATGTTCACTATTAAGTTCTGTTGTTACTGGTTGCAAACTAATGCCATTTTAGATACGTTCTCTTTCCAGGACGCCTACATAGGGCTGTTGTAAATGACAGAGGAGCTACAACACACCTGCTCTCTTTTGAGGCAAGCACCCTGGGGCCAAGCCAGTAACCCTGGAGTATCTAGACTGGTGCTACGTACTGAAGTTTAGCCATTTGAATGGCTTTTGGTCTCAAAAAGTTTTAGATTACTAAATTTGATAAGGTACCCCACACCATTTGATAATGTTAAAATTTTAATATTTTTTTTTCCAAACCATAAGGCATGCCTTAGGACTTGTTCAAGTTCAGCTGAATGCCATTTGCTAATTATGTATCCTAGAAGGCTTATCTTCTTCATTCCAAATTCACATTTCCTCTCTAGCAGCCAGTCCAACTTGCTGTAAACATCTCCAAACAGTATGTAGTTACTCTGTTCATTTTTATCTGTGTTGGAAACCATCATATCATATGCGTGGCCAAGAAAGCCAGGCAAAGCTGTCACAACCTGAAAGTCTCTTTTGGAAGTGTTTGGCACAAAAGACATGCTAAAAGGAAGCCAGTTGAAAGTGTCATCCAAACAAGGTAATAAACAACACACATTCTACAGCAAAGGGGAGTTGCCAAAAAAGCTTACTGAAGCATTGGAGTTGCAGATCAGTCTCTCTTAACTAACAAGCCTTGTCTCCTGCAAATAAGACTCACAAAGATGGCACAGAAAGATCCACAAAAGTGGATATTTTTTCCCCAGCAAACATCAATAGCATGATCACATAACATCTTTTGAAATAGCCCAGTAGCTTCTATTCCATTGGATTTTTTTCTATCACTCTTCCAAAGATAAAGGAAGAAACAAGAAAACACAGGACTAATACATCGCAAACTTCATACATCACCAGGAAAAATATTTCTTATGCTTTATTTCTCTGAAATCCAGACTTCTGTGATTTACAATCTAACAACATTTTCAATAGACATAACTTAATGATCTTTCATATTTTGAACAAGATGGCCACAAACACTGTAAGTTATCCCTTGGAGATATTTCTCTGATCTTTGTAGAATTAGGTGTTGGAATTGCATTGCTTGCTGTTCCAATATCTCTTGCTAGTACCACCAGGTTTTTTTCTCCACTTAAATTGCTGCTTAAGAAAACACACACTTATTTATTATTAGCTTCTAGAACTGAAGACCTAATGTTACCTAACAATAACACTCTTTCCACATCTCCTGCATTGTGCATCTGAACACTGTGTCTAAATTACAGCATTTGGTTTCATCTTCCACAAGTTTTCTATTCTTCCCCCTTATTAATTCTTTCCTCTCTCATTTAGTATTTGTACACTTTGCTTGGGAGGTAGATTTGATCTGACTGCTCCTTTCGCATTAGTATTTTTACTTGTTCCTGTATCTGAATTGTTTGATAAACATATCAGTGGCACAGAGGTAATTGTAAATCAAATCACTTCTTTGATCCTCACATTTGCTATAGCTTTTGTTAGTGCAGTACTTAGTTGTAACTGAAACTGTTGATAAATGTGAGCCTCTTATGCCAACAACTATGCTCTTACTAGCTCTTTTTTTCAACATCCCGTATTTGCAATGCTCAGCAAAGCTGAGCTGAATCAATAAAGCTTCAACTGTTTCCCCTTGTTCCTAAGAGTTATGAAAACAACTCCAGATTTTTGTTATTTCATCTATGTATGTTACTACATACATACAGATGTGCATATAAAATATTTTGTCTGCCTATGACTACATATTAAGACTCGCTTTCACTTAATTATTTTCTTTGTTTCTTCTTTTCTCCATAAACAGGCTCAATGAACACTCTTTGAACTTCCATTTGCTAAAGTTCTTTTATATACCTTCAACCCAAAATGACAGTGAAGAACCACTCTCATGTTATATAGCATTCATACAACTAAAAAAGAACCTAAAATGACAGTTTGGTGCTGTTTCTCTCAGTAAAATGGAAAGAGTCTATAATCAAGTACAATTTGAAGATTTGGAAGTAGTTACTTTGACATTGCAGCTATAAGGAAAGAATGTTCTAATTTCCATATTAGAAAGGGAGGACAGCCCAAAAATATGTTGCAACCCCTAGCTTTTGGGAAATCTTTATGTATGTATACACATACACAGAGAAATTACACATAGAAGGGCAACTCTGGTCTATAAATCTATTGTTTGTTGTGGGGTTTTTTTTTTTTAATGCTGAGTAATTCATTCTGGCAACATGTGAGAGAATTAGTTTATTCAAGGGGGTTCTGTTTGTTTTGCATTTTTTTGTTCTTTGAGGGCTGCAGAACAGATAGCAGCACCACGCAATAGAGTTGAGCATTGTTGTACTAAAAAGAAGCATTCAGAGACAAATGGGTGTTTTGTTAACATTTCAGACCCTTGCAAAACACATTGACCTTGCAATATAACAAGACTAAAACAGAAAAATATTTTAAAACAGTTTGTTTTATGAGGTTCAGCACAGAAATGACGATCCTTCATAAAGTCAACATCTGAATGATTCAGTATTCCCACAGTGCTTTCAATGGAATGCTAGGCTGGAATGCTGCATTTCAAACTGCTTTGGTTTTTATGCTTCGTTCTGCTCACAAGTCCATTGATAGAAGATGGTTGGAACCATGTAATGATTTTATTACAGTTGCCTCTGTTCTTCCATTTCTCATCATTCCTCCTATTTGTTTGTTACAGTCAATTGTTACGGATTGCTTCAAATTAAATTGTAAGCAATTTGGGGACGTACTACAGTGGATATTCACAGAGTGTATTAGCATAAGGAAACTAAATTCTCTATCCTTCTGTTTTCACTGAAAAGCAAGGAGTGGTTTCAACTGCCTTCCCACTCCAGAACTAATACCAAGCTCAACTAGAGCTGAAGCCTTACCCTCCTCTGGCAATAGGAGAAGCCTGTGGAGACTAGCTATCTTTGACTGAGGTTTACTAAAATGATGGGAGAGAGGGGCTAGGGGCCATGATCTTTACCTATGTTAATGCGAAAATAAAACTACACAAGACAGCAATAGGCATCAGATCAAAAACCCATCTAGCCTAGTATGCTGCCTTTCATGGCAAGCTACAGCAATTAGCTGGGGAAGTAAACAAAACAATTAAAAGGAAATAATTGCCTCAAGTATTCCCTGAGCTTGTAACAGAAAGACTTCCTCAACTGAAGGTGGCATCTCTGTATTTAGGGTGTTTCATGGATTTTCTCACCACATAATTTTCCAGTTTCTCATATTTTGCGCATTTATAACTTCAGCGTTCAGAGCATCCTGTAGCACAGCATTCTCCATACTCTTTGCTTCCTACTCTTTACATGAAGAGCCTCCTTCTCTCATTCTGAGAAACATACAATTTACCAGTTTCATTTAAGTCTGTTCCCATTTCACAGCATCATATATTTGTTTAGGTTGGAAAAGACCTTTAAGACCATTGAGTTCAACTGTAAACCTAAAACTGCCAAGTCCACCACTAAGTCATGTCCCTAAGCCCCAGATCTACACATCTCAGGGATGGTGACTCATCCACTCCCCTGGGCAGCTTGTTCCAATACTAGACAACTATTTCTGTGAAGGGAGGGTGGTGGGAGATGTCCGTACCCCTCATGTTTTTACTTTTTCGTGTATATGCCTTAGCCCAAAGATGAATTTGCAGATACTGCATGTTTAGTTCCAAGACCATAATTAAGTCTGTGTTTCACAAAGAGTATTCCACATAGGCAGGAACACTACTGTGAGAAACTAAACACTGAAATGCAAGGAAAAGTGGACTGAGCTAAGAGTTTAGTAAACTAAGGAGATAGAGTATCCTTGACCAAGCAGAAAACTAACAAGTGCTAAACAGCACTTCCCATCATGCATTGTGAGGACAACTGATAAGCAAAATCAGAAGCATAACACTCTTATTACCACCACTGAAAGAAAATAGTACTTTTAATTTAATATTAAAAAAGTGTTATAATATCCAGCTCCTTCCAAGATGTTGTGGCAGTCAAAATCACTTGGACAGAAAATTCAGCAATCAGGTTTCAATAATCACATCTTAAGTAAAGAACACAAAGAGTTTTCCACTCCACAATATTCCCTGAAATACATCAGATTGATATTCAATGTTTAAAAATTGTTCCAAAATACTTACTTACCATCTGCTTTGGATAACAATCTTTGTTGACTTAACTTCCAGGCACAGGAGCCTAACATGCATGACAAACAAGTGTAAGACTTAACACAAATACAAACTACTAATTTCAGTACATAATTTTTTTATGTTTAGTGATGGAGAGGAACAGCACTGAGGCACTGAAATTGTCCTGAAAACACGCCATCCTGAAACTAGAAAGAAGTCTAAACTGTTAGCAACATTTTCTGGTGCTAGTGTAAGACAAAGGAAGCTGATCAAAGACTTTAGAGAAAACAGAAAAAAGTGAACTGGAAGAATGAAAGAAATGTCCTAATAAAAAAAAAAAAAGAAAGAAAGAAAAAGCATTATCACTTTTTACCTTTTGTCTAGTCATTTATACCAGTAACTGTCATATCAAGAAGGCATTTTTATACCCTTTTTTACTGAAACAAATGAGCACATAAAACAGTGGACAAGGTGCCTTTATTTCATGTTACTAATGTATAGGCAGAGAAATTATTTCTGACCAGAAGAATATGTCTCTAAAGCCTGAAGGACATGTAAAATGATATTGAAGCTAGCATAACTTAACTGAACCTAATAATTTCCCAGGAAAAAGCCTTCAATTTATGCAATTTCTTCTGTATCTATTTTTTTCTGATTACATTACAATAATTAGAAAAAGCCTGACAAGCTATTTCAGGAAAAATTTTAAGGTCCTGATCTTGCAAGCACTGTAGATATGCCAAACATTAGCATGTCAGTGATACTATACTATCCAAACCTATAAGACTACTATCATGCTTTACATTACAAAAGGGAAAAAAAAAAAAAAAAGAAAAATGATATCTGCATTATCAAAGTCTCAGCCTATACAAACTTTATTCCTTTATACAAACTCAATTTCCCAGTTGCTAGAAGAGAAGACAATTGTTAGGAAGAGTGAAAAAAGTTCATTTTGTTTTTTCAAACAGCAGCGTCACGAAAGTGTCAAGGCTTTACCAAGGGAGCTGACATGCAACCAAGCATAAAATAAAATGAAAAAAAGAACTTAAAGAGAGGCAAAGAAAAAGAAAGTCAGCTTAGGGGAAATTCATAGACCAGGAGAAATACCTCATGACAAACTGCCTGAGGTGGAAGTGGAGATACTTAAAGAGATGCTGATGCTTTCAGAGACAGAAGTAGGAAGAAGAAAAGATTGAAAGTTGTGGATCTGAATCCCTGAAGGGAACATTAAGCTAAAAAAAAAGTCTATTCAAGCACATTAAGGCAGAGCCTATTTTTACATTCTGCAGCTGAAGCAAATATTCAGAACTAAGGAAGATTACTACTATTTAAAAAGTTGCAAAGACAATCTCGTATAGACTTGTCAAGTTAGACAAGAAAAGACACGACCGAGAAAATGAGGATTTTATTGTTCAAGATTTTAAGCTAATGTGATAATCACGCCAACTCCCCCTCCAATTCCTTCCTCCTCAGTAGAGCAACTGGCTAAGTGATAGAGCGAGACAAGTTTCCCAAATTCCACTATTACCTGAAGGAACATTTCATTTACTGTATATTAGATACAAGTAGTTTTATATTACAAGGATCTTCTAGGGCTTCTGTAATCCAAAAGCACCTTCTACTTCTCCCTCTCACCCCAAGTACTTATCTAAGAATACTCTTAGACACACGTGTACACAAACTCCTGGTATACAGTGCACAGAACAGAACTAATCTTGAAGCAGGGAAGAAAGAAAGAAAAAAAGCACCACCATGTCTATGAGTACCAATATCAAGCCTGTTCCACAAAAATACATTATGAAACTATAAAGTTATTCCCATTTTCATTCCTCACCCTAGAACCAGACCAAGTAGACAAGGTATGTCCATCTGCACTGGACTCAAAAGCAGGCTAGCCTGGTAGCAAGGGTAAAAGATGGGGGCCCAGGTGGCGCACTTCTCAACCCTGTTAATGAGGAGTGGAGGCTTGAGCAAAAGAGAAGTATGTATCTAGTGGATTAATACATGTTTGCTGGTGGTGTAGGCAGGGATTTAGCTTCTATGACCACAGAATCTCTGGAGCAAGGGCTATTAAGTAAGGATGGGATTGTTTGACAAAGTGTCAAACACCTGGAGGTATTCAAGAGATGAGTTGACATGGTGCTCGGGGATATGCATTAGTGTTGGGTGGTGTTTTGTGTGGTGTGGGTGGTGGTGGGTTTTTGGTTTTTTTGTTTGTTTGTTTGTTTGTTTTTTGTTTGTGTTTTTTTTTTTTTTTAATTGGTTGGACTAGATGATCTTGAAAGGTCCCTTCCAACCTAGGTGATTCTGTGATTCTGAGTCACATGAAAATTTTTACCACAAATCCAGTGAGAAGTTTTTTAAACTAGATATTCTGGGACAGAGTTACTATAACCTGAAGAGATGTGAACAAGGGAGCAATTGGTAGAGCAGATGTACAGAGAATCGCAAGACAGGGAGTCTCTCACCCAGTAAAAACAACACAAATTCAGGCCCTTATCAAATGTCTGTATGCCGGTGAACATAGCATGGGGGACAAGCAGGAAGAATTACATCAGCAACTACGCACAAACTTCTATAGCATCAATCAGATTACACAGCAGGATTGGAGAGCTGCAAGGGAGGGATGCAGACTTTTTAGGAAAGAGTAGGTAGGTAAAGAGGAGGAATAAACAAGAATAATGAATGGATAGAGTTTTACTGTACAGTGGGGGAAGATCTTGAGAGCTCTTGGGTAAGAATTAGAGGACAGGTCTACATAGGGGATGCTGTAGTACGTGACTCCTACAGACCTAATCAAGAAGAGGAGGTTGATGAAGCCTTCTCCAGACAGCTGGGTAACTATAGCCACCCTGGTATCTGCTGGACATTCAATACAACTGGGCAGAAGCAATCCAGATTTCTGGAACAAATAGAAGGCAATTTCTTGATACATGAGATCAATTAAATGACTAGGGCAGATAGCCATAGATAGTCTGCCATACCTGCCACTCAAGGAGAAACAGCTGCACAATAGCAAGGACAGCCTTGATTGAAGTGACCAAGAGACTCAGTAGATAAAGATACGAAGAGGAATGAGCAGGGTCAACAACATTATTACAATCCTGGAATCCAAGAAGCTGGTTTTAGCCTCTGTGGGGACCTGCTTGGCAGGATCCCGTGGGAAACTGCCTGGGAGGGCAAAGGGACCCAGGAGAGCTGGCTGATGTTCAAGGTCAGCCTCGTTAGCACACAAGAACAGCTCATCTCACTTTGCAGGAAGTCAAGCAAGTATAGCAGAAGGTGAGCACAGATAGCAAGGAGAGATCCTCACTGAGTTCATGCACCGAAGGGAAGGACTCAGCAGCTGAAAGCAGGGACAGCTACTTGGGAGGAATACAAAGACGCTGCCTGCACAGGTAGGAAGGGAGTCTGATGTTTAGCTGGAGTTCAAACCAGCAAGGGAGATGAAGGGCAGGAAGAAGAGTTCCAGTATGTACACCACTAGCAAACAGAAGACTAAAGAAGAGTGTTGGCCCACTGCTCAGTGAGAGCTGTAGACCTCATAACAACCGACCGGGAAAAAGGCTGAGGTACTCAGTGCCTTTTCTGCATCAGTTTTCACTAGTAAATTTCAATGACAAGACAAGAACAAGTGCTTATAAATGGATCAATCCTTTCTGGAGCCCTTCATAGTGAAAATATTTTCACGCATTACCTATTATCTACTACATGTAACATACACATTTATATAGCACACAGTCTTGTCACTGACACCTAAAAACCAATCCCTCCTTATTAATATTTTTATATATGATTTGTTTGTAAAAGTGAGGTCAACAACATGTACCTTCTAGTAACATAAAAGCATGCCCAAGATAGTTTTCCATATTAAGAAATTTCTATATTTATTAAAAGCATTTCACAGTTTTAATGAGGTGGTCTGTATCTGCCAACCTATTGCTCAAGAGACACATGCAATTTAATGATCTAAATAGTTTCCCATGCTGGCCTTCCATCACATAGCCAACCATTGCAGGGGCAATACGCCAGTCCAGTGGTCTCAGCAAGCCAGCCAGAAAGGTCAGACAAGACCAATAACAGAGGAGCCCAGGGATCAGTTTAATTCCATCTTTTGATTGAGTGATGGTGACCTCTGGAGAGCCACTGTCACCATCTCCTTTGCTCAACTTTGATATGTCCAGTAAGTCTCAAGGCTGTCAGCCTTGTGAAGAGTTGAGTAGGTAGTCTATCATGTCCAATCCCACTGGGAAGGTACACTGACTGGTAAATCATCTGCTTACAAAAGCTACCAGTGTCCTCATTGCCAGGTCAAAAGCAGATTTTTCAAAAACAATTTTTTCAAGAAATTGTTGGAAAATCACGAATATTTATTCAAATTTTTCCATCAAACACAGGAAAAAGGGCAAAACTTTCTTTATATACAAAACAACATTATTGCAAGCCTTATTTCTTGCTACTTCTGCAGTGACTAGTATGCCACAGGGAAAAGAATCCTCTTTTCACAGTTGATTTGTATTAATCAAGCTTGTTTGATAGTGTATTTATATAATATTTGCCCCATTATTGTTTTCCTGTTGCTCTACCATTACTACATTGATTATCTAGTACCACTATAATCATTTTTTTACATATACATGCTTTTAGCATATATTTATATTTAAGCATGCTTAAAACCAAAAGGCCCAAAATCCTCCTGATCTTAATACATATTTGCATGTTTTGTGTACTAAAACTTAGTGCCAGCATCCAGAAAGCACAGAGCTGCTGCACCCCTGATTCAGGCAGGAGCCACTGACCAAGCCTAGGAAACTTTTTTAAATGTGCAAATCCAGCTCATGTTAATTATTCTACTTCCTGGCATTTGTTTTCAGTACTAATATAGCACACAAGTTATACACACAGTGGAGAGACATCATGCAAATAGAGAGCCAGATGTGCACATCAAAATTTTCTACCAACACACATTTCTGAGAGGAACCCAAAATGCGGACCTGGGGAGAAAGACTCAGAGGTTTGGGTTTTAACTTCTCGTTGATTCAGAAAGATCATTGGCAAAATATCATCTTCAAATATAATTAGCTTTTTTGGTTTTGGTTGGGTATTTTTATTGACATATTGTGATACTGATGCAAGTCTGGAAGAAGAATGCTGTGAAAAAAATAACAATATGAAACTGTCTTAGACTTTCTTCTTTCCAGAGAATAAAGGATTATATGACAGAGAATGCCTAAAATGACAGAAGTTGAACTTGTAATGGAAGAAAAATTACACATTGGCCTTTTGAACATGGATGGATTTCTGCTGTCCCATTGCCTTTAAGTATTTTTGTTCACACATCTGACTGATCTATTAAACATCAGTTCTAACTAGATGGCTCTGACACTTGGGAATAAGACAAAGCTATATTTTTCTGAAAATTACTGATAAAATTTCCATTGTGAATATAAACTTGTACAGGTGAGAAAGGTGTAGAGTGTGTTACCAAGTGTAAAAAAAATTAAAAACAAAAAAAAACCAAAAAAAACTCCCAACAAAACCAAGAACCCCCCAAAAAAACAACCATCCTGATGAGTGAGGGAGAAATATCCACCATCAAAATACTGTTAGTCCCATGGAAAGATCTGGGTTGCAATGAGCTTGCTGTTACCCTACCCTTTCATCTTCATCTGAAGATCTTCTTTGGGTTTAGACATTTTCTAACATGCTTGATATCTTGCTCCTTTGTTGAGCTGCATCTGAATTTTCCTATACATAGTGTGTTTCACAAATATTCATAACATGTTCTTTGTACTCTTAATTATCCCTGAAATGAGTTTTAATGCAGATCCCCAAGTAGCATTCTTTTAATGATGAATAGTAACTATCAGAGAACTGCTTGAAGCCCAGGCACCTTTACTATCATACCATACCTTTACTCCCACATACTGCAATTTCATTCTAGGATCACAGAGAGCTCATTCTACATTGTGTAAATGTTGGTAGTGTTTTCTAGGAACAGAATTTGTATTCCACAAAAGATGTTACACCACACAATTGTACATAGCTAAGTAAAAGTTAAGGAAAAAAAAAAAGGTAATAGTCACCCAGTCATTAGATAAATGCTGCCACAACTAAACAAGCTAAAAAAAACACTGCAGCCAAGGAAAGACCTGAGACCCATGTTCCTAGCTCACCATAAAATCTGTGACCTGCTAGTACCAACACCACCAGCCCATTCACGAGACAATGAGGTTCACTGTATCCTTGCATCTTATCTTAAAAGAAAAGCTTTAAGTTCTTTATTATTACCACATTCATCACTATGTTAGTAGAGACCAGCAGATCTAAGTATGCAACATTATTACTACTAAGTTATCCCAAATAAATACAAAGGCTGACAGAAAAATTACCCTTGTAGAATTTCTTATGTTTCCTAGTGTTCTTGAGAAACAGCAACCCCAAGTAAATTGCAAGTGTAATAGAGTATCAGCAAAACATGTTTGTAGACATGAGAACTAAAAAATCCTGCAGCAAGGGTGCTTTCTTTCCTGTCTCATGTAGAGAGCCCTTTGTTGCAGACTGAGCTTTCTACAAAGAACAGCTAGTAAATAAAACAAATGTTTACTCTTCTCCTTTCAGAAATGTTTCAGAACAGCTGACCATTATTAAAAATGAAGCCAGTGTTATGTCCATTTAAGAGATCTCTTATATCTAAGACTTATCTAGGTCAAGAATTCTGTCATTCATTTCAGTGGCAAATCCAGGCCAAACTACAACAGATCTAAGAAAGTTTAACATTGGAATTTTTCCAAATTCAATTAATAGTTCCAGAATGCTCTTAAAACTACATTTTCAAACAGCAGTTTTGCATTGAACAAATTAAGCTGAAAAAACTTACTATATTAAACTTTAATTTCAACTATACTGTTTTGTCTTAAAATTTTACTTATAACTATAATTCCTTCAGGACAGTGTATTTTGCATGGTCAGCAATTAACAGGTGCATTCACCTTTATAGATTCATTGTAATATCTCAAAACATCCAAAAAATCATTTGCCTGTGCCTTATAAATACACTCTAATATGGATCTAGTGATTCCTTTCCCAGAAAGACCTAAACATTAACTGTCTAATCAACAGCTTTCCAAGTAACAGGGCCTGTGAACATGAGCCTGCTCCTGGGGGCCTCATCCCCTCTCCTTGGTCAGACAGCCTATAGTAGATACTCACTGCAATGTCACACCTACTTGCCTTCTCTTTGATCCTTGCCCATAAGCTCTCATTTGGCTCCTCATCCATCCCCAGGCAGAGCTCCATGCATTCCAGCTGTCGTCTCACATTGAGGGAAACTCCTCCTCCTCATTTTCTCAGCCTGACTGTTCTAAAGGTCCTGTACCCTTGCAAGCTATCCCACCACGTCTCTGTAATGGCAACAAGACTGTGGCCCTGCAACGGCACACAGATTTTAAACTTAATCACATTTATTCTCCATGCTGCATGCAATAGTGCACGTGTACTTCAGAGAGGCACCCCAGCACACTGATTTTGCAGAAAGGGTCTGAGAGGTTTCTTCATTATGATGCTTGGTAGACACTTCCTTGCTTACATGCAAATGTCAGGTGACCTTTCTTAAAGTGCATTTTCTTGAATTTTCAATCCCTGTCTGTCACATCACTCCAGGCTCTTTGCTTGTGAACTCTTGATTATCAAACTGCACAGGGCTGCTGGTAACTCTCTCCCTTCTCCACTATCTCTACTGTAAAGTGTTATTTAGAAACTCCTAATAAAACAAATGAAATTTGAAACAAATGAAACAAATTGAAACTCCTAATGTAAAGAAGTTGAGGCTATATAAGAGTCCAAATGGGAGTCAAAAGTGTTCTTGAACCAGTTTTGTACCAATGTCATACTATTGATTTTAGGGAGACAATACAGTTTCACATGTGTAAGAAGTCCACTTTCATATGTAGTCTGATACATCCACTCAGAATAAGTCATGAGTTTCTGGATTTTACTAAAAGTAACACATAGGCCCTTTTTACTGCCATAAGTACCTGACTATAGATTGCAATTATACTTTCCAATTTTTCATCTCACCCAACCTATGAAATCTTCCCTGCTTTATTGGTTTTTAGTTCCCTCAGCTGACAACACTATGAGGCCTTGCTTCCTACCTTTACAGAAAATATTTTCCCAAGCAAACTATGTTATAAATAGAAGAGGAGCAGTTACTAGGTATCAGGTTATGACACTTACTTTCTACTTTTAGACAGTCTTCTGCTTAGCATGTTTATTTTATTTATGGATAATATTGGTAAAAAGTAAGCTTTGGCATCAGCTCTGGGTTTGGTTTCTTTGTTTGGCATCAAGTAGCTAAAATTTAAGAGATGGAGTGAAATCTATTTAGGCACATCAGAGCCCATACTTTTAAACTGGTGAACCCTAATCTTTTCTTAATCAAAGAAAAAAAAAATCAATGCAATTTTATCTTTTATGAGGTTTGAAAACTGTAGACAATAAAATAGGACCAATAGAACTCATTTATCTGTACAAATAAAATAAACTATAGAGCATCAAGTGTCATTATTTTAATTGACTAACAGAGGGATTAATCTTCCTCTGGATACTATTTCCTGCAAGACACATATTCCCTCCTTAACAAATACGATGCTATCGAAGTGGACATAAAAAACACTAGGTTTGGCAAGAAACAATAATGGAGTGGTTTATAATTAATTAATATATACCATTAGATTCGATGTATAGGAGCCAAAACTACTCAGTTGTTCTTCAAGGATCTCTCATAGGACAATATTTTTGTATCATTCAAGTATGTCTTATGGTAAACATTAATTTATATTGGCGGGAAGCTATGGAAGAGAGTCACTTGTCAGCTTTTCAAATACAGGCATACATCTATGATACTAAACCAGCATGTATGTAAAAAGAGCAACTTGGGTGTAAGAGTGAAATGATCTTTCTGGAGCCTTTGTTTTCTTGTTTCTAACATGTACCTAAAGACAACAACCAAGAATGCTTATAGATCTCATTAGCATTTAAACTGAATTTCCTTACAGTTTAAGTTCTAACTGTTTAGCATTGAGTTATATAATTTCTGATCCTGGAGTAGAACTCCATGTTAATTTCTTTACTATGAAAGAAGGAATAAATCCATACAAAAAAGCCTCAAGAACTGCTATTAACTCTAGCACATGGCAGAAGTGTGTATTAACCTGTTTAGCAGATATAGATATCCAAATTTTTATTCTACAGATTGGCCTAAGGGCAATCATAAGTGTTTAATATTTTGTTGGTGAAAGTATATCCTTTTGTCACTGTATGTGTATTCAGAACTTAGGAGAAAAAGACTACAGGAAAACTACCCTGCCATTCCACTGTTAGGTACAGCAGCCAAACTCCCATTTAATCACCTTTGTCTTGTCAAGTTTTCCCTGGCTTGCTTGCTTATGTCTTTTAGGGGTTTGCCTAACTTAGAATACTCTTGAACTCAATAGCCAAGAACACCAGGCAGTCAATATAAAGTCCCTAACAGCACCACAAAAAAGAGAGATTTACTTTTGCTTCTGTGACTGACAATTAACCAGTACTTCTTTGGGATCCATGGACACAAGATTCACGAGAAGGAAACAAAATTAAAACCATGAAACAGATAAACTGAGTGGAAGCATCAGAGGGCTAGATTTAGGGCAGCAGTATTTAAGATACTATATTGATGCAGGATCTTATTCAAGAAGTCCCTAAATACAGATCAGCTCCAATTCAGTTTGCCAGTAATTTCCCTCATTTAATTAGGGGCCAATAAGAATTTTAAGTTCATGAAGATTTAATTGAGTAAGTCTTGTGAATAATGCTGAGCATTTCAATTTGTACATAATGAATGTGAAATAATTAACCTATTTCAGCTGTTCATAACTTTCTCTGCTTCTAACCACTTTTTATTAAAAAAAAAAAGACAGGAAATGTTGCTTTGTGTTAATATACAGATATGTACTTTAACAAATTTGCTCGTAACATTCTCTGTCTTTTTGAAAATTGTGCTGCCAGACTCTAACTGGGATAAACATGTGTTTTGTAACTTGGGACTTATTATCCAGTCAGACAATGGCACAATTTCAGATTCTCAGGCAACAGTAGTCTTGCAGCCTAAAAGTTATTAGCTTATGGTATATAGCATGGCCAATTCCACCATCACACAGAAGGAAGATAATATATAGTAGAAGGTATGCAAAAAGAAAAGAAATTGCTGTGTCTGCTGCAGCAAGAAAGGAAAAACAATCAATAACTCTAAAAATACCAGATTAAGATTAACATCTTAAACTGACTTGCAATTCCTGTTTATATTAATTCAATTCCCTTTTCTCTTCCTCCCCTTCCTCCTCCACACATACAGAGGTAAAAGAAATGGAGGTCTTTAGAAATTTAGGATAATATTAAATTCAGTACTAGTCTCAAGATTCGAAGCTTTAGCATGAGAATTAATAGCTATCAATCCCACAGAGGAACAGTTCCTTTTCAAAAGACTGCCAGCTTCATTCAGGGAATACTCATATTGTGGTCTAACCAATAATTTAACATTTCAAAAACAAGACTTTGAAACTAAATAGGATTTTAGAGCACACTAAAGATGATTTAAAAGCTCTCTGAGGAACAAACATTATACTTATGACTGTTTAACACAGTGCAAAATCAAGAAATTAGAAATGGAAGATTCAAATATGAATTATAAAGCATCTATTAAAAAAAACATACATCTAGATCCTGACTCAATACAGGGAATGTTTCAACTTGCACTCAAAATTAGCTTATACTATTGCAACAGAGTACCCAGACAGACACCTTATGAAATCACATATGGAAGAGCGGGAAGAGAGTGTTCAATAGTCCAACTCCCAATTTCATTGCATGCAGTATCACAGCTGATCTTCAGATGGTACCCATAGCAAGGAAAAATAAAACAGTATCTTTGCTAAAGTCATCATTATTCTGCCTTCACTAATTACCTAATGCAGGCAAGCATTTCATAAGCTTTCAGAAAACTGCAGAGTGGGGCCAAAGGGAAATGGAAGATCTGCCTAAAGCCAGGAATGTGCACCCAAAACTACAGAAAATGTTAACCAAGGAACTCAGAGGAGAATCACAGTAGTTAGTAAGGCACATCATCAATGAAACACAAGTACAGTTTTGCAGTAGCATAAGGGCACAGGGACAACACAGAAAAACCTTCTGTGTTCTGCTCTTTCCAACAAGCCAGAACACAGCTGCAAAAAGGAAGCCTAAGGTGCCTGCTGAATTCTCCAACAGAGGTATCTTGTTTAAGTAATAAAAGGCATTAAGTCCAAACTAGCAATAGGTACTAGCCAAAAATACTAAAGCAATTATGGAGGATTGCAAGTGGAACCTCAGAAATGTATTGATATTTTATCCTAATGTTACATTATTCTAACACATTGTAAACAAATATATCAGCCTTACGTTTTGTCTTGTGATAAAACTGACAGGGCTTGTCCATCTCTGCAGGTACAGTCATCTTTAAAGTTGACTAGGAAACAACTAGTTGTTGTTAGGAAAGTCTTTCTCCTCATTTTGTACTCATCTTTCTTTATGCAACACTACTGGACTGTACTATTAGACACTAGCAGAGATACAGGTCAAAATCTTGCTCTGAGTGATGAGATAAAAAAGGCTCAACATTGCATGACCCAAGACTTAAAACAAAACAAACAAAAAAACCCCAAACACCAAAAATTTGGAAGTTCAGCTGCTTTGTCACTGTTTGCATTAATATCCAACTTGTCTAAAGAAATATAACAGCTAAACGAGTTTACAGACCAAGGATTACAGTCTCTTTAGGGAAGGCATGCATTGTTCATTACGATATGCATCAGACCTTTTTAACCAGCTTGGTTGAAAGTTTTAGTAATTTGCAAATGAAAAGTAAGAGCCCAGCATGCCAACCCAGATCTCATTAAGTATTGTTAACAGTTGGCCACTAGATATTCAATGATATATCAAAGGAAACTTGGTAAGCAATGGGTAATGTTTTTCATTTTACAGATGACTATACTTCTGGGTAAGTCATATCAAAGTTTAGCTTCTGGGGAGGGCATAATGCCTGTGAGGTGTCTCTGAAGAGCCCTTTGGATTTCTCCTGCATTTCCTTGTACTGAATAAGCTATGCTGAGCACCCACTTTGAAATCCGGTTCTCTTATTGTCTCCTTAACCAAACAGTTGATAATAAGAGATGCCACACTACCCTTTCTGCATCTGAAAGTGCTACTACCAGTACTGAAAAAACAGAAAGGAGTACATACTGATGGATGTTTTGTTTTGTTTTGTTTTGTTTTTTTTAATTATCTGTTTAATCAGACTTATAAACTTTTGTCCCTTGCTTCATGAAAACAAATTCAGTCTACCAACCACAGAGCAAAATGAGACAGTCCTCTCATTGGGAAAGCTGAAGAGCAACGCTTCTCCAGTGTGGTGATAATAGGCAGAACAAAACAAATGTGTTTCCTTCATCTTTAACTGCTCAATTACTTGATTAATCATGGTAACAGCTTCAGTGTATGAGTTTTAAGCAAAATACTCTCTTATTACACTCAGAACGTATCTTCTCAAATTCCAATTCTATTTTACACTCTTCTGCAACATAAATCTGAATTTATTAAGCTTTCATGATTCTGGAACGTTCCTACAGGGAAAGGAATATGCTCAGCTTTGCTGAAAGATCTTCCTATACCCAAATGCTATCATCTAAGCAGTGCAGAGACACTACAGATTTTGTGTGTAGTATTCTGAAGAAAAGTGGGCCTGAAGAAGTTCAATAGTACATGATGTACTGGAAGCTATCAAGGGAGCCCATTCACTGTGCGCAGAGCAGAGAAGACTGTTGTTACTTTTTTGTATGCAAGATTCAGAGCAAATACTGCAAAGCATACAGCAAATTCCAGCAAAGTACAGAGTGCTAGTTCAGGACTAACCACTTGTTACATTACAAGGTCATTTCCCCTCTGTCCTTTCCTTTTAAAATGGAAAAAAGACAAACAAGAAAAAAAAAAAAAGACTCCAATTGAGAAAGATGACAGATTTTTTTCATGACTTCAGGTGCTCTAGAAATGCAAACATAGCAACTTTGAAAAGGCATTGTTGCATTTAAACTGTGACAAAGTGATGAGGTTAACCCTACAGGGGATAGAGTCACAGGAACCTCTAAGCTGAAAAGCTTTAAAAGATTCCAAGAGAGATTGATTAAAAGATATATCTATTTACAGAATAGACTGTATTAGAAACTTGCGTAAAACAGGAGGATTCAAATGAATATCAGGAATGCAAGCACAAAACCACCAAACTAATCAGAGTATATTTACATAACATCAAATAAGAGGCTAAACAGTTGGGTATCAAAAAAAAATATAAAAAACACTAATTAATAGATTAAGGAGTCAAATTTGCAGTTTCATAGCTTGTGGTAGAAACAGACAAAATATTTAAGTGACATGATATAACAAAAATGAATGCCATCCTGAACTCTAGAGCAAGCCTATCTTGCTATCTATCTTTCTATCAAGAAAGAAGGAAATATGTTCAAAGTAGAAACAGTAAATTGAGACAATTTAGGCATACTACTGGCAGGAGTAGAAGAAGCAAGGAAAGAAAAAAATATTCTAAAATTAGCAATAAATAACACAGGAATGTGTGAACAAAACAGAAAGTAAGCTTCACAGAGCAAACCAAGAAAAAAGTATCAACAAAACACATGATAAGGGGGTCATGATGATAAAGCAACAAATGGCAAATATTACGTTGTTACCATCAATAAAATAAGAACCTTTTGTTCACCATTATTATTTTTAAAATAAATATTGTCTGCCATCCTCCTGCACTTGCTTCTTTCCAAGTTCTGCAGTGATAAGTTACACCTGGGCAATTTCTGATTTTTGAAGTAGGAAATTTTCTTTCCCTTTTACTCTGGTCTCAAATTTTAAATGGAAGTATAGTGCCAATATTCTGTTCGGTTCAGTCATCTCTTAAGAAACAGTCTGCAAAGCCACCATGTAGTAGACCTACATTTAGGAAATTGCCATAGCATTATAGAGTCAGAAGCTTTGTTCAATGCCTTATTCTCTTTATTCTAAAATATTTCACTGCCCACAGACATTTCCTTCCAACAGATGCGTCTGAGGGGAATGCACTCACAAAGGGAAAAAATAGTTTAAAATGTACTATGCCTCTCTGATTATAATTAGATTTGCACATGTAGAGATCTAAATACGATACATATGTCTCTGCATCTCTACTCCCACGTTTGTGCCCATGATAGTAGTCAACCTTCACAGAATATGTGTGTGATGAGAATGTGTAGCATCTGTCAGATGCTTCAGAGTTTAGCTAAATGAAATTTCCTAAAAGCAGAACCAAGAAGAAAGAAGCTCTGAAATGTTTCAAGGATGCTTGGCTGATGTACCTAGATCTTCTTATCTAACATACTTTTGTTTTCAGTTGTCTGCTGACTCAACAGGAGAACAACTATTCAGGGAGCATTAGCCATTCTTCAGATCAAACCAAAGCAGCTAAGAGCTTAGAGCCCTAGCAGTAGAAGATCAGACATGAAAATTACAAGTTTGTTATACTAATCCCTTCAATTTCTCTGCTAGAAAAGGCCAAAAATGCTGTACCATATCATGAATTTATCTCCAGAGTAGGTTATTCTTAAAATCAAAAATATTTTTTCCATATGAATATCCCCCATTAAAGACATCTGAATGGTGTTCTTATGCCCTGAAAGAGTCTTACATGCATAGATGTATTTCCTATATATTTGATCTTGGCTTTAGTTTGGGTATAAATAACTTATTTCTTCGTCCCTGACTATTTTTTTTCTTCCTGGGGTTTACCCACACTGCTATATTGAAGAGTTTGGTTGGGTACGCTCATGTGAATTTTTATTTTTTAAAATGTGCATTTCATAACTTAATTGCGCAAAGTCACATAAGCTAAAAAGAATTAGCTTTTGTGGTTATCATTTTTGTTAAAGACAGATGCACCCCTGCAAATACAGTTAAGTACTGATATTCAGACCGTACTTCCATGGGAGTGAGTACTACACCAACTAGACAGTGGTCTGCATAATAAAATCCCACCACATTTAGTTAAGCGGCAGTAGATATGAAAAAAATGATGTTTCTGAAGGTTATATATTAGGATAAAGGTCTGGGAATTTTGATAACATTTTTCACTTGAATAGGATAATATAGGTCTTAAGGGAACACAAAATTCAATTACATGCACATTGGAATACAATTCTGATGGGAAGAGCTGCGCAATTGAATAAATGTAGCCACTCCTCCCCCACTTACTACTTTATCAGTCACCATAGTCAAAATGCATCCTTTCTCCTGTGTTGAATTGCATTCATTGGCTGATCCAATACGAATAATCACACAAGAAAACCTTCCCTCCTCTTCCTCATGTCTACATCAACAAAAATATCACAGCAAAGTTCATTAACCCCTTAATAAAAATGGCAGCAAAAATTATATCTGAAAACAACTAATAAAGACTTTGTACAGATATGTCTCTGAGATGCAAATGTCACAATGATTTCATTACATTTAAAATACGCTACAGATGTCTTACTGATTGTGTATAAAAACAAGTGTAGAAAGTAACACTCTTTCTTTCCAGCAGCTTTCTCAGTTTAAAACCAAGTATGTTTCTCAACTAAAAAAACTTTAAAACCCAATAAATAATAATAGTATAACATGGACTAAACTTTACTAGATGATAGGATAAGATAGATTTTTTTTCCTTTGTTGCTTATTTGGCAGCAATTCAAATATTATTAAATTCAGATGCTATGTTGCTACATTGCAGAGAAGTTTTGTATGGATACAATGTATAGACTGTAATTTGTTGCTCCTCGTTTTATTTTTGGCTGTTGCAAACAGCCTTATTTTTGTTCTTTGGTCTTCAGAGTACTGAATATTCCATTGAAAATGTAGGCTCTATTTTTTCTGATTCATGAACATTAGCTACTATCCAGAATAAGGAATAGGAAAAGAGAAGGATGAGCCACAAAATAATAAGAATGTTGTAACCCAAAGATGAACACTGGATAAGTGAGAATATTCATCTAGCAGGAGGGGAAATATCAGTAGTTTCTACTAGCATCAGGAATGCTTTAAGATGCTAAATGTCAGATTACTGAAGTCCAAACAGAATATAGTGACAAATACAAGTCATTCTTTCGTGATTTAAGAGCTCATTTGAGCATCTAATTGTACTCCAGGCAAAAAGGACGTGTTGTTTAAAGAAAAAGGGGTGGGAGGGAAGGCACAGAGACCAGTTCATTTAATCAGGCCAGAACACAGAACTCTCAAAAGACTTCTTGCCTCATGCCTAAAGAAATATTTTAGTTATAAAGGCTAGCCCTGCTTTTTTATGGGGACTTGATTTCAAATGTTGAGGAACTTCCTTACAAGGAACTCAGAGAGAGAGAGATGATAGGTCTAGCCTTTGCTGTATCAGAATTGCAAAAGTAGACAAATACTAACAGATCAATTAATGTTAGAGGAGAGGGGAAGCAGTTAAAGCAATTAATCCAGTGGCTTTGAAGCAGTCCCTTTTCTTTGCTACTTCAAACCTAAAAGATTCTCTTGATCAAAAGTGCTGTGAAAGATTTGCACAAAAATAACCAGTTTAGTTGGCAAGAGGAGAGCTCTCAAACCCACCTTGTGCAAGTGCCTCCTCAAATTCAAAAATATGCTGCAATTGCTGGCAAAGCATTTTCACTTTGTCTGTGTGTGGGTAGTGGCATGTGTGTACTATAACTTTCTCAAAATTTCAGTAAAGAAACACACACAAGACCATGTCAGTTTTATTACCAGCAGACCTCCGTCCCATTAATAAAAAAAGCATTAAAATCATATGTCAAACTAAAGCAGTTCTCTCTTTCAGTTATATTAATATTAAGAAAAATTAAATATTCCTATGTCATTATTATGAATAAAAAGTGGTTTAGACTTTTTTTGGGAGTCATATAATTTTCAAGGTTGGAAGGGACCTTTAAGATCATCTAGTCCAGCCATCAACCTAAATGACTGAAAAAAAATAAATCACTAAATGTCACCTGAGTCAGGTGAGTAGCCTCTGTAACACCATTGAGCTGCTGGATGAAGTCAGAGCAGCAAGGGCATTCTTCTGTTTTCTTCCTTTTTAGGGATAGGAAACTAGGAGCAACTATGTTAAATGTGTTGACATCTGTGATTGACCTGTTTGTCAGTATACCGTCATTCACAGTGTAGCTCAAACTTGCATCGTAAAGTCATGCTCATTTGTCTCAGCAGTTAAAACTAACACTGAAACACTTTGAGAAAACAAAATACAATATTTATATAGCAGAAAAGCAGTATAAATGTTGGGTTTTTTTCTACTGATATATGAAATAATCAATAGAATAACAACGGTATGTGTCTGTGTTGCTGAGTTCAGGCATTAGGCTTCTACAGTTTGTGACTAATACTATGCTCAAGAAAATTAAAAAATAAAAAAGAGCAATTAGATAGTGAAAGAAGATTTTTCACATACATCTATTTAGGTGATAACCATATGAGTGAAGAAAAACTACGATCTTTGGGTTTTTTTAACAGCAGTCATAAGAAACATGAGTATCTGGAATTCCCACTCACAGAGGGATCAGAGCAGAAAAATAACAGGGAAATCATTGAATACATTAATTGTGGCACTGGTTGCCAAAATCTTTTAGAAATTCTGTTAAATAACTATCTGCTTTAACAGAGGGTTATACTATCACTTTTCTTGGAGATAAAAGAGTTGTATCTAAATTCTTAACTGGAGGCAATTGTGAGCAGGTAGGTCTTTTGGGGATGCTCTCTGAGCAGCTTATGCCTCTGAAAAGCTACAAATTCAAAGGAAAAAAAAAAGTCTATTTTGGAATCACACTCTCACAGAAGAGCAGAAAAATCAAGCCACAGTATCATTAGCCATATCCTAAGTAGGAATATTAAACTGGGAATACAGGAATTGTCACCAGCTATCACAGGTCACTTCCTTTATACTTTTACCACATCTTCATTGCTTATGCATTTAATGACTTGGTTTAGTCTTAAATCAAAAGAAACATTCAAATTACTTTCCTCTGCTTTTAATTTCACTTCTCTGTTTATTCTCTCCTTCTTCGCTACTACCCCCTGTACTGTCATAGGCCTTAAACGCAGATACTGACAGTCATATAATACATCTCTCACTTAAAAAAATTCTCCCGATTCCTGGAAAGCAGTGGCAAAACAAATTTCCTTCTGCTCTTCCTCCATTAAGCCTTACTTATTCCCTTAGTTAGTGTTAATAGTATCCAGGATCCAGCATCAAGCTGTTCTTTTCCTGAGAGAACCATTTTACGTGACCACTAAACTATGTGGAGCATCCTTGTTCTTCAGATAAAAATGAACCCAGGACCTCACTGATCCTAAAGATTTGCCTAAAGCAGCAGTGTGCTTCTCGTGGTAAAAAGACAATCATTAAATACTGGAGTCTCTTTGTTGTTCAGGGTTAGAGCTCCAATTGCGGTCAGCAAAAGAGAAATCCAGATAGCCTAGCCCACATACGCAAAAAAACAATACACCGTCATACTTCCAAAAATTATAATCTCAACTTCTTTTAAAGTCAATACCTTATTATGGACAAAATTGGGATAGCAGTGTTTCAGAGCACAACTTATGCTTCAGAGCATAATTATGTTACTTTACTTCTAGGGAGCTCTACTTGCTGACATTTTTTTCCTGATAGCATAGATGACCAGAAATTCCAATGAGTTTTTCCATAAGATACTGTAATACTGCAAAGTGAATTCATGTCAAGGCTAGCCTTCCATACTGTAATTTATCTTCAATATCTAAATTATCTATAAAATACTTACTATCAAAAAATACAAAAGATGCAGATAATTGATGACAGCAAATCCTGATGACTGCCTCATGCATATTTACTTTGTTGGTGTTGTGGGCTGTGCTTAGGCACAATAAATATTGTCTTACATCTTTCTTCACCTGAGTAAACATTTAATTTCTCTCTAATGGTTTATTTGGCCCCTGAGCTCATATAAGTATTTCATTAGAATATAGTATATGAGATGCATATTGGCAATACTCTTTAAAATACGCTAATTATAAGAGAACTGTCAGGTGAGGAAGGGAAGAAAAAAACCCTTGTCGTAATCTCAGCTATTTTACAGTTCTGCTCCGAAACATGTAATAGATTTTTTTAGAGGACATAATACCACTGCTTTTCACTGTGAATTTTTAAGATCACCTACCATGCTAAAGAATTATTTCTCAGAAACCATCACTAATGTTTTAATGTTATGATAGCCTTTGAGCTTTCTGCTACCAGACAGAACTTTCTGAATTGTTGTCTTGTCTTTCTAAAGCCAGATACCTTAGTTTCTAAGACTTGTTTTAAAAGTGAGTTCCCGCGAAAGCTTTGTACTGGCTTAGGAGCTTTGAAGAATACATCAAAAAGCCATTTTAGGGTCAAAAATTTTCAGTAGAGATCTTTATACCTTATCATAATGGTTTCTTAGGTCTACTTATTTGCTCCTTTGAATTATCTCTATAAGTATTCCATAAGTCAAATAATATAGACTGCTTAAACTACTGCAAAAGAGACATCCCCAATTATCCCAGTATATAGATTAATTTATTTGTCCCTGAGTTACAAAACAAACCAAAGATCTAGAAAGCCAACCCAAAATAGCTGTAAGTTTGCATAAGGAAAATAAGTCTTTTTTGTATTTGTGCTATTAAGAAAGAAGGACACTCACCTAAAGGCATGAGAAAGATAAGAAACTAAAAAGGTATCTCACTTGACCTCAATATTTCAGAAAGTAAAGTTATTTAACTTTGCAAACATAAATACATCACCCAAATATTTCCCACTTTTAGTATAGTCCCTGTTGACTCGTTTTAAAAGACAAAACCAGGAGGGCAGGCAGCCAAGACATAGAAAAATAATTTTGTAGTTTATTTCATTATTAAACTAAAATTCACTTAAGTGAGGCTACGGTTTTTGAGACCCCCATCACCTGATAAAAATATAGTTTTAGGTGAGAGCACTTTGTACAGATGGATTCAATTCAGATATGCACGTAAACTAAGTCTGGCAAATAAATTGGGATAGAAATTGTACCAGATTTGGCTCTTGGGTGATGCCACCCAAGGTTACCGTCTCATTTACTCTGTTTTTTCCTAGCAATACATGTGAGAAAACATTATTTCTGTAACTTATTACTATTTATGATAGTAGTGCAACACAGTTGCAATAAAACAGGAAAAGACTGACGACCTCTACAGTTTTTGTTGTTTGGGGGGTTTTGCCATGCAGGGTCTAACAACTGTCCACTACCTCTAAGTATAAATATTACTTCAGGAAAAATAGCATTTCAGAGTAAATAACATTGGTACACAGTAAACATTTTAACAGTAACAAAGCCTTGAAACAGCAGAGAGACAAGACTATAGTTCAGGTCACATAGTGATTTCTAATCGAACCAGCTATTCCCTACAAATAAGTTTCTTAAAGTCACTTTTGAGACTATATTCTATGACTTCAGGCTTGGTTCTCCAGTCCATCACAGGTCAGGTTCACTTCACATCACTAATGGCATAAACTGAAAGCAGCTCAGCATTGCCCAATGACAACATATGGCACTCCTCTCACCTTTTATTCCCAAGCTTAAGGAAGGCCTGTTGGATATTTTGGAGAGGAGGAAGTGGGGGGGGACTGTGCAGGAGGAGGGTGAGTACATCCAAGTAGAGGTAAGAAAGAATACACTGATGGAGGCAATTGTGTGCTGAGAAAGGTCGGACTCATGTCATGAGCTTAAAGCTATAAGAAGTCTGCTTTCAAGCTCAAAGAACTAACCTAAGCACAGTTCATGATTTGAAATAGTATAATCCCACTCCTTTTTCTTTGTGTGTGTTTTTCTTCCTTTATTAAAATCTTTTGAAAAATTAGGTTTGATAGTTTGGAGATGTCTGCAAATAATTTTACGCCAATATTTGGGAAGAAGCAAGCCTGTTTTAAATACAACTTTGAAAAGTAAACATTTTCACTAAACTGCACTTTCCTTTCTCTGTAACTTAACACAAAATCATAAAAGCAGAGAAAAATCTGACAGAATAACATAACTCATGAAGCAGAAAATTTTATCTGCTCATGGAAAATTAAATTCCTCCACAAGAACTCACTCGCAAAAATTTTCAGTTACAATAAATAATAGCTAAAAGTAACTCATCCATTTTCAAAATAAGACAAAAATCTATCAATTGCAGTGGATCAATTTAACATCCACTCTTGTGCCAACTGCTGTGACTACAAGGCATTTTTGTTTCTTAAATGATATGAGTTGAGAAAACATCAAACTGCAATAAAAAAATTTCATCTGCTGGCTACATTTCTAATTCTAATAAATTCTAATTCTAATAAAGGAATCACAGAGAAAATAAAAATATTTTTAAAAATATTAAAAAGTTAATGGTCTAAACTTGGGGAATTTTTACATTATTTAATTGGCTCCCAATTAACACACAGGTCTAAGCACAGACCCTGATATTGAGGAAAAAAGAAAGTATAAGCAATTAAACACTAAAGCAAACACCTTTTCTCCCCTTGTCCGGGCTCAACATCTCTGCCCACCCCATCTCCCTGCAGCCCCTCCACCCACCTATGGCTGAGGGTGCCCAGCACAACATTCAGGAATAAGCACTGTAAATCCCAAGTAAACCTTGTCAATTCCCTTCCCTTTTTTTTTTCAGGACTCTCAGTATCTTTCATTTTCTAACAAAGAAAAGTAGCTTTAACTGTTGACATTCAAATACAACAACAGAACTTATCTTCTTTCAGCCACAATTTAATCTGTATTTACAATTTTCTTGTGCAAATAAAGTGAGCTTAATGAAGGGCTGGGGGGAGGCATCAGTGCACAGCAGCTTTGAGTGCAGCCACGGAAGAAATGTTTTACAACTAGAAGGAAAGGGCTCCTTGGTATTTTGCTGGTTCATCCTATAGTTGCCAACAGTCACAATACTTGAAGTCTTGCTCATTTGGACGCAAATCTAACTTATTTTCTTATTCTTGTTATATCATATACAACAAGTACAGTGTTGATCTACAACAGTTAAAAAAGAAATATCAGAAAACCTGCTGAATGTCTCCGCACATACTGGGACAATTTTTAGAAGCATTATCTATAGCTATTTCACCACAGACATACCAGTGAAAAATTCTCTTACTAGAATGGTAACAATTGAATGGAAACAGTTCTAGCAATTCTAGTGTTGATGGAAAAAGCTGTATTTTTAAGTGAGGTAATAGAATGTATAAAAATACGCATGTATCCCTATGGATTTATAGCAGTTTGGGGAAAATTTAGCTATGCAGGTTGATAAAAGTAAAAACTTAAAAATAAAAATCAGTGTCACACATAATAGCAATAGCATAAAAAATGAACTAATATTATCAGAAATAGCCAAGGGTTTTAATCTACCAATTTCAAGAAACCAGTTCTGTTTGAAGAGCTCCAAGCACTCAAAGAGGAACCCAAATCCTGTTTCTCAACAACAAGCAAAGAATTGAGTATTATACTCAGTATGGAGTCTACAAAACAAGGTTTCTGATCTAGTTTTATTAAGACCTATCATACTATTTAGCATACTATGATTTAAATTAAAATACAATTATCCCCGTCTTCCTGCCATAGGTTCTTAATGGCCACTTCTTTCCAGACTCACAGATTCAGTCAAGGTAAGGAAACAACTTGATAAATAATACATGCAGTTCAGCTGCAGTCTCATCTTTTACGTCTGCATTTTTTTTAATATGACTGTAGACAAATACCTTTGACCTGTCTATGTGATACTTAATAGTGGTACCCTAAACTTGCACTTCCCACAGCAGTCCCTTATTGTATGCAAACGCCAGACTGTGAACAACAGCAAAAAGACCAGCAAGGGCAATCACAACTCCATGTGAAAACATGCTACCTTTAGAACAAGGAAAAGGTCAGACATAACCCTAGGACCCGAGCTGTGACATTACAGTATAACAGTACATATGTTTCTTTCACTTCCAGAGTTCTCTGAAGCTTTTACAACAAAATACCTGGCAAACTCTTGGACTTGTGGAGCTGTCAGCAAACGTGACAGAGGAATCGCTGTCCTAGAGCTACCTCCCCCGAGCCTAGCACAGGCAAGAAGCAGTGAGAAAACAAATACAGGGCACTGCCAAGGGAGAAGCAGAGTTGCTGGGTGTGGGACTCTGGGGAGAAAGAA